>JAVSCE010004163.1:0-59690 GCA_032199065.1 Smutsia gigantea | reverse complement strand
TAGCAAACCGAATTCAAAAATACATCAAGAGGATCATACACCATGATCAAGTGGGATTCACCCCAGGGATGCAAGGATGGTACAACATTCGAAAATCCATCAACATCATCCACCACATCAACAAAAAGAAGAACAAAAACCACATGATCATCTCCATAGATGCTGAAAAAGCATTTGACAAAATTCAGCATCCATTCCTGATTAAAACTCTCAAAATGGGTATAGACGGCAAGTACCTCAACATCATAAAGGCTATATATGACAAACCCACAGCTAACATCATACTTAACGGCGAGACGCTGAAAGCTTTTCATCTAAGATCGGAACAAGACAGGGATGCCCACTCTCTCCACTGTTATTCAACATAGTACTGGAGGTCCTAGCCACAGCAATCAGACAAAACAAAGACATACAAGGCATCCAGATTGGTAAAGAAGAAGTCAATTGTCACTATTTGCAGATGACATGATACTCTACATAAAAAACCCTAAGGATTCCATTCCAAAACTACTAGAACTAATATCTGAATTCAGCAAACTTGCAGGATACAAAATTAACACACAGAAATCTGTTGCTTTCCTATACACTAATGATGAACTAACAGAAAGAGAAATCAGAAAACAATTCCATTCACAATTGCATCAAAAAGAATAAAATACCTAGGAATAAACCTAACGAAGGAAGTGAAAGACCTATACCCTGAAAACTACAAGACACTCCTAAGAGAAATTAAAGAGGACACTAACAAATGGAAATGCATCCCATGCTCTTGGCTAGGAAGAATAATATTGTCAAAATGGCTATACTACCTAAAGCAATCTACAGATTCAATGCAATCCCTATCAAACTACCAACAGCTTTCTTCAATGAACTGGAACAAGTAATTCTAAAATTCATATGGAACCACAAAAGACCCCGAATAGCCAAATCAATCCTGAGAAGGAGGAATAAAATGGGGAATTACACTCCCTGACTTCAAGCTCTACTACAAAGCCACAGTAATCAAGACAATTTGGTATTGGCACAAAAACAGACCCACAGACCAGTGGAACAGAATAGAAAATCCAAACATTAACCCAAACATATTCAGTCAATTAATATTTGATAAAGGAGCCTTGGATATACAATGGGGAGATGACAGCCTCTTCAGCAGCTGGTGTTGGAAAAACTGGACAGCTACATGTAAGAGAATGAAACTGGACTACTGTCTAGCCCCATACACAAAGGTAAACTCAAGGTGGATCAAAGACCTGAATGTAAGTCATGAAACCATAAAACTCTTAGAAAAAAACATAGGCAAAAATCTCTTGGACATAAACATGAGCAACTTCTTCATGAACATATCTCCCCGGGCAAGGGAAACAAAAGCAAAAATGAACAAGTGGGACTATATCAAGCTGAAAAGCTTCTGTACAGCAAAGGACACCATCAGTAGAACAAAAAGACATCCTACAGTATGGGAGAATATATTCATAAAAAACGTATCTGATAAAGGGTTGACATCCAAAATATATAAAGAACTCATGCACCTTAACAAACAGAAAGCAAATAATCCAATTAAGAAATGGGCAGAGGACATGAATAGACACTTCTCCAAAGAAGAAATTCAGATGGCCAACAGGCACATGAAAAGATGCTCCACATCGCTAATCATCAGAGAAATGCAGATTAAAACCACAATGAGATATTACCCCACACCAGTGAGGATAGCCAACACCCAAAACACAAACAACAACAAATGTTGGCGAGAATGTGGAGAAAAGGGAACCCTCCTACACTGCTGGTGGGAATGCAAATTAGTTCAACCATTGTGGAAAGCAGTATGGAGGTTCCTCAAAAAACTCAAAATAGAAACACCATTTGACCCAGGAATTCCACTCCTAGGAATTTACCCTAAGAATGCAGCAGCCCAACTTGAAAAGGACAGATGCACCCCTATGTTTATTGCAGCACTATTTACAATAGCCAAGAAATGGAAGCAACCTAAGTGTCCATCAGTAGATGAATGGATAAAGAAGAAGTGGTACATATACACAATGGAATATTATTCAGCCATAAGAAGAAAACAAATCCTACCATTTGCAACAACATGGATGGAGCTAGAGGGTATTATGCTCAGTGAAATAAGCCAAGCCGAAAAAGACAAGTATCAAATGATTTCACTCATATGTGGAGTATAAGAACAAAGAAAAAAACTGAAGGAACAAAACAGCAGCAGACTCACAGAACCCAAGAACGGACTAATAGTTACCAAAGGGAAAGGGACTGGGGAAAATGGGCGGGAAGGGAGGGATAAGAGGGAAAAAGGGGCATTACGATTAGCAGATGTAATGTTGGGGGGGCACGGGGAGGGCAGTACAAGTCAGAGAAGACAAGTAGTGATTCTATAGCATCTCACTACGCTGATGGACAGTGACTGTAATGGGGTTGGTGGGGGGGACCTGATGAAGGGGTAGTTTAATAATCGTAATATTGCACATGTAATTGTAAATTAATGATAATAAAATAAATTATTAAAAAAAAAAAGTATATGAAGTGTTCCTTTCTACTGCCATTCCCAAATCTCTAATACCCTACCTTCAAAAGTCATCTTATTTCTACAATTTATAACAGCAAAGGATGGCCAACAACCTATGTGTCTATTAATATGGGACAGTTAAATAAGCCAGGGCAACACATAATAAAGCACTAAAAAAAAAGAAAAGAAATACGGAGCAAGCCCTAAGTTGTATCATTAAGGGGAAAAGATGTAGAACAGTCTATATAACATGCTGCCACCTAGAAACACATAAAGTACATATAAAACCTATAATGTCTGAAGAATTAATATTGTCAAAATGGCAATCCTGCCTAAAGCAATATACAGATTCAACGCAATCCCTATCAAAATTCTGACAGCATTCTTCAACGAACTGGAACAAATAGTTCTAAAATTCATATGGAACCACAAAAGACCCCAAATAGCCAAGGCAATCCTGAGAAGGAAGAATAAAGCAGGGGAGATTATGCTCCCCAACTTCAAGCTCTACTACAAAGCCACAGTAATCAAGACAATTTGGTACTGGCACAAGAACAGACCCATAGACCAATGGAACAGACTACAGAGTCCAGATGTTAACCCAAGCATATATGGACAATTAATATACGATAAAGGAGCCATGGATATACAATGGGGAAATGACAGCCTCTTCAACAGCTGGTATTGGCAAAACTGGACAGCTACATGTAAGAGAATGAAACTGGACTACTGTCTAGCCCCATACACAAAGGTAAACTCAAGGTGGATCAAAGACCTGAATGTAAGTCATGAAACCATAAAACTCTTAGAAAAAAACATAGGCAAAAATCTCTTGGACATAAACATGAGCAACTTTTTCATGAACATATCTCCCCGGGCAAGGGAAACAAAAGCAAAAATGAACAAGTGGACTATATCAAGCTGAAAAGCTTCTGTACAGCAAAGGACACCATCAGTAGAACAAAAAGACATCCTACAGTATGGGAGAATATATTCATAAAAAACGTATCTGATAAAGGGTTGACATCGAAAATATATAAAGAGCTCATGCACCTCAACAACCAAAAAGCAAATAATCCCATTAAAATATGGGCAGAGGATATGAAAAGACACTTCTCCAAAGAAGAAATTCTGATGGCCAACAGGCACCTGAAAAGATGTTCCACATTGCTAATTATCAGAGAAATGCAAATTAAAACCACAATGAGATATCACCTCACACCAGTGAGGATGGTCAACATCCAAAACACAAACAACAACAAATGTTGGCGAGGATGTGGAGAAAGGGGAACCCTCCTACACTGCTGGTGGGAATGCAAATTAGTTCAACCATTGTGGAAAGCAGTATGGAGGTTCCTCAAAAAACTCAAAATAGAAATACCATTTGACCCAGGAATTCCACTCCTAGGAATTTACCCTAAGACTGCAGCAGCCCAATTTGAAAAAGACATATGCACCCCTATGTTTATCGCAGCACTATTTACAATAGCCAAGAAATGGAAGCAACCTAAGTGTCCATCAGTAGATAAATGGATAAAGAAGATGTGGTACATATACACAATGGAATATTATTCAGCCATAAGAAGAAAACAAATCCTACCATTTGCAACAACATGGATGGAGCTAGAGGGTATTATGCTCAGTGAAATAAGTAAGCCAGGCGGAGAAAGACAAGGACCAAATGATTTCATTCATCTGTGGAATATAACAACAAAGCAAAAACTGAAGGAACAAAACAGCAGCACACCCACAGAAGCCAAGAATGGACTAACAGTTACCAAAGGGAAATGGACTGGGAGGACGGGTGGGAAGGGAGGGATAAGGGGAAAAATACGGGCATTACAATTAGCACACATAATGTAGAGGGGGCAACGGGGAGGGCTGTACAAGAGAGAAGACAAGTAGTGATTCTATAGCATCTTACTATGCTGATGGACAGTGACTGTAATGGGGTATGTGGTGGGGACTTGACAATGGGGGGAATCTAGTAACCATAATGTTGCTCATGTGATTGTATATCAATGACACCTTAATAAAAAATAACCTATAATGTCTGTATGTATACATACATATTTGTACTTGCTGGTATACATATAAGATAAAGTACATATGAAACTTACATTTATATGTATACATAGAAGATACTGTTGAAAGGACTCACTGGGACTAGTAAACTCGGTTGCTTCAGGAAGGTTTGCTGGTCTTAAAATCAGATCTCCAGAAAACGGAAGTAAGTACCTGAGGCAAAGTCTTGCCTTTATGCGATCACTGGCCAGGAATCCCCATTTTTTTTACTGACTAGAGCTACTGGTTTGTACTATACAATACTCTGCCTACTTGGAACTGCTCTAGGGTCCCCCAGTTGAAAAAGATTAGTTTCCTCATAGGGAAAGGAAATGTCTAGACTAACAGATATTTATTTTTAAGTACCAGGAAATGTTGTTTTTTCCTATCCCCTCTGGAAAAGCCACTTCAAATGTGCACATACCTGTCAGCTAATTCCATTAAAATATGTCATCCTTCCTTAGGAAACACCCCTACTCCCCCACCAATACATCCTAAAGGGGCTTCTCACCTGGACCAGCTGCTCCTTCAGTTTGTAAATGGGCAGGCTCTCTCTCTGCTCAATGATTGACATCTGGGTCTTTTTTCCATAAGAAGCTTTGTTTCCCCCAAAAGCATGCTTCTTCCATTCAGGAATGTCGTTAGGCATCATCCCAATACCCCTCATGTTGGCAGCAATCTGCCTGCCTTCCGCTACAAGGGAAAACAGCATCTTAGCATTATCCTCAAGCTACCTCACTGCCCCACCCCTACATTCAACAAATCACATTTCTCCAGTACATCCCTCTGCTTGGTTACCTCTGTGTCCCAGCCACCGCCCTCTCCCCTGAATGATTATAAAAACCTCCTAATTCATCTCACGTGTCTGCTCTTGCTCCACCCAATCCACTCCACAGGGCACCCTCAAAAATCCTTTGGAAATGCAACTGTGATCATGCCACTCCTCTTAGAACTTGGCAACATTTCCCAGAACTTTAGAATTGAGCCCCAATTCCTATTGCCATCTACAAGTCCTGGCCTGCCACCCTTTATCCTCCACTATGCCACACATTGCTCTGTATTTCAGCCACACAGGTCTTATTTCCCACCTCACAGTCCCAGCACAGGTTATTCCTCAGCCCAGAACACACTACCCATTCCCTTTGACAGACTAACTCCTATTTATCCATTGGGTCTCAACTTTCCCAGGGAAATGACCTACCACAGCCAACTATGCTACCTGCACTTTTCCCTACAGCACCAGTCATGGTAATTAATTAGTTGTTTGGTAACTATTTGATTAATATCCATCTTCCTCACTAAATTTTAAGAGTCATAAGAGTGGGGATCATGGCTGTTCACTTCATAGCTGTATCCCAAGTTGCCTAACACAAGTTACTAAGTACTTGATACAACTGTATCCAGAAGTTAATATTTACTGCACAAAGAATTATTTGAAGAGATAAGTTTCAAAGCTGTATTACCTTTAGTATAAAAACTTTAAAGTTATTCAGAAGAAAAACCCAGCAGTCTAATGATTTGACCAGGGTTACTAAAACATTTTTGGCTTTAAGCATTTGTTTAAACACAGAACAAAAAACATATTTTAACTGGAGGGAAAAACCAAATCACGAAAGCCGAGGCTAAATCTTCAGTATATGCTGGCAGTACCCCCCCTGCCCCCACTGTAGTTTAAGGCTTTTTTTTTTTAAGTCCACACCCTCTTCCTAGGGTCCTACCATCAGGCAGAGGGTCAACCCAGTGTTTATTGAGTCCCATGGGAATAGAATCCATCTCAGCTTCTCGCTGGGCTTGCTTGAGTTCCCGCCTTTCTTTAGCCAAAGCGCTCTGCATCATTGCTGCTTGGGAGAGGGAGCCATCTGGGTTCTAGTGCAACAGAGAACAAACATCAGGATGGGGGCTCAACATGCAGTAAATGTCCAGGAATTAAAATGTAGATATTTAGTTACTTGAATCTAACTAATGAGAGCCACCTGGAAGAATATTCATATCAACATACCCGACTGTATGAAAGAAATGGATAGACTCTAGCATATTCAGAGAAAATGGAGGACGACTAAAAGAACTGGCTTGAGATGAGAATCCCAAGAGAGAGAGGACATACAATAAAATTGGTAAGAATTCTTCAGTATGGTCCCAAGAACTAAAATTAAGACCCATATGGGTACCTCAGTATGACAGATTTCAGCTCTGCCTAAGAACTAAGCATCAGATCCTTCTGAAGATGGAATGGGTCTCCTTAAGGGCTGAATTCCCTGCCACCAACAATGTTGGGCAGCTGTGAGACCACAAGGGGGGAATGTTGCGGGAGGATCCATGGATGGATTACAGGCATTGTATGGGTGGCTGGGCTGGCACATCTTTAAAATACCCTTTTCCAAACCTAAAATTTTATCCCAACTGTTCCATGAATTCTTCTCCCACAGCTCTGACATCCACAAAACCCAGGGCTACAGCTTTCTACCGGGGCCAGCCCCAAATGGTCAAAATGAACCCTTCAGAATTGCCTTTGAATCTACAAGGTAATGATTCAAGCCCTAAGGCAGGGCAAAGGCAATAATGGCAGATCAAGCTTCTCATGTTTATCTCTGCTTCCTCCTAAAACACACTAAAATGAAAGCAAAAGAATTAAAAATGCAAAAAAGCAGCAAAGCCAAGTCAACCTCCCTGTAAAACAAATAGATTCCAGACACTGACCAACAGTCGGTACTAACTCTTGTGGCCTAAATTCTACTTAGACACATCTAATAATCCGCTCTGACACATTGAACTGTTACTTTAAGAAAAGACATTCACCAGAGTCACAGCATTTCTCACCTTAACGATTTTAATAGGGCTCATGTCCATGCTCTGCTTGGTGTGCCCTCTCAGGAATGGAGGCTCTTCTTCAACCAGTTCAATCTCAAGGTCCTCATCTAAAGGTCCCCCAAAAAGAAGAATCAGTCAAAAACAAAAAAATAACCAATCATGTTCACCAAAACAATTAACTTCCATGGGCACCAGCAATCTTTATCAAAAATAGCTCCTAATCTTTATCAAAAGTAGGTCAAAAGGAAAGCAATGCATGTGAAACTCTAATGCTGGTGACTGTTCCTCTCTGCCCCCATGCTATTTCTAGGGCATTTGTGCTCCAGCCCAAGAAATGATCAGAGCTACTTTGAAAAGAAGTTCAGCCTGTGGAAAAATGCTGATATTATAAATGGTATTAAAGCATTTGTTGTCCAACTTCATTATGGAATAACCCCTAACCCACAACAGACTGCGAAAAAAATTAAGTTGGACAACCGGACAATACCAAATGTAGGCAAGAATATGGAGCAACAGGAACTCACACTTATGGTAGGCAGAAGTGTAAACTGGCACAAAAACTTTAGATAATAATTTGGACGGATAAAGTTGAACATATACATTTCCTACTACCCAGTAATTCTTCTGCATACTTAGGGAAAAGAGAAGGTCTTGCATGTGTGTATTAAGGAATTTCACAATAGTATTATTCATAAAGGTAAACAAAACCCATGAACAGCCCACATGCCCATCAAAAATACAATGGATAAATTAAGGTAAATTTATATACAGAAACACTCTATAATAGTGAAAACGAATGAAGTACAACTGTAAAAATCAACATAGATAAATATCAAAAGAATGATGGTGAATAACAAAAATTTTTTTAACCAGACTAACTAAACAATATAATGTTTAAGAATAAACATATAGATGATAAAACACTAAAGAAAAGCAAGGAAATGATTAACACTACATTAAGGCTGGTTGTTACCCAGAGAAGGATGAAGGAAGATCTAATCAGAGTTGGGTATGTAAAGGCTTCAAAGATGCTGGTTAAGTTCCACTTAAGCTGGATGGTACATATGGAGATGTTCACTAATTATTGTTATATAAATTACATAAGTTCCATTACAGGATTATTTCACAATTTTAAAAAATTTGTTAATGGGCTTAGTTAAATGTAGTGGATCCAGGGTTTTCAGAAATTCTCAGCCATTACTAAGAATATGAGATCAAATTTACTTCCCAAAATACAATGATAACTTTCTATATCCTGGAGACTTATTATAAGCAATAACATACAAATGTTTGTCAGAAACATGAATTTTTTGGCTGCCATCATGGAGGGAACCTTGTTCTTCAAGGTCTGAGTGATGAGACCCAAGGAATAAGTGAGTTTAACCACCCTAGCCAGTGGCTCAACTTGCCAGTTGTCCTCCCGACCCATTATCCTGTACAGTCCAAGTGGTTAGTTACCTTCTTCGTCGTCCACCTTAGGGAGAATGCCGGTCTCTTCATCAAAGTCTGGAAATTCTTCTTTGGAAAGGACATTGGCGGCAATCATCTAGCCAAAGGCAGGTGAGAGCATTTGTAACATACTAGGATCAAAACTCTTCTTTGTCGGAAAATGAATACAGAAATATCATGCAGGAAACCAAGGCTTTTTTCTCCTCTGACCCAGGATTGCAGGGCCTCAAACATCATACACCCCATCCCTAGGGGCAGGACAATATGATGCCCAAAAGCATGGCTCAAGGGTCTCATAACCCAGGAAGTGTTACCTGCTCCTTCCCTTGTTGCCATAGCACTCTGCACGTTCCTTAGTATGTAATATAACCTTTACAACTATTTGTTTCGACCTATCTCCTCCACTGGACTTTTGAGTTCCTCAAGGGTGGGAACCATTAATACATTCACCTTTGTAGCCCTGGCATCTACACAGTGCCTGGCATACCACAGTTCTAACGTTTACTGATGAATGATGAAAACAAGAACAATTACATGGCACTTACCACACATAGGCACTAATCTAAGAGCTTCCCTTCTATTAACTCACTGAATCCCCACCACGCCAACGTTGGCCCTGATTTACAGATGAGGGCACTGAGGCACAAAGAGGTAGAGCAACGTGGCTTGTCACGGTGGTCAGAAGTCACCCCAGGCCATCATGCTCCAGGGCCCACACTCCTCCTGACCATTATGCTATGTGGTGAATGACTATGTGGCCATAATAGCAACGGGCCCCAACCTGTTTGATCTCCCACTTCTCTGGGTCAGAGATGCGGGTAAGGCGCTTGCGCTCCAGCGAGTCATCCTCTACTTCAGGGGCGCTGACAAGGGAGAGGTGAGTAGGTCTGTCTGGATTCCTCATTGAAGTTTCCTCATTGGTTTCCCCGACAAGGTTTCGTCGTCGATTTGGGTTTAGATCTTCTCCCGTCTCTTGATCCACATCCTATGGCACAAAAACAAGGGGGCTAGCTCACTTACTGTCCTCTTGTTTCCTTGGACATCAGATGTGGAAACAGGCTAGATACCTCACCTACCTTCATGCTCAGACTGGTCTTGGTCCCCGTGAAGGACAGCACTTTGACCTTGACCCTCTGGCCTTTGCTCACCACATCAGCCACATTGGCCACACGGCCTTCCCGCCGGAGCTCAGAGATGTGCACCAAGCCTTCCCACCGCTTCCTGAGGGAGAGTCAGACATACCTGGATCATGCCTAAAATACCTTTCCCCCAGCTGATTTCTACTCTCACTGGAACTGAACAAAAGGAAATGGTCTTAACCTCAAGAGGGAAGTACCAAAAGGTGGTCAAACAATATACTATCCACCAGCGCCACAGCTAAAGAAAAGATATATTGGAGGGGGAGGGTGGCAACAAATTCTCATCTGTCTTAACCAGCAAAAGGGCAGGCCTCCTGAAGGCAGAGGAAGAAATAAATGGCTCTACGACATTTCAAGTAACAAGTCAACTTCTAACAACCTGGTATGACTGATTTAAGTGTCATTACTCATACCAACTTTAGACTGTGAACATCCCTGGTGATGAAATTCTGCCCATCATGGTGTGAAAGAAGAGCACCAGCCTTTACCTTAGTCCCTCCAGCTGTACAAAGCATCCAAACTGCATGATGCTGGTAACTTTGCCATTGTAAATGTCCCCAATGGTGGGCTCTTCCGGGGGAGGGCGGTCCACATGCTTATCCCGCCATCTGTCCAGACTCCTCTCTGCATACTTGTCTCGGTCTTTCCGGTCTTTAGGGGGACTCTGACTTCTGCTCCTGGACCGGTATCTAGACTTCCCTTTATTCCTCTCCCGGGTCCTGGAATGTGACCGAGAGCGGGACCGGTGTCTCCTCTTGTGCTCTCTCTCTCGGTCTCGGTCTCTACCTCTGTCTCGGTCTCGATCTTGCTCTCGGCTCCGCTTCTTCTTCTTTATCTTGTCCCTAACAAATCAACAAACACCTGTTTAAAATTTTAATACCTGCCCAATTTCACCTTTGCATCCCCAAGCATCCAGCAGTGCTCTGTATATGGTAAGTACCTTCAAAATGTTAAGCTGAATTAGGGTTTCAAAAATCATGACATCCCTGCAGGCCAATAAAGGATGAGGCCACAAAAATATTCAGCTTTTTTCAAACCCAGATTTCTATCTTCTTAACAGCACATGCTAAATATTCTTGGCAGGCAGCAATAAAAATAGATTCAACAAATGGTACACGGCCAGTCTAGAATCTGTAAACATGCCCAAAATTTTGCTTGGCTAGTCCACAAAATTCAACTATCACAGTATCCTAAACTTCCAAAGGATAGGACACTAAGGACAAACCGGTGCTCAGTGTCTCTTTGCTTCTCCTGGCCTGCTGCACTGGGCATTAAGGCCTCCAGTTCTTTCAGGACATCCACAGCGACTTTCACATCATCCTCGTCCAGCATGGTCTACAGGGTCAGAGGCCAGCAAAGTTAGAAGAGGGAAAAAAAAAAGTCACTCAAGAATCTGTATTGCAATACCTCTACAAATCTGACAGCCCCTACATCTTTCACTGTGAAACAGAAAGGGACAAAGATTTCCAGCACAATTTAAGACAGAGGCAGAAGAAATGAGCAAAGGCTCTTAAAAGTCATTTCTACACTTGAGAAGTCCCCTTTGTCCTTAATACAAGCCTATGGAAGGCAATTAGATATCACCCCTCCCGTGAAAGCATGCAAGTGATGATTATAAATAGGAAATAGATGTTAAAAAAATTTTTAAACTCTCCGTTTGTGCTCTCTTCCTCCCTTTCACATGCTTTATTTTTCTCCATAGTTTTTATTGCTATCAGTTATATCATATACTTAATTACTTTGTTTACTGCCTGGCTCCTCCCCACTAAAGGAATTTACATGTTTATTTCCTGCCCCTGCCTCACCTCAATACTAGGATGTAATCTCCAAGAGGGCAGACACTCTAGTCGTTTTGCTCACTACTATAATTCTGATATTTAGAACAGTGTAGGTACTCAATAAATACTTGCTAAAATGAAATTAAAAACTCAAAACGCTTCAAAAATCAGAACTTCTAACATGTAATGGAACAAAAAATCTAATTTCAGACAACAGATATCTGTTCCAGAATCTTATTTCATAGCTATTTAACATCCCTAATCACAGCTTCCTAGAATTCCCAATCTCATTTCTCTGGAATATCATTCTCTGAACTCTTTAACACTATTAGTACTTGCTCAGGCACTGATCAAACACTTCCATTTTGAAAAATATGTTATAATAAAAGCAAACATAAAATTAATAAGTAAGGAGACAAAGAAAAGGGGTGAGGGGAACATGCAGTTATAGTAGACATTCTAAAAATGGTCTCAGTACCCGAACAGAAGGGTTGTCTGGTTGACAAAGGACTGGGAAGAGTTCTTTCAGCTTTTCTTTCTCAGTTTTGGGTTTAACAACAGGATCTTGTTTCATTAAAAAGCATGAAGGGATTAAAAAAAAAAAGATATACTTAATATTCTTAATGGTTAACAAAGAACTTCAACATCAGATTTATATCAAACTAAGAGCAGAACGTGGTATTTTGCTATACAGTACTCTCATACAGTACTGTAAACTTAATTTAAAAAATTTTTAAAACATTGATAACAAAACTCTCAACAAACTATCTAGGCATGTATATGTGTGTGTTGGGGGGGTGCATCAGTATTCATTTGGTTGGTTATGTCTTATAATTTTAATTCTGTCTTAAGTCATTTGAAAAATGTTATAACATCTTCTTGCTCAGCAGCTGCTACAAAGGAGACAAGCAAATTACAGGATGCTGCAATGTAAATTACAATCAACCATTTTGGTGGCTAAGCTCTGCTAGAAGTTCTGCTCACCTTTGCTGGTAGAAGGCTTTGCTGGAGGCCGCATGGTCTGTATGAGACGCAGCAAGTTACTAATAAGAGAATCCTTTGAGAAAAGCAACACAACAAAAATTATTAGCCCCTGGATCAGTGTTTAAAAACACTAAGAAAAGGAGGGGTGGTTATGCACTGACATTTAGTTAACTGGAATAAATGAAACATAGCATGTCAACTTGATGTGGCACAAACCTAGTAAAGTAGCTTCATTGAAAGCTGAGATTTAAGGCTCTTGGGAAAGAAAAGTAATTTAGTTCACTTTAACTATTTTATTTTCCATGGTTTAGATCTACCTCCAAAACCCAGACTCTTGTTTTACTTCCTGATTCACAGACCACGAATATAAATACCCATAGACTTAAAGATGGAAATTGTCCCCCATTTTGCTAGAAGGTATTACAGTAAGTTTGGTTACATCATCCTTGCTTATTGGCATGAAAACATTACACACTTAATGGTCATTTGATTAGAATGTACAAATTATCTCCTTTCTCTATCAAAATCCTATATTAAATCCTACCAAAATTTAAATTCAATAGTGACATTAAAATAAAACAGGGGTCTCCAATACACATACCGTGAATTCTGCACCATTTTTGACCAGAGAAGCCTTAAAAGTATCAAAGGTGGTATTCTTCTCAGCAAGACTGATCACAAATTCAGCTGCAAATGAGAAAAGGGATTAAAACAAGAATGGAGACTTGAGCAAGAAATTAGTTTCAAGTATGTTAAAAACAAAACCAACTAGGCTATCCAGTCATAACAACCAAAGACCACCATCCACTAAGAGTAAAGAATGAGAATGTAGACTACTGAGATCATCCATGCATGGTATAGTTCAATTTTGTAAGAGTACTACCACATGGCTCCCCAGGCCCTTGAGCGCACTCAGGATAGGAAGACTTCCAGGTCCCAGATCATTATACTCTTTTCTCATGAAACTACTAGCTGTGCACACTGCCAGATAGACTCTAGAGGTAACTGTCCAAAACATGAGCCCACGGGCACGCCACATACACACCCCCCCAGACGCAGACACAAGGACACATAAAGTAGGATGCTTTCTACAGTTCCTGGAAAGACAGACCCTATCTATATGTGAGGACCAGGCAAAACTGCTGGATGATATAATCTCCAAGTCGATGACAGACTCACTTGCCCCCCAAATTTTTCTCTACAAACCTCCCTAGTTCTTGGAATTTCTAATATTAGAGCTATTTATTAACTAAGAGGCTTTCAGGAGAGAAGTGCATTTTATAATAGGCTGAGATAAGAAGCCTCACACTGTGAGTCCCACAAGAAAATTTTAATGACTTCACTTGGGTTTTAATCCTAAAAAAAAAAAGTAAGATGGAAAATCTGGATAACTAAGTTATAAACTACTAATACCATAACATTTCCATTGCCTTTACCTTTTCGATGACATTAAGTGAAAGCCAAATGTCATCAGGTTTCAAGGACACAGTTTAAGCACAGCATGTTAATGCGAACAGTTAAGACATTTTGACCATCTACTACATACCAGGCACTAGGCTAAGGGCTTCACATGGGTTAGTCCCATGATCCTCATAGGCAGGGTACAATCACTGCCCTGTTTTACAGGATGAGGCAACTAAAGGTTTGAGACACTGACCTACCCAATAATAATCGGTGGAGCCAAGACTAGAACCAAGCAATCGAACTTTAGAGCCTACAATCTTTAGAGAACTACGGAAGGAGAGTGAAGTCACATCATGCTAGGTGGGCATGCTCAAAAGAGCCCACCCCAAAGCAACTGGCAGCATATTCCCCCTGCAGAAGTCATTAATCAGGATTTTTATTTTAATTTTCAGAAACTGGAGCATCATTAAATTAACTGATTGAAAATGGATTAACGGTTAAAAACAAGTTCTTTGTTGTAAACAGGAAAAATAATGACATTGATTGAAATGATAATACACCAAGGTCAAAATCAAACGAATCCATTACCCAAAACTTAAAAGAAGTAAATATATATCTATTTGTTATTAAACCCAACTCTGGCAATTTAGTTTTAACAAAACAATACTATCACATTTTTTCCAATGTTAGTATTTATAATGTTACAGTTTTGTAATTCTGTGTTTAACAGAATGATAGTGCTGTTTATAATAAGAAATATATATTTGGTCTTCATGCCCTGTGCTGGGCACAGAGTTCCTAAAACCCTTGTAATTTCCTAAGTGTGGAGGGTAAGGAAGGCCTCTTTTGTACCTTAATAAACATTAGGAAAGTCCCTAAGTAAATTGAGAAAGGGGGCTGGTTGTCAGGGGAACCAACACAAATGCTTAGCGAGTTGGAACTTTCAGCCCCATCCCTGACCTCTGAGGAGGTGAGAGAAACGGGAGACTGAGTTCAGTCACCAATGGCCAATGACTTAATAGATTAAAATACACGGAAGAATGGAATTTGGAGAATTTCTTGCTAGACAACACCCAGAGATTAAGGGAGAATGGGGTACTCAAACAGCATGGAAGCTCTGCACCCCTTCCCATATACCTTGTCCTATATATCTCTTCCATCTGTTCAAGGCTTACATCCTTTTATAATAGACCAGTAATCTAGTAAGTAAAATGTTTCTCTGAATTTGGTGAGCTGCTCTAGCAAATTAATTGAATCCAAGGAGAGGGATCATTGGAACCTACAATCTAAAGCCAGTGGGTCAAAAGCTCAAGTGACGTGGACTTGCAACTGACCTGACATTAGGTGTCGGGCAGTCTTGGGGGCCTAAGCTCTTAACCTGTGGGATCTGAGAGTTCAATTGCAAGACACCTAGCCAGCATCACAGAATTGCTTGCTGATATTGGAAAAGAGACACATCATAATTACTACCATGTGCAAGGCTTTGGGATGGACTTCTGTTGTCAGAACTGGAAAGAGAAAAAGCACATTTGTGGTTTATTTGCAAGTTAAATGGGGTCTTTAGTTACATATAACACAGAAAATCATGGAGTTTATACCTCACTTTATTTTTGTACATAATGAGGTTAACATCAAAACAATTTAACACATGGAAGGTCTCAATTACTTTTTGTTTCCTCTGAAAGAGTCCAAGGCATTAATAGTTAAAACAAAAATAAAGAGAAAGTAACTGACAGTGAGAATCTATCTGTACTGTATTCCTATTTCCCTACCTCAATAAATGTTTGCTAAATGAAGGAACATATTACAGAGACTGAGAAAAAATTATATAGGACAGGCACATCTTGACTAGAAGGCAAGAGAAAAGTGAATTAAAATATACTAGCTGCAGGGCATCTTCCTAGGTGCCATATGGTAACACTGTGAAGAATATATTGTCACCCCCATTTCAGATGAAAAATACAGTTTCAGAGAAACTAAGTTTGTACCGAAGGTCACACATCTGCATTTACAACCACATTCTCTGTCCTCCTTCCTCTTAAAATGGATGGAGCACACCTGTACCTACCAAGGGTCAATTTTTCCACTCTTGCTCTTGATCCCATCCATCCCTTCACCTTCAGGACTCCACTTGCCTGTGGCTTAGCTCCAGGACCCTAGCCTTTTCCACTTCCTCAGTTTGGGTTCTCCACATGTACTATTCTAATAACCGGTGTTTGAAAGACAGTATAGCATGAATAGAAGCAGTTAAAGCAGACTTTGGAAGACCTGGATTCCAGACCAGGCTCACATTTGATATGTGATCTTGAGGAGGGTTACTTAGTTACTCAGAGCCTTGTTTTCTTCATCTAGAAACAGATGATACTCTAGCACAGGGTGGCATGAAGACCTAATAAAATAATGTAAGTGAACCACTGAGCACAATATCTGGCGTGTCTGCCAATAAATCTCTGCCATTACCATCACCGTCATCATCACCATCATGAGGCTGCTGCTGTTGTTAACACTGTTTAATTACCTGGGGCTGAATAAAAAAAAAAGAGCAAGCAGCCAAGGTTTCACTGACAGCTCCGGGAAATGGTTTCTAACAGTTCGGCCTGGCTGGCTCTCAGGCGGAGGCCACGGCCGCAGGTTCCCTGGGCCTAAGTCTCGGCGGTGTCAGAGAGAGAGAGAGACACACACACGGACACACACTCAGTCCACCAACCCCTTTCCGCCTTCCGCCTTCCGCTTCCCTCCTCCCCAAACCCAGAGGCCGCAGGGACCTCACCAGGCTCACCCAGATCCTTGTCGTTGATCCCCAAGTGATTGTCCAACTCGGTGCAAACCTTCGACACCAAAGAAAGATACTCCAGCTTAGCAAGTTCTTCCGCGGGGCCTAGCTCCACCCCGCTTACGGCCACCGCCATAGCCACGGCCACCGCCATGGCTACGGCTTCGCGTCCCCTCCTCGCAACGGGCCTTTGGAGCTACTCGGCCCCACTCCAGCTTTCACTTCCGGGTCGGCACACAACCTTTTGTTTACGGTGAATTGAAAATCCAGGAACTACTCGTGTCGTCACCGGATGGATCATATAGAGCAATCAGGCAGGAAGTATATAAGGAAGGGACAGCTGAGTAGGTTACTCTGCACGCTGGCAGGCGCCCTCTAAAGGCCAGGAAGCTTTTTGGACGGCTTACAGACCCGGAGACGTTCTCTTTCAGCGCGCTCCCGCCCCATGTCGGCAGACGGCGACCGTGGGCTGCGGAAGGGTGGCCGGGGACGGTCGTGACCCGGCTATTCCTAAGACTTGAAAAAGGAACCCAATTTCAAGTCTGAGAAAAGGCAAAATTCGCTTTAAAATGAATCCCTATATTCCCGGGACTTTGCCTCTTCGTGGCTCAATGACTATCTCCAGCGACTCTGTATCAAACCAGCAGGCAATGGAGTCTAGTTCTGTTAACTTATCCTACAGATGAGAAAACCGGCTCTTCCACTAACTAGCTGAGAGTTCTTGGGCAAATTAATCTCTGGGGCCTTTAGTTTTCTCATCTGTAAACGGGGATAATGTTGTTCTAATGGGTTTAGATGATGACTAAATGAGTTAACTATGCGAGGAGGCTTACACAAAGTAAACACACTACAAATAGCAGTTATTATAATCCCTAGGGGAAACAATGGTCACTGTGAAGTTAGTCTGTCAATCACAGATTCCCTCAGTCTGAGACCCCAGAGAGCCACCTGGCTTCTCCCTCATGAAAACCACTTCTCAACCCCCAATTTTCCTGATGCCAGTACCCTTGTCCTCTCAGAAGTTGTTCCCCCAAATACCAGGTGTGCAGTGAACCCAAGGTCATAAGCTCAGGTCTTCCAAGTTCTACTTCAGCTCCCCTTTCCTTTGTGACAACTCCATGGTGAGGTAAGGATTTTCCCACACCACACTGCTCTGTGTGATGAGTAAGGACACTGGAGTCACCCCAAAGTGAGTGGCCCTGCAATCTGTCCAAAGGAGGAAATCAGACCCTTTGCTGTTAGCATTAGGCTACAAACACTGCTGCACCTTTGGACTATTTTCCTCCATCGTCTCACCGTAAACTAAAGAATGGCAAGTGGAAAATAACCCAGAGAAGTAGTTCTCACTGCCTCCAAGAGCTGCGTGTTTCCAGGTACCTAAGGAATCAGAACTGTACCCTCTGAGTCTTCCTCTGAGTTGTTTCTACTTTGATAATTTCCAGTAAATAATTTACCTTTTCCAAAAAAATATTAAAACAAATACCTTATGTTTAGTCACTACCCACACAACCCCACTGATGGATAAGAAATTATTTCCCAGCACTCTCCTTGTAGAAAAACGGGTTTTGCTTTTATGCTTATTCCTAGACTGATACAGGTCTTCAACCCTAACCACAATTCCCACATGAGACAGATTTCTACTCTGTCCCAGAAACTGGTCCCAGCTGCTGGTCCCCTAAGCACTTTGGGGTTGGAGGGAGGTATGATGCAGAGGAGAAAGTGCTTTACCTCTAAGCAAGCCTAGATTGGATGGGGGAGAGAAGAAAATTATGTGTATAGGTGAAAAGTGGCATCCTCACAGAAGTTGGTGAGAAAAATCACAGGACTTCTTGTCCCCAAAACAAAATCGTATTGTCATAACCAAGACAGCCCTGGGTTTTGCTGCTGGGCTAAAACTGGGATCTTAGAGGATCTTTGTTCTGAAAAGCAAAATCAGAATAATTTGCTTCTAAGTCTGTAGCTGCCATTCAACTTTTATCAATATTAATGCAAGGAGATTTCAGGAAAAAAATGGCACCTTCTTCATTGTCCTCTGGGGCCCTGATCCAACCAGAGAGCCTGGGAACCAACTTAAAGGCATTGTTGACAATGGCCTAAGCCCTTTCATCTGAGGCCTTCACTGATAGAGATAGGATCCCAGAGAAAGTGAAATAATGAAACTCCCCTCATTTTTCACTGTTTGACTTTTCCCCAAAATTCTCCTCCAACTTTGAATCAATGCATTAAGTGTACATTGAGTATCATCTATTTTGTGCCCAGGCACTGTGGTAAGTTCTGGAAAGGATCATTAGGAGTCTGAAAGGTAGTGGAAAAACCACCTAGGAAGAACTAGAATCCTCTAAATGCCACACTCATGGCTGGTGGCAGAGCTGTGTTTATTACTCTGGTCTCTCTGCTGCCTAAACATGAAGGCAAGTGATTGAAAGACAAAAAGCAAAGTAGGTCTTCTGTTCCCTGTCATCTGAGAGAAGCTGCAGGGAGAGGAAGGGCAGACCAGGGCCAGGGCCATCTCACAGGGCAGTTCCTCCTGTTGCAATCTGTTATTGGTCAGCCTTATCTTCTAATGTCCAAGTACAGGCTCAATTTTGCCCAAGATGTCCCTGACCTATTCCCTCTCTTCTTAGGCCATCAACCTGCCATCAGTAATAATGGATATTTTGTGCTCTAAGTTCTCCAAAGCTTTGTGGTATTAAGCCAAACAATGTTCCTCCTCAACAGGCTTTATTTTATTGTCACAGGTAAGTTCCCTCCTTACTCTCTGCTTTAAAGGCTGTCTTAAAAATGTCAGGAGAAAAGAAAAATCAGACACCCAGACACCCTTATCATGTGAACTTGTTTAAAAAATTTATTCTCCCATCTCTACTTCATCTTCTGTAGGAATGGTAAGGAGTTTTCACATATTTATTTATGAGTTAATCATCCTTTAAGTGATCCTCCTTCAAGATCTGGTTGGTATTGTTTTTTAAAGAAATTTTAAAAAAGCAATATTACAAGTATAGGTGACAAAGTCACAAGTTACATTGGACTTCATTTTCTTCTAGGGATATTTAGCCACCCACCTCTCTCCCTACAGAAGATAGGGTATTTTTATAGCCTCTGGTTTCTGATTGCAGAAATGCTTTAAGAACTTTTAAGGCTTTCCTCAAGAGAAATGCAAAATACAAGCTGAGCCAAGAAGGGTGTTGATAGGAAGAAACTAGAGAAAAGAGGGGCTGATGTTTTGTTTGCTAGCCAAGCATGCAAACAGCTGTCCAGTTAGCCCGGGACCAAAGGTCCGTGTTACTCTGCATGCTCTTGCCACTAACTCAAAGCAATTGCTCCTCCGGAAATTCCGTTTCTCCCCCCAGATGAAGGAGGATGAGCTTACAGCACGTCCTGCAAGCAAGCTGTGTGGGACTCTTTTCCAAGCTCTCCAGGTCCAGAACTTCAGGTCAAAGAGCTGTGGTGGCAGCGATTAGCGGCTGCCCTGGTGCCAAAATAGCTACCTCTCCATTTGGGGATTGCAGTAATTATGGTGATTTATGCCTCCAGAGTGAAAATTAGCAATCTGGTGAGGTAACTAAAAATGAATGCATCTCTTCCTAGAGTTCACTCCACCCAGCTGAGCCACCAAATAAAACCAGCATATGGGGCAATTAGGGAGCTGAGCTCCTATTTTCACAGCCCAGCTGAAAGACACAGAGTTCAGGGGCCTGGCTTCCCCTGCCTGGTTCAGTAATGATCTCAAGTCCAAACAAGCGCCCCATTGCCTCTCAGTAGTGTCCTTAGTCCTCCCATAAATGCCAGCCTGTGGTTTCACCTTTCAAACAAAGTCATTTGTTCCAGGACATTGTCCATTTTCCCCTCTTTCGTTGCAAACTGTCTGAGAGAGGGGAAGGGGGAAGTAAGGAAAAACCTCTGTCACATGGGTATGTGTGGGGAAAGATATTTTTTCTTCTTAGTCACATATTTGCTTTTACATGACCCAGGAAGACCTTGATCTTCCCTAACTCCCCCAGCCCACTCTCAAGTATTGGCGTGAGCAGAATTTATACAAAAAATTTTGAGATATAGAGATCCAATATTGATTGATCTTCACCACTGAACACAGGTGGAAATCCCCATTCTGTTTCATCCCCATGGACTTAGACCTCATGGGACTTAACATATAACAAGGACTAGAGTGACACTGTCAGCTACCTAGAAATCTGAACTTAAGTACAGCTCTCACTTGATTGTATTTCTCATAAAGCTTTAGAATCAGAAGATAGTTAAGGGGCAATGTAATCAAACTCTGAGATATTGAGTTAATTGGTATGGGTGTGATCTGGGCATCAGGATTTCTTTTAAAAGCTCGTTTAAAAGGTGATTCTAATGCATAGCAAAATTTAGGAACAACTACCCTCATCCTCTCCTGCAAGCTTTTTCAACTTCTGCACTATTGACATTTGGGGCCTGAATCACTATTACTGGGGAGTTTCCTACATATTATAGGGTATTTAGCAGTATCCCTGGCCTCTACCTACTAGATGCCAATAGCATCCTCCCCTACCCCCCAGTGTTGACAAGTGTCAGGGAAGTCTCCAGAGACTGCCAAATGTTCCCTGGGGAGCAAAATCGGCCTGGCTGAGGGTCAGTGACTTCAGTTCTCATCCTCCTTGACCTGTCAGTAGCATTGTGAAACCGTCCTTCAGAAGACTCCTTAATTTGGCTTTCACAATACTGCACTGACTCAGTATGCAAGGACATAGTGATATTCCAAACATGTTTATAGAGTAGACTAGGAGTTGCTCACCTCCCATTGGCCATTTATCAGGAAGGGAAACAAGAACTGTAACCTTTGTAGTGGGCAGCCACATGTCTAGCTAGGGACTGGGGTTCTGGTCCTACAGTATCTTCATTTCATGTATTTTTCCCATTTTCCCCCTTCCCGCTGCCTGGAAGTACAGATATGGTAGTGTTGAGTTATCTTGGGCCATATGTACAAGGTCATGACCCTGGGCTTGGTGGCGCAAAAAAGACAGAAGGACCTTAAGTCTCTGACCTCCCAGAACCATCATACCAGCTCAGACTGCTTACCTCTGAATCATTATGTGAAAGAGAAAGAAATACACTTCTGCCTGCTTTAAGCTACCATTATTTGGGTGTCACTATTACATCAGTTGAACCTACATCTAATCAATCAACACCTGATCCAGTCACATTCAGCTGTCACTTCCAGCAGCCCTCGGATCTGTATTTCCAGCCCCTGCAACTCTCCCAAACTCTAATCCCACATTTCAGGTACCTATTGGAAGCTTCGCCTGAATGCCGGGGCCTGCCGGCAGGAGTCAAACAGTTCCTGAGTGGGGGCGTCGGGCTGTATATACAAGACGACAGGAGGGCAAACTGTCTGGTGCAGAATGCGAAGAAGCTTTATTCTGGCATGGCTTATATACACATGACTTGACTACAGATTAGATTCACATGCCCTTAATTCAATCACTTAAGTATTGCCTACAGATTAATCCAATCAGACATTAATTCAATCACTTAAGTCACATACGCCTGGGGGTATCTGGTCCAGGTGGCAGGCCTTAAGATAAGACCTCCCTACCTTCCTGAGATACTTGTTCCTGAAATTTAGGAAACTTTTCGAGGTTTCTTTCAGAGTCAGGCCCGATTCAGGCCTTAGATGGAGACTAGGCACAAAAACAATCAGTCCTGTCCTGTACTCTTGCTCCTTCTGTCCCAACCGCTCTCCACAATCCAACTAGGATCTTAAACTTTTAAAACCAAGATCATCACTTTTTCCCACGCTAGCTCTTCCTGCTATGTTCTTAATGCTGCTTAAAAGGCATCCCATTCTCCAAGTCACTCAGGCTCCAGATCTGGGACACCTGCCTTCTTATGACCCCTGCAGGCATTGATAGCTCCCCAACTACCTTAGTTCCTCCCATCCCCTAATGTCCCATACACTTCAACCAAACCAAACCACTTGCTAGTCCCCACTTCTAAATATGCCCTATGCTTCCAGAACTATTGCAGTCTTTACTTATCCCTACTGAAAGTCCCTACCCAACATGTCCTTCTTAAAGTCATGTGTGAGTCATCCCACAGAAGTCCATCCCAAAGCCTTGCACATGGTAGACATGAAAATATTTTTTAAATTGAAGAGATCGGGCAGCTTGCCCAAAGCCACATGGTTAGTTAGAAATGCTCTCCTGTATGAGGGAGACAGCACATGATGATAAACTATATTTCCTGCTTTCTTTTATTGGGCTGACAATGTCATGAGGACATAGACTCCTTAGGAAGAGGTATGATTTGAGAACTTCTAAACTACGATTTAAATAAGTGTTCCACTATTTTGAGCCTTTGGCATACCATGTACTATAATTATATTTGTGTGTCTGTGTAATACAAGATAAAATATAAGCATTTGATACATTTTCATGGACTAGATGTAACTCTTCACCCAAACATGCTCTATCCTGTCTGATTCCTTATGGGCCAAGAAGCATTAAAATATGGAAATCATTCTCAAACTGAGAATCACTGTGAGATCCTCTGGGCTAATTTAAACACATCAGAGGGTATTGTGGTCCATATCTGAGATACATGGCCTGCTCTTACAACTGAATGTCTGTAGCCAAACTTGCTTGTATGCCCATGATTTTTTTTCTTTAATTTTTGAGCCACAGAAAAAAGAAAGAGAATCAGTATTTATTATCTACTTAGACACATGGCTGAATACTTTAGTCTTATCATCAAAACCCTAGGAGGTAGGTAAGAACTGCAAGATACAGGGAAGTGAGGAGATGGGCAGTAGGGCCATTTGGCCAGGTCTTGAATGATGGGGCCTCTGATTTTTGCTGTTTTTCAGAAGCAAATTTGAGAAGAGTTAGTTTAAGCCTTGAACTATACCCTCCAACTCTAAGAGCCGTATTATTCCCAATTGCCTTGCCTAGGCTAGTCATTCACAGCTACCTGTAAATCCGGGGGTGGGGGGGGGGGCGGGAGGGAGGGTCTGTGGTCAAGAAACTGATTCCTTGGCCACTAGGGAGACAGTGCCCAGGTCATTATCACTCCTGCCCACAAAAAGGCCTTTCTTCCTTCATAACACAAGGAAACATGTTCTTTGGGTGTTATCCAGCTATTTCTCTAAATATAAAAGAAAGACTGATTAATTACACATACTCTTGAATATACAAATTGCTTGTATGATACGTATTACTGATATAATTATTATAGTTTTAAATTGATTTAAAAAAACAATACCTTATAATTTTCCATATTTTACCTTTCCTTTATTAGTTTTAAACCTGGTTTTCATAAAAAAGAAAGATTTCACATTCAGTTATGTTCTTTTATGCCTACACCAGTGTTTTTGGTCAGTTCTGTAGGAGCACTCTTCAGATTGGTCTGTATTTTTTAATATTCACACAGTTTCATTTATTCTTTTTAAAGGCATTATTTAATTAGACACTGAATCCCCATATTTAGGTCCTGCCTAGGAAAATACTTAAATTTAAAAGAAACTGCTTAACATACTTTTGGTATGTGAAAGTAAATATTGCACCTCACCAAATGTCTTTGTATTAACACATTAAAGGTTTTCTGGCTTGTCTTATTATTTTACAGCTCCCTAATACTAGCTAAATCTAAGGGCAAGATGAAAGTGTCAAAATATGAGAGCTGTATATCTCATTGTGGCATTAGATGGTATTATCAGTCCCATTTCATATATAAGAAAACTGAGGCTCCGAGAGGTGAAGTAACCATATAAGTGGGTTAGCTGCCAGGCTCACAGTGGATTTCTTGGTTCTCTGGGAATGTTTTACCTCTGCTGCATGACACCCTCCCTCCCCAACCTTACCACAGTTGATTGGCCTAGGACCAGATACCTGACCCAACCAGGCCAATCAGACTTCTTCTCTAGGATTTTTGAAACTGGAATTGAAGGAAGAGACCAGGCCTTCTCTAATGGTAAAGTTATGATCCATGAGACACAAGAGCTACAAGAAGCCATGATCCCCTCTCTGGGGAGAAAGCTGAACTGAAAGAATGAACTGTATAGGAAGAAAAAAAAATCCAGGGAGAAACGAATGTCCATTTAAGTCCGTGACCCCAGTTATCCGAGACTCTAGATGCCCTAGGATGCTGCTAGGTTGCATATTTGCGTGAGCTGGGTCAAACCACCTTTACACAACTCATAAGTGGCAGAGCAAAGAGGCCTGGATTGGAGGGTCTGACTGCCGAGCCCATGCTCATTTTGCTGCAGGAGATCAAGTTCACCTGACGGCTCAGATGTCTCTGACAATGTGCGAATGAGCAGCACAAAGGCACCAAACCCAGCCCTTCAGCTTCATGTGATTCACACACATATTCAGCCTCAATCTCCCACAGTGTGTGGGAAGCTGCTGTTCCCACTGATGTTGTGTGTTTCAAAATGACACGTGCACCTAAGGGCCTGGGCTCGGAAGGAAATGTTACACTCCCAGCTATGTGTCTGTACTGGATTTGGGTGGCATGGTGAATAATCAGCCCCTTGAAGCCACACCCAGGCAAAGTCATGTAGACTTGGAAGGATGAGAAGGGGAAACAGAGGAAGTGGACAATCTGAATTAAAGGCAAAGGTAACAAGCCTCTACATGGTTACATGCTTCGCTGCTTCCAAAGTACTTTCCCACACGATATCTTGTTTTGGGTCCCATAGTGACCCTGGAGGGATAGAGAGCAGTTACAGTTTTCCCTACATTTTGCAGAGAAGAAAACTGTGAGAAGATACCTACCACAGTCCAGGAGCACAGCGGGTGCTCACTAAACTCATTCACTCGTGCCATGTGCTATCAATGCCCAGAGACCATTTGATAGATGAACAAATATGTCTCAGAGGCATGAAGTGACCTGTCCAAAGTGACGCAGCTATTAGGGGGCAGAGGAGGCACTTAAACTTGGGTTGTCTCGCTCTGCACTTCGCTACAAGATGCTACAGCTGAAACTGTGAGCTTTCTAAGCCTATCGTGAATTCATGTATTACAAGTTCAGAGATCTTAGTTCCCCATTGCATGAGAGAGGTACTTCTCATGCCTACCAGCCCTGCAGAAAGTTCTTCAAATAAATGCTTACTGGCCCTAGAAATTCTTAGCTCTCCTAACACTGAAAAGGTCTTGCTTCTCAAGCATGCTTTCAGAAATGTATGATTAAGCACAAAAGCACTCAAGAAAAAAGAATGACTATTGTGGGAACTGGCAAGTGATTTATGGCTCTGACATGCAGTCCCAATCCTCTTTTGGCTGCCCTCAGTGGGATGTGGAACTAATTTGATGAGGCAGGAGAACATCCCATTGCCTAAGTCCTATGGAGGTGAAAACTCTGCCCTTTTGCAGTAAGCAACCCCAGCGGTAGAAAATGTGATTTCTCCTGCTGAGCACATGAAAATGATTGAAGCCTGTCATTGCTTTATTCCCTTGTCACCAGCAGCATATCAGTTCAGAAATCACATGCAAAAATTAGATCAAAATGTAAATGGGGGCAGAGGTGTTGCTGTCACCTGGGAACGCTGCCCCAGCTGAAGTCACAGAAGTTCTTCCGGCCCCTCCAGGAGGCATCTGTCACTGCCTCTCCCAGCACCCGACAGCCTTCTGTTCCCTGGGCAGGCAGAATCAACGGGGTGTGAATCTCTAACTCAGATTTGTCTTGGACAGTCAGAGTTCCTGGCTAGATTCCATCCAGACGCAATCCTGAGGAAATAAATGAAATATTCCCAATGGGAAATTGATTTACTCCTTAAGGCAGAATCTTCAGGGCTGGGCACGATCAACTCATGATTCCCCTGGGCTCTGGAGAAAATGAGAAATCAAACTTATCCTGAGGTCTCAGGGTGGCTCCAGGCATTTGGTAATTCCAGCCAGCAATCCAGCAGAGCAACAGAGCAGTGCAGGCTGAATGCTTTAGCAGTGCAGCTACCCTTTGGATGATCACCTCAAACCTCAAGTAAAGAAACTGGGGTGTAAATTGCAGCAGTTCCCCTAGGTTGGTGAGCGGTCTACAGAAAATTTATCCATACCCACTAAGATCATCAAGAAACTGACTTAGAAATCAGAAGGCCATGTTGACTGTTTATAAATGAGGACGACTCTTCCCAGGGCTAGGAGTACTCCAGCCTGAAACCGCAGGTGCCAAGACCACATGGCACTTTCATCACTTAGATGTTTCTAACTGACTTACTGGGTGGAGATCTCTTCAGGTTACAGAGTCACAAGGCCCCAAGCAAGCTTCTCAAGAGGTCAGCAGTTGTCTTAAAATTTTATCTTTCAGTTTCTGTCAGTATCCATCCAATTTTTAAATCTTGTTTCTAGGAATTTATCCTATAGACATGGGCACATAAGTATGAAACACGACATGTCCAAATGCTCAAAGATGTTCATTGCCACACTGCCTATAATAGTGAAAAACTACAAACAGCCCTAATGCCCACCACCAGGGAAACAGTTGAATGAATCATGGCACATCCATACAGTGAGTGAACTAAGGCAGCCATGCAGTGGCAGAGTGTATGAACAGTAGGATTCCACTATTGCTCCTTTTTTAAAGAATAGATGATACGGAGGGACATAAACATACTTGGAAACGTGTTTAATCTGGAAAGAAGAACAAGAAATGGGAAAAAGAATTAAGGAGAGACCATTAATTTTCTCTTAACATCCTTTTATACAGTTTAAAATATTTGTAATGGAACATCTATTATCTTTAAAAATGTTTTTAAAATGTTTTTTAAAAATTCTATCCCTCAATCTTTCTTCCGAATGATGTCAGTCCAGCATTTGTCCCACCTGACTATTGTCTGGACCATTAATTACCCAGTGAGCTTGCCACTGAACTTGATAGGCTTCAGTGAATTGGGACCCCAAGGCCCCTTCCCTGTGCACATTATAAAGGGAGAAGTTTCGATCATTTGACCCTGTTATAGGTGGATGATCCATGTGGTTGTATAATCATTTCTTCCAGGAAACAGTGATGAACAGAGACCTGGGTCAGTTAAGGGGGACAAACCCACATTGTTCATGCTCCCGTTGAACCTCTTAAAACCTAGTGTCAAAAGAAGAGGGACAGGATAGGAATTATTGTTCAGTGGGTACAGAGTTTCAGTTTTGCAAGATGAGTCCTGTGGATGCATGGTGGAGATGGTGGCACAGCAGTGGATGTACTTAATGCCACTGAACCGTATGCTTAAAAGTGGTTAAGGTGGCACATTTTATGTTATGTGTATTTTCCCATAATAAAAGAAATTCATGCAGATAGCTACCCTTCCATTCAACTTTGTTTACTAAATTACACTTCACACATCCATTAAATCAGGGTTGTTCTTTTTTTTTTTTTTTTTTAGTGGTAACAAGAAAATAAAACAAAGACAAATGCCCTACCTCTTTTTGTAATGCATCCTATCAGAAAGCAGAATTAAGGACAGCCACTGATATTTTGGCAAATTAGACCCATTCCCTCCTCAAAACAAAATAAAAAGTGCTCTGCATGTTCCATAGATTTAAAGAGATCTTTTCCCTCTATTACAGAGTATCCTTTTAAGAAGAAAGACTTTTGGAGGACACCAGGAAGGGAGCCATTTGTAACCCTCTTGGAAAGGACCAGGATAAATGAAAATTAACTGCAAGGCTTTGAGGGTCACAGACAAATAATGCCCAAGGTAAGTGTGTAAAATGAAACAGTGACCCTTCCCGAGGGCCTCAGCACA
The DNA here is from genome assembly GCA_032199065.1 of Smutsia gigantea. Taxonomy (NCBI): domain Eukaryota; kingdom Metazoa; phylum Chordata; class Mammalia; order Pholidota; family Manidae; genus Smutsia; species Smutsia gigantea. The sequence goes on along the minus strand of JAVSCE010004163.1, from coordinate 31,060 downwards.
GACATCCCAGCAGGGCTCCTACAGGTAATTGTTTCCATGTTTTCTCATCAGTCGCTCATTAACATCTAATTGTCTGGCCAAGTCCCATAGGAGATGCCTGACTCCTGCGGACTCATAAAAACCGGGAACATGTGGTAAGTTCTGCACGTAAAAGGAGAATACTGGTTGCAGGATAGCAATCTGTCTGGTGAGTGAAAGGGACAGGCTGGCACTAAGTCCTTAACCTGATTTCCAGTACTAGTTAGGAAAAAATGTTTCTGTCCTCAGAGGTTCTGGAAAAATTAAAGTAGGAAACGTTTTGAAAGATCTTTTGAGTCAAGAAAAGAGGTAGGTCCACATTCTCTTTCCCACCCAGAAGCCAGCTGCTTCCTTTCCTGCTGCAAGGATTCCCCCTAACTTAACATCTTTGAGCCTCAATATTGCCATCTGGAGAGTGAGATAATAGTAGTGCCTACTATTAGCCGCATGTTAGGATTGAAAGAGTTAACTCCCGTTACGTGACTAGCACAGACTCTGGCAGGTGGCCCTCAGCCAGTGTTAGAGATAACAGCATCATCACCATTACCACCTTCATTATTTCAGATATTTCCAACTAGGTCCTTGCCTCAGTCACAGCCAGCTCTTTGCCAATCCCACTCTCTCTCAGGCAAATCATTCATTTGGAAATACCTTTCTCGGCTCCTGTTTCTTGTCCTCTCTGCAGATTTTCTCCGTGTATTACCCAGTTTAATAGCAAGAGCCTGACAAGGTCATTTTCACAATCCCCCTATCTAGTTAGTGATCAGTGAACTGGAAGCCACTAGGGGGTAATTATGGCTTTACTTACAAAATAGCTGACCTTGAAAAGCTGTATTTGAGAGGCAGAAGTAAGGTGGCCTACCCTCCTGCGTTGCCTGGGATTGAGTGGGTTCCCAGGATGTGGGACTGTAAGTCCGGGGAGAGGAAATCCCGGGGCAAAATACCTCTAAAAACCAAAATCAGTCAAAGGGAGAAATAAAGTTTAAAACACATTTATCGCTTACAAACTGCAGTCCAGGAGAAGAAAGCAAGCAAACAAGCAACCAAGACCCTCCCTTTAAACTCTCAGGTTCATACATGCCCTTGGTTGCCTAGGTAATTACCCATTGACATGGAGATGAACTTCTCTCCACCCCTGAAGATATGCAAATACACTAAAGCCAGGCGAGATACTCTGGAAATGTTACAGTTTTACCCACAAGGACTTTCAGTGCCAAATCCAGAAAGTCCAGGGCAAACCAGGACAAGTTGGTCACCGTGGGCAGAAGAGCATGATGTAAGCACTGGGGCCTGGATTCAAATTTTGATCCTGCCACTTTCTAGCTGTGTAAACGTGGACAAGTCACTTAACCTCTCTGAGCCCCGGTGTGTTCATCTGGAGAATGGAGATAATAAAAGAATCTGCATGGGATTGTTGTGAGGATTAAATGAGTTAATGAATGTGAACAGCTCAGGACAGTGCCTGGCACATAGTATGTGCATGATATATGTCACCTATTAGTGACTCAATGTTGTATAACATCAAAGCATAATCCAAATTACGATAAAATCTCTGCTGACCAGACAGGCTAACCCAGATTTTTAACTGAATTTTGTTTGTTTCACTACTTCCTTTTTAACAGAAGGTACAAAAGCAGAAAAAGTCAATATTTTGTTCCCCCAAATGTAAAGTCCAGGCTCAGTCTTTGGTGAATCCTTGGTGTTATGTTGGTGTTAGGCCAAATCACCTACATCCTAACATTAAAATTGACCTTTGAAACACAGGTTTGAACTGCACAGGCACATTTACATGCAGTTTTTTTTTTCAATAAATATACTGGAAAATTTGGGGGATATTTGTGAAAATTTGAAAAAAAATTTCTTTTCTCTAACTTTACTGTAAGAATATAGTATATAATACATGTAACATACAAAATAAGAGTTAATCAACTGTTTATGTTTATGGTAAGGCTTCCAGTCAACAGTAGACTATTAGTACTTAGGTTTTTAGAAATCAGAGGTTATGTGTGGATTTTCAACCATGTGGGGTAGGATGTCAGCACCCCGACTCCTGCACTGGTGAAGAGTCAACCACATTTGCTGTACGTGATTGCTGGCCAGGAGCCATCATTGCTAATGCTGATCATAACCATTCCCAAGCAAGCCCCTTGATCCTGAACCAAGAATCATCCAGTCACCTTTACTGCACTGTTCTAGAATCATGGACCAGGACAATATAGCCCTCCTTTAATTAGAACACTCCATTATTCAGAACCTCCGGTACTCCCACGCTAGTTTATCAAGGATTCGTGTACGAGGGAAGCCAGTCCTAGTGATACATTTATATCACAAAAATAAATGACAGCTGTTATGGGTGGACCTGTGTCCCTCCAAAATATATTATAGTTAGGAGTCTGCACCCAGTTACAATAAGCATTTTCCCCACGCCACCAAGCAACTCTCCAACACCATCTGGGTGTCCTACAATTTAACTCAATCTTGGCACCATCTTCCTGGAAATAGTGTCAGATCCCACAGGTAAGGCTCAGTCCTACAAGACTGCACCCCCTCCACTTCAGATGCCAATCTAAAGTCCAGGTTCTTACCCATGCTCCTGACCAAATGGCTATTAGTTGACCAACTATAGATGGGAGGTTCCAGTAACACCCTCCTTGGGTTTGATTAATTTGCTAGAGGGGCTCACAGAACTCAGAGAAACATTCTACTTACTAGATTACCGGTTTATTTTTGAAGGCTATAACTCAGGAACAGCCAGACAGAAGAGACACATAGGGCAGTGTGTGGGGAAAGGGCTCAGAGCTTCCATGCTTTCTGAGTGCACCACTCTCCCTGAATCTATACATGTTCCCAACCTGGAAGCTCTCTGAACCTTGTCCTTCAGGTTTTTATGTAGACTTCATTACATTGGCATGATTGATTATATCATTGCCCCATTGTTGATTGAACTCAATCTCCTGCCCATCTCCCCCGGCCCCCCCAACCCCCCCCCCCAAGATAGATTTGAAAGTTCCAATCCTCTGATCACATGTTTGGCTTCCCTGGCAACCAGCACCCATCCTTAGGAACAATCCAATTGTCGCCTCATTAACATAACAAAAGACATCTTTGTCATTCTCATCACTTACCTTGGAAATTCCAAGAGTTTTAGGAGCTCTGCCAGAAACTGGGAGAAACCACCAAATATATATTGCTTTAAGTCAGATGATCACACTAGTCTTATTCCCCAGTACCCATGAATGTGACCTTATTTGGAAATAGGGTCTTTGCAGATGATGGAGTTAAGATCAGATCATTAGAATAGGCCTTAATCCAATACGACTGATGTCCTATGAAAAGGGAGATTTAGGCACAAAAGCAGACCCGCCCACGGGGAGAACTCCACGTGAAGATGAAGGCGGAGACCGAGGTGGTGCATCTATACTGCCAAGGATTTCCAAAGATTGCTAGCAAACCACCAGAAGCTTGGGGAGAGGCAATGAACAGATTCTCCCTCACAGCCCTCAGAAGGAACCAACCCGGCTGATGCTTTGATCTTGGACTTGTAGCCTCCAGAACTATGAGACAATACATTTCTGTTGTTTAAGCCACACAATCTGTGGCACTTTGTTGTGGCAGTGCTAGCAAACTAATACAAGAGTGAATAAAATGTTTTAGCACCTACCACTTGCCAAGCAATTTATCTTTATAACATGTCCTACTGTGTGCAGAAGGCCATGTTGAGCACCGTAGCAGAAGGAAAGATAAGGCATGCCCCACTATAAGTCCAAAGTGGTATCAGAGAAGGCCTCCTGGAGAACATGGACCTTAAATGATAACAAAGAAGGCACAGACCCATGGAGATGAGAAATGGATAATTCAGGGGCAGGAACAGAACAGGCAGGTGCATGACACAGGTTGAAAAAAGCAGAAATTGTGATCTGTTGAAATTTGCTATGCCATGGCCTACCTGAAGGGAGGCAGTGGGACAGTCTCTTGGAAAGGTAGATTGGGAGGCGATCCTCCAGGACACTGAAGGCCAAGTGAACAATAAAGAACCAGTATACCAGAACCCAACTATCTGGAGCCTTCAGTAAAATGGATGTTTATTTCATTTGTTTCTACACTTAAAAAAAAAAAAAGAAAGATGCAAAATTCAAAGCGCTTTAATCTATTGGATAGAATTCCTCTATTGAGATACAACATATGTAAAAGTTCCTAGCATAGTGCCTGGCACACAGTAGGTGATCAATAGATATATAAGCTAATTCTTCTTAATGTTAGTGAAAGAAACCATTCTTTAGTATAATCCATTCTTTAGTACAAGAAATGATTCTGGATTAATGAAAATAGTCTTCCTGACAGGGAAAATTTTACAAGTACTGCAGTTTAGTCCAGGTGGCTCTCTTCTGCTTCTCTTCTTAGCAAAGACAACAGAAACTCCCTTCACTTCCCGCTCCACCAGGCACTCACTCCCTAAACTTACTACCCCTTGCTTGCTTGTTTGCTATGCACATAGAAATGTTGCATATATAGAAGCAGAAAGATATATATTGCTCCCTTGCCTTTGTTTGAGGCTCAGATCTTGGGAGATTACTCCCCTCTGAGCCCACCAGTGCAAAAATAAAACCTCAAAACTCCAAGACCTCCAAGTGCCTCTTGGTTCTTCTGTCAGCAATCCAGTCCAGGTTTTTCAGGTTTTTTCCTTAACACTCCCACAATCCCTATGTATTTGTACATCCAAATTTTCTTCCTTTTTCCTAAAGAAGGTACTTTCTTTAAGCTGGACACATCTGCCTGTGAAAAACATGATCCCCTGTTCACTCATTAAACAAATGCTTATTGAGAATCTTTAAGTGTTAGGCACCTTTGCAAGCACTGACTATGGACACTATTAAAAAGACCGAAGGGTCTCTGCCTCCATGCAATCTAGCCAGAGAGACAGACAACAAATAAGCAAACATAAATAAGTAAACATGATGATAGCAATAAGGGTTATGGGAAACATAAAGCAGGGGGATTAATTCACTCAATGTTCAAACACAATGTACAAGCATCTGCGATGGACCAGGCACTGTGCTAGGTGCTGGAGAAATGTCAATGAGAAAAATGTGACAGAGATCCCTGCCCACTGGACCTTCTGTTCCAGCAACTAGAGGCAATAGTATGAGGGCAGAGGGAGGAAACCTATTTTTAGAAGCAGTGATCAGGGGAAGCCTCTTTGGGGAAGAGACTTTTGAGCTGAAGGGGAAGTCTAAGAACCTAAGTCTAAGAAGAACAGCAGATGCAAAGGAGGAAACTGACATTTTCTGGAAAAATCCACCAGTTCCCAAACTTCTGAACTGTAGGTGGGCAGGGGAGTCCTGGGACACTGGCGTGGAAGGAGAGATGGAGCCTGGGAAGGTTTTCACTTCCTTCTTTCACTTGCCAATTTTTCCTGTGCCTGGAACAGAACCCTGAAAGGGACTCATCGAACTTTCTAATCTAAAACTCCCAGGGGAGTGAGAGTGCAGATGAGGAAACACTGGTGTGCCACCGCCCACCAGGCCAAGAGCTAGTCACCCCTCTCTGAGCTCTGGAGGCTTCGCCTGCCAGATGCATTACCTCTCCCTTGCTAGAGGGAGTGGACGCACCCAAGCAATGTGCTATATAATGGTTATTCTAGATTTTTCCAGCATCCAAGGCCAGCTACCTCTGACTTCTCTGCTTTATTAAATCTCAGAATTTATTTCTTCCCCCAGGTACAGAAAATGTGTGATAAGCTGTGTTTTGATCTGTTTTGGTTTGGTCTGTTCCCTTTTTCCTCTTAGGGAATTTTTCCCAGCCTCAAGCAGTCTAGACAAACTTACTTTCATTCTTGTGTATTTCCCACCTCTGGGTGTTAGGCTGTGAGGCCCAACTGGCATAGAAACGGGTCTCTACATGGGTTGCCTCTTTGCCAAGGTGTAATACAGTGCTATGGGAGTAATCTACACTGGTGTGGATGTGAGAAATTATTCTTAATTTTCAGCTCACTGGCACTCCACACAATGGCAAGACTTACTAGTCTTAACTAAGGGGCTAGGTCAGTAATGCCTTTTGCATATCTCTCTCTTTCTCTTTCTCTCTCTCCCCAGCACATACACACTGTGATTTCCTATAATTTCTTTTACTTCAGAGAAAGGATTTCAGAACCACAAACCCAGAGCTGGCAAGCAGGACTGGGGTGGGTCAGGGCCTTCACTTCAGCAGCCCTGACACTCACAGAATTGTGGGAATGAATCCTCCCTTGCCCCAGGGCTCAGCACTTCCTTTGCTCCCCAGCCACTTCTGGGAAGGCTCTCCTATCCTCAGAATGCTGAGAAGTTGGCTTCTTTCTTGAATTGCAAGAGTTCCCACCAGGGACTGAGAGGTGCCAAAGTGAGAACTTGGAAGGAGCCCAATCTTAACTTAGGTTGGACAGTTGCCTCTTCGGAATGGCAGGTTTCTAGAAGCTGGTAGAGTTAGTATTTTCCAAGTCTGATAAACTTGACAGGGTCTTCCACATAGAGCAACAGGGAACCCAGGAAGGCAAAGACCCTGCTTCCCAGTCCTGGGAGGAGACAGTGAGGTCACTGAAGGGTGGCTTAGAGGGGTTTCACCCATCCCTGTAATCAGCCAGCCTTGCTCCCTGGCTTTGATGGGGATTACTGATTGATATTGACTCTGTTTCCCAGTCTTTTCTAAAGGGCAAGCCCCGCTCCCACCTTCCATGTGGTCGACCATTAAGCCCTCTTGGATAGAAATTTTGAAGCTCTTAGTAAATAAATAAATAAATAAATAAATAAAATAATTCAGAAACCACTCAAGACCTCTGCTGTCCACATTCTCAACCTCAAAATATATTTATAGAACACTTCACAAATTATCCTCTCCTTTCTCCATAAATTACTGATTTGAATTTCATGACAATAGGTAATAGGCAGGAGTTTTAGCCCCTTTTTACTGCAAAGGAAACTGATGCACAGAGAGGTTAATTAAGTCATTTGGCCAATGTTACCCAACTAATATAGGGACCCAGAACCAGGTGAGATAGGGACCCACAACCAGGCATTCAGATTCTTACTTCAAAAGGCTTAACACCATGTGCTCTCTGCTCCATGTAACTTCAGATCAACCCAGATCTCAGTGGTGGGTAAATGGAAACCACACGTGCTTAGGTCAGCCAGGAAGACATGGAACCCTACAGCGCACGCTCTCGGTGACAGCCTCATTAGGATGATTAAATCGTCCTGTGTTGGTGGCAGATTGAAAGATTGGGAGGCAGGTGGACTATGAACCTGAAAGCACCTCTGGGACAACCCAACCAATGTAAACCATCCATCACCAGGAGCAGGCACCGCCCAATGGCCTCCTCCAGCACCTCTGTGGACAAGACAGCAGGGGCCCTGATGAGCCAGATGTTATCTATTGCCATTTGCATCTAAAATTCCTCATTTCTTGGCATGAAGTGATGGAGGAGGCATAAAAGGGTGATATAATGCGGTTGGCCCTTTCAGTTCCTTTCTGACTCTCATTTAGGGCAGCCTCAAGGGGGGAAGTTCCCCAAAGGTTAAATGACTGTAGGTGATGAGCAAGAATACATTAGACAACTTTGCCAAGAAGTGTAAGAAGCCTGTGGAGGGCAATTTGGCAGAATCTATCAGACTTTTAAGCAAACAAATTTATCTTACAAATATATTCTCTCATGGACCAAATGAAGCATTCATTGTAGCATTTGTCCATGTATTGAACAAATATCTATTAAGCACTGTGGGTATAGCAGAAAACATGCCGAAGTAGCTGCCCTCATGAACTTTAATTCTAGAGAGAAAACATTTATTAATCCATCCAAGAAGTCTTTACGGAGCTCTTAGCATATGCCAGGCATTGTTCTAGGATAGGATTGCCAGATAAAATACAGACTGCCGAGTTCAATTTGTTTTTTTTTTTTTTTTCAAGTTCAATTTGAATTTCACATAAATAAATATGTCCCAAATGTCCTGCCATCTTGGGCCATAAATATGGGGCATACTTATATTTTTAAATTATTCATTGTTCATCTGAAGTTCAAATTGAACTGGGAAGGTTGTATTTTCATTAGCTGACCCTGGCAATCCTATTCTAAGAACTTTGTTTATAAGAGCAAAAGTTCAGAAACAACCTAAGTATCCATCAATAGGGGACTTAAGTAAATGATGATAAATTCAAACAATAGGACATTGTTACCATAAAAATAATAGGATATATCTATACAATGATTTGGAATTACAAGATGCATAGTTGAAAAGAGGAGGTTCAAAACAGTGAACAAGTTACCTACTATGTAATAAAGAAAAGGAAATATGGAGATATGTTCATCAAAGCATAGACTCTCTGGAAGGTACTTGCTTCTGCAGAAGGGGAACAAGAAAACTAGGAGAGAACAAGAGTGCCACAACATACACCCTCTGCACCTTTTGAATTTTGAAATATATCCACACATCATTTATCTTAAACAAACTATCTGTGTGTGTGTTTTAAGGTATCTTGGCTAGTGGGACTGTAAGAATCTTGGGTGAGGCGCCATAGCCTCCTGGAGCATCTTTGACAGTCAGGATTTCAGGATGGTCCCTGAGGCAGGAGAAAAGGCAGCATCACCTTGGAGGGTCACTTAAGTTCAACATCAAGGATCCTGGCACACATATAGGACCAGACACATAATTTTCTGGACCCAATACACAATGTTGACCCCTTGCTCATAAATTATTAAGAATTTCAAAATGGTAACAGCAGAGCATTAAATCAAGCACAGGTCCTTCTAAATACAGGATCACACACAGCTGTACAAGTCACACACCCATGAAGCCAGTCCCGCACACACATGGTGGCCACTCAGGCAGAAAGGGAGTTTTGCTGAAAGACATCCAGCCCTACAAAGCAGAGAAAACCAGCAGCAGCTGGTAGGTTTCCTTAAATGAGAACACCAGGGAACATAATTCCTCACAGAGCCATTTTCCACAATCACTACTGCCCTGGTTGTGAGCTAAGAAGAGAAACCAAACCAATAAAATAAACATAAATCAAAGCCAACCATGTTAATAAAATGGATCCAAAGGGTCAGCATGGCAGGCAGGACATTAGAAGTCAGACAGCTTTAGTATCTCCCTGGACAAATTACACAGATTGCTGTCAGAAGTATCCCAAAGTTCACACAAAATACGCCTCCTGGCTCATTTAACTCCCATTTCCCTGCCGGTCAATTATTAACTGGACAAGCTCCAGCTGGTACAGCTGTTGTCCCAACATAGGCCTGACATCCACACAGAGAACTGCTCAATAATTTGTACTGTAAGCTAAATCCATCTCTGCATGAGCAGCAGCACCTGGCCACAGGGGGCGACTCCTCCAGACAGCGTCCTGCTTCCTTTGGAGTGGAGCGCGGAGTCCCCACCAAGGAGCCAGAGGTGGCGTGCAGCCTCAGAGCGGCAGCCCCTGGCCCAGGAGTCAGCGACCTCATAAGGAAGAGGGCACCACAGGGGCCCACGGAGGCCTCCATAGGTAAGAAGGAAAAGGGGGAGTGCTAGGGAAAGGAAAGAAAGACCGTCCGGAGAAGAAAGTGCCGGATGAAGAGGACTGGGTGGGATGAGGAAGAGAGAAGAAATACAAGCTATGGGACAAAGTACACGGCTCCAAAGAGCAGCGTCTGCCTCTTCACTGCCCCTATCTCAGCCTCTGGAAGTCCTTCCGGTCCTCAAGGCTTTGTTCAAAGGACACTTCCTCCAGGGGACTTTCACTGGTTGCTACAAAAGGAAATAATAATAGATAACAGCGGTGGAGAGTTTACCGCGTGCTACCTGCATCATCTCATTTAGTCCCCACCTCCCCCTTGACGTGGACATTCTGATGGCCCCAGTTTTGTAAATAAGAAACTGAGGTACAGAGATGTTTAGTAACCTGCCCAATGTCACACAGGTGGCAAGCGGTGCAGCTGGAACCAACCTGACTCTAGAACCCTCAGCACTACCATTTCCTTCTTCTGTCTCACTAAGTGTCCCTCAAGTGGCTCAGACATTTCTGCTTGTGGTCTGGACTGTGGTGTCCATGCTCCGTCTCTCCACCTGCACCCTGGAGAGCTTCCTTGAGCACAGAGACTCTCTTACTCATACCCTAATTCCTCCAGCAACCCAGTACAATGCCTAGTGCATACTAGGTGCTCAGTAAATATTAATTCTGTTCCTTTCGCTCATTAGACACATGTATAAAAAGTATTGTCTCAACTGAGAAGTGACTGGTGGTTACCATGGGAAGGGAGTTGGGCTGGGAGGGTGAGGGGGATAAAAGGGCACAAAAATTCTCAATCATAATATAAGTTGGTCACAGGAATAGTAGTACAGCATGGAGAATATAGTCAGTGATTCTGTACCTGGTCGGGGGTGAGGTTCTGATAATGTGGGTAACTGTTGAACCCCTGTGCTGTGTATTTGAAACCAGTATGAGATTGTATATCAACAATACTTCAATTTTAAAAAATCTGGAAAAAGAAGTATTGTCTCAGCTACAGACTGGAAGAAAATATTTACAAATCACATATCCAACACAGGATTGTATCCAGAATATATAATGAACTCTCATAACTGAACAAATAGAAAAACAGGCAGCTCAATTAAAAAAATAAGCAAAAGACATGAACAAGTACTTTAACAAAGAGTAGGTATAAGGATGGAAAATAAGCATGCGAAAATATTTTTCAATATTGTTAGTCTTTAGGGAAATGCAAACTAAAACCATGATGAGCTATCACTCCACATTTATTAGAATGACTCAAAACTACTGATGATAGCAAATTCTGGCAATGACAGGGAACTCTCATCTATTGTTGTGAGAAAGCGTGATGGAACAGCTACTCTGGAGAATAGTTTGACAGTTTCTTATAAACATACACTCATTTACCCTATGACCCAGTAGTCCCACATCTGGGCATGTACCCTGGCAAAATGAATATATATGCCCACATAAAACCTATACACGAGTACTTATAGATCTCTATTCATAATTGCCCCAAAATGGAAATAGCCCAAATGTCTCTTAATGGTTGTTTTAATAAATAAGCTATAGCACATCCATATAATAGAATGCTACTCAGCAATTAAAAGGAACACACTTGGGACCCACACCTTGGAAGGATGTCAAAGGCATTTATGCCAAGAACAAGTCTCAAAAGTCTACGTGTGCATGATGCCATTCTCACGTGCCGTTCCCAAATGATGAATCTATAGGGATTGGAGAACACATCGGTGGTTGCCACGAGTCAGGGATGGGGAAGGGGTGGTGGTAAAGGGATAGCAAGAGACAGTTTTTTGAAGGTATTGGAACAATCCTGTGTCCTGATTTTGGTGATGGTTATATGAATCTATACATGTGTCAGGCTTACAGACGTATAGGATGGCTATAATAAAAAAGAAAGATAATAACAAGTGTTGCTAAGGATGTGGAGAAATTGGAACCCTCATACATTGCTGGTGGGAATGTAAAGTGGTGCAGCCACTTTGGAAAACAGTTGGAAATTCCTCAAAAAGTTGAACATATGTTACCATATGATCCAGTAAATCCACTCTTAGATATATGCCAAAGAGAATGGACACATATGTCCACACAAAAATCTGTACATGAATGTTCTTAGCAGCGTTATTCGTAACAGCCAAAAGATGGGAACAACCCAAGTGTCCATCAACTGATGAATGAATAAACAAAATCCATATGATGAAATATTAGGAATAAAAAGGAATGCATACTACAACATGGACGAACCTTGAAAACATTATGCTAAGTGGAATAAACCCCGAAGTCCACTCATTGTGTAATTCCACTTACATGAAATGCCAAAAATAGGCAATTCCATAGAGACAGAGAGAGGTGCATGTTTGCCAGTGGCTGGGGAGAGGGATGAACAGAGAGTGACTACTAATGGGTACAAGGTTTCATTTGGGAATGATGAAAATGTTCTAGAATTAGATAGGGATGGTGGTTGCACAACTTTGTGAATATACTAAAAGCCACTGGACTGTGCACTTCAAAAGGGTGAATTTTGTGGTAAGTGAATTATATCAACAACAACAAAACAATTCATACCACTGTGCACCAACTGTGTCTGGAGGACGGGAACCAGGTTCTCACCTGCTTTATGTCACCTAAGGTGCCACATACACTAAATGTATAGGACAGTGGTTCCCAGACAGCTACACACAGGAACTACCCTGGGGGATCTTTAAAAACTGATGCCTGGCAACCACCGCCGAGATACTCTGATTTCACTGATCTGGGATGTGAGCTGGGTACTGAGAGTTTTGAGAGTTTCCAGGGTGATTCTAATGTGCAGCAGAATTTGAGAATCACAGGCTTAGCAAATGGTTAGTGAACAACCATTCCAGGCAACCAAAGCCAGCCACCTACCCCACTTGACTTCAGAGCATTTAGATCTGATTTATCCTCGGCAAGACAATGACTACAATCATTCCGGCTGTCCCGCATGCCGCAGAGAAACACATCAGAACATCCTTTCCAGTTCCTGGAGGGCCACTGCTCTTTCCGAAACATGTGGTCGATGAGACATCAACGACTGAAGGAGGATGCATTCTGCAGTGCTCTGCCTCCTCCATCCTCCTGGGGCGCTCGCGCCCTCAATGGTCGTTGGGGATGGGGAAGTGCAGGAAGCGGGAGGAAGCCACTTAATAAACACATTCTCAGAATGGTGTAGCTGCTTTCAAGTTACCCTTTCCAGGGACATTCATATTTTCAGAGAAGACCCCCTGTTAAACAAAGGCACAAATGGTTAAGGATAGAATTACAGATGCTAGGAGGCGTGATTTCAAGAGAGAGGGTCTCTTTCTCCAGACTTCTCAGGCACGCGTCTGGACTGGTCCTGACTGTTAGCCTGTCTGGTTTCTCAGAACACAGAATGAGATCCTAGCTAGCGGCATTCCATTGTCTTAAGGACTTGTGGTTTGAATTGAAATTTCTTTCAGGTATGATTAGGTATTGTCTGTGGCATTGATGGTCTTTCGAGGCCAAGCCATCTCACATTTAATCGAAAGCCCTTTTGTATTATCCTGTTTGTATTATTATGTATGAAACTGTTGTTTCATGCAGGTGAGTCTTTTCTCCTTATCTTAGTTATTAAGATTTTTGGTTGCAGATTACAAAAACCAACTCAAGCAAGCCAAAGCAATAACAGAGTGCACAATGAGATTATAGATGGAACCAGGAGAAGTTAAGCCTCAGGGAGAGCAGGAATCTGGGAATATATGGTCAAGATCAGAGAGTAGAAACTAGGACCACCCCCAATGCATGGGGAAGTCAGATCTCAGGGAATAATCATCATCTAGCACTAACTGAACATTTAGTTAAAAAGTCAGGCACTTTTCTAAATTCTTCATACACTAACTCACTTAATACTAAGACTAATCAATGAAGTTATTCTTACATTATTATTATTATTATGAGGTCCATTACTATTATTATTCCATCTCAAAGTTGAGGAAACTGAGATACACAAAAGATAAACAACATGTCCAAGGTCTTCCAACTGACATTTGAACTCAGTTTGGTCTTAGAGTCCATATATATAACCACTGTGTGAATCATGCCTTCAAGAGTTGTGCAGTGGGCAACCTGTACACCCATATATGGTGGCCCTGATATGGACTAGACCAGTATCTCTCAGCAGAAGCACTATGGGCATTACGGGCCACATAATTTGTTGTGCAGGACTATCTCAACTCTGTTTAATAAATGCCACTAGTGAACCCTCCCAAAATTATGACAGTCAAAATGACCCCTAGGGGAGGAAATCAGCCTCAGCTGAAAGCCACTGGAATAAGCAGACATGCTGAGGTGTCTACTTCTCTATTTTGTGAGCCCCTTGAGACCTAACAGCCATGTGCCTTCTTTTCCTCTGCCAGCAGCAACTGGCCCAGAGAACTCTATGGACTCACTCAGCATCACAGAACATGCATTGTCTCTAGAATCTGCAGGTGCTCAGAGTCCTCAGTCCCATGCTCCCTCCCCAGGATCTTACAGGACATGAATGAAGGGGGTGTCCAGGTTGTACCAACCTGGGGTGACAGAGATGAAAATATGAACCATACATGGTAGATTCACCTCCAACAAGCTTTCACAAACATACGACAGTTTTCGCAATTTAAGAATTAGTCATTTCCATTATGAGAAAAGATGCAGTACTTCTTTATTTTTTAATTCTGGAAAAGAAGAAAGTACTTAGAATCCTCTTCTCTGCATTACTACCTTCAGCTCTGCATGGTACCTCCATTCCCTGTCCACACTCTCCCACGTGTACAGTTATAGTTGAAGTGCACCATCTGGGGTTCTGGGGTTTTCACTTAACACCTGTAGAATGTTCCCCATGTTGCTACATGGTCTTTGTAATGAATGATCCTTTTAAGGTCTGTGTAGTGTCTACTTTTAAACAATCTCCCAAGTATTAAATGTTCAGCTAATTTCCAGGTTTATTCTTTTTTAGTTTTTTGCTTTATCAGCAATGCTGTAATCCATATTTTTATGCATATAACTCTGCTTCTGTTTTAATTATTTGCATAATTTCCAGATACAGGACTATTGAGTCAATGGGCGTGAATATCTTTAAGGTTCTTGGCATAAAGTTCCGTATCACTCTCCAAGAGGTATGTACCAATTTACAACATTTCCTGGTGGTCTATGAGTATGAATTTCACAACTTCACCAGTATTAAGGATTCTCAGTTAAAAAAATAATCCATCCACATATGGAAAAATTGTGGTATTTCCGCTGATGGACAGTGACTGCAATGGGGTATGTGGTGGGGACTTGATAATGGGGAGAATCTGGCAACCACAATGTTGCTCATGTAATTGTATATTAATGATACCAAAATAAAAAAACTTAAAAACTAAAAAAAAAATTATGGTGTTTCTAGTTGGCTTAATTTAAATTTCTGTGATATCATGCATTTTCCTGGTACTATTTATTATTTGTATTCCTCTGACAAGGCAAAAATTCTGAAATGTCCTCAATTAAGTGACATAAGGTCCAGAGAAGAGGCAGAGAGGCAAGGAAAGGTCATCAGTCAATAGCCACAGGCTGCAGCTAACCAGAAACCCCACGTCCCTGGATGCAGTCATTTCAACAAGCATCTGGAAGGTCTCCAGGACCACGGCATACCCCTTGTGCATGAGCAGTGTCTTATTATCATCAACAACCAATCTATGAGCCTTCTCTATGGATTAACCACCTATCCCAGGACTTTCCCAGCTTTGTATTAGCCCACCTTCCTTCTCTGTAGCCAATGTGAATGAAACTTTGTTTCATTGGGACCCCCTCATAAATGTACCCTGTTTCTTGTGTCTGGTGAACAAGTTGTTTTTCAGTTAACTGGCCTTGCTGCTGGTGAAGCAGAGACATCCTGACTCTTGACTCAGTCCGTATCTGGATGCATCTGTAAAGGTGCAATGAACCCTTTTATTTCAGAGATCTCTAGGTCTCTAGAGTTTTTTATTACACCTCTTTACATTAATAAAGTGTACGTAGTGTCTAGAATGGCAATTATTATCTTCATTTTACACATCAAAACCCTACCAGAGAGATTAAGTTGCCCAAGTTCAAGGTGCTGGGTAACTTAGAGGGAAAATTTTCAACCTGCTTAGTCCAGCACCCTTTCTACCAAACTCATAGCCTGCCCCAGCTCAGACTTGTTCAGTGCTGAAATCAGCGTGTAGGATGCAGTTCCCACCCAGGAGCAAATGAGGGGCTGTTTCAAAGGGTCACTGAGCTCTGGAGTTAATGCCCATTTGGCTCCAGGTAATTGGCCACGGTCTAAGAGATGCACAAGTGGGGCCCCTAGAAGACATCCTGGCACTTCTGCCTCCTTCCCTGCCTTTTCTGCTACAGGTCCTACAGAATGAATAGAGGATCTCCCAGTATTTCACTGCTGATAAATTCCTTAGGGTATTGATTCCCAGACCTGGCTGCCTCTCAAAATCCCTTTGGAAAATCCCTCCCACTTCCCACACACCGAGTCCCCACTTACAAAATCAGAATCTCCAGGAATTGGGGTCTGAGAATCTGTAGTTTTTAAGCCCTCCAGGTAATTAGGAGACTCACCTAGGTAGAGCCCACTGCCTTTGGGTTCATAAGATCACTCGGGGACTTGTTGAAAATCCAGATTCCTGGTTGTCTTGCCAGTGGGTTTCAGCCCCTGGCAAGTCCACTCGTGATTCGGTGAGACTGAAAAATGACAATGGAACGTTCTTGGGGTAAAAGGGTTTACACCCAGCTTTATTCCCATGGTGGTCAGTCAAGCACTAGAATCCCATCTGCCTCAGAGCAAGTCTGCACACAGCAAGCTGGTCTCTGCCTCTGGGCCTCTCTGCCCCCACAGCTGTCTCGTCTCTGTCCTCAGTGCTGCTACCGCTCCAGCCTCCACTCTCCTGCAGCCATGCAGCCCAAAGCACTGGGTGAAGCTCTTCATATAGAGTCAATAATAGTGTATTGCCCACACGTGCATAAAGCTGACCAGGGTCAGGTGAGTATCCTGGCCATAGGAACTTTCATTTTCTCTACACTGGCCTACCTTGGGTCTGGTGTGGGGCCCGGGAATGTGCATTCTGACAAGCACAATGTGCACAGACCACACAAAGGGTACCTTTGAGGACCGGGAAAGGACTTCTGTAGCCACCACTTTTCTACTTTAATCAAAATGTAAATGAACCTCAATTGGAAACTGTTCTTCCTTCTTTCCAGAGGAAACAGGTAAACTTCCTGTAAATCCAGTTTTCTCGTCTAGCTCCAAAGCGTTAGCATAAAAGCACTGGAGAGTGAAAGCAAAGAAGAGCTTTTCTGCTCAAAAGAAAACTCTCCCTCTCAACCCAAAGTGGGGCTACAGTGGACAGCGTGGCAGGTGGTGTTTATCTGCAATCACAGGCTATTCACGGGACTCCCAAACCGCCTCTCAGATGCAAATTGTTCTTCAGCATCATCACTTAGCCATTCATCCTGGCAACTGATGGCAGCAACTCTTTTTTCCCCCTTTCCCAAATCAAACTCCTGAAGACCCAGAAAAGCATGGAAGCCACACAAAGGGACCGCTTCCTGTGTGACAGGAGAGGACATCCCACAGGTGTGCAGGGTTCCAGTAGGGGGCAGGGCAGCAGGAGTGGGTGTTGGGAGGTATAGCAGATGGCCAGCCAGCCCCTGGACCTGGAACAAGGACTCAGGTTGGTCTGCTTAGGCAAAATTACCAAGGTGTTTTTACATAAGTTCCAAAATATTTCTCCCTTTGGAGGCAGGGAGAGAGGACATTAGCTTCAGACTTTTAGCCATCTTCCTACCTCATTCTCCATCAAATACTTACTTGTGAACAGGAATCTGGGGTCTCAGCCAAGTCATCTGTTTATCTAACTTTCCTTATTGCAGGATCACAGTGTGTCAACAGCCAACAACCATGGAGATAAAGGACTGATAAAACCAGTGTGTCTCTACATCAGAACCCGAAAACACAGGTTTTGAGGGACACAGTGGAATTATAATCACAGTAAAAAATCTTAAAAAGCTATCAAATTGACAAAGATTAAAAGGAATTTTAATACCCAGTGTTGGCAAAAATGCAAAGAAATGGGCAGTCCTCTCTTCTATGGTAATTCCTTGGAGGGCAACTGGGAAGTTTGTTGTACAAGCCCTAAAAAGTAGGCAAATCCCGTGCCACCAGCAATCACACTTCTAGGAATGTATCCCAAGGAAAAAAAAATCAAAGGTGCACAGGTATTATTTACAGTGATATTGGTAATATTAAAAAATGTAAATGAGAAAATGTGCAAGGCTAAGAGAATAAAAATTGCAGAGTGGGCATATAATGGGATCCTAATAAGCGCTCAGAAAATAATCTATAGAACAGGAGTTGGCAAACCACACCCACAGGCCAAATGGACCTGCCTCCTGCTTTTAATGAGTGTTATTGGAACACAGCCATGTTCCTTTGTTTCTATGTCGTGTGTGACTGCTTTCATGCTACAATGTGTGAAAGTAGTAGTTGCAACAGACCTTATGGCCTGCAAAGCCTGAAATGTTTACTATCTGGACCTTTATAGAAAAAGTTAGCTAACCTCTGCTCTACGAGACTGCTGACAAAAATGTTTATATCGCTAAGTGAAAATAAAAGATCGGGCCACTGCATAATACCATTTTTCTGACACATAGAAATAGGGCTGAAAGATATTCAAATAACAATAGTTCCCTCTCGGTGGTGGGATTAGGTCTGTATGTTTTTCATGTTGTTCACATTGAACATACATTTTTTCAGTAACTGGCAAGAGAGAAGAGAAAAGCAAGAGCAAATGGGAGTTGTATGTCCATGGGTCCGAATGCGTTGCCGTTTTCCACTCTCCCCTCCTGAGCTCCATCCCAACCCCAACCCCATCCCCATCTTCTTCCGAAGTACCTCCTTGCCGCCGCCCACCCCAATGGTGCTTTGCAAAATCCCTGCTCAAAAGGAAAAGGCAGGATTCCTTTTATTCCAGGCAGGGGCCACATCAGCAGCCACACCTGCAGACAGGGCTGAGGGAGTGGGGAGTGGGCCTGGGAATCGGGTCGTGTTTTGTTTTGTTTTATTTGCCTTGCCTTTGAACTGAAAAGACAAACCTTAATAACATGGGTATTGAAGGTCCCTAGCCCATTCCCCAAACCAAGACTTCCTCAGCATTGCCAGAGTCCAGGACACGGGTAAGTCCCTGTGCCAAGGTTGAAAACCTGAGTACTGAGCAGCATTGCAGTATTGCAATGGGCCTTCTTCATGTACCCACTCAACAATCTGTTCCCAACACTCACTGGTCCCGAAATGTGAAGACAAGCTTGGAACTTTAAAATAGTAATAATAACCTCTTAATAATAAATTCTAACACTTGCACAGCACATTAACAATCATCAAATCTCACACACTTATGTCATTCTATTTCTCCTTAGTCAATGTATCCACAATTAGACATTATTAAACACCTCCTCTGAACATGCCCCATGGGAAGTGTAAAGAAGGTAAGCATAGCACCGTGGCCCTCAAGCCAGCTGTCCATCAGAATCACCTGGGAGCTTTAAAAAATATACAGATGTCAGAACCTTTGGGGTGCGGCATGGGAATCTGATTTTTAAAGCTTCCCCAGTGAGCTCTCCCATGTGCTAGGCAGTAAGTCCAAATGGTTTCAGCAGATGGTTCTGGAACCTGGCTGCATATTAGAATCACCTGGAGAGTCTAACGATCTCAGTGCCCAGTCTAGCACCCCCAACAATGATTAAATCAGAACATCTGTAAATAAATCCAGGCATTGGTATTTTCTAAAGCTCCCTGGGTGACCCCAAATGCAGCCAAGGTGGAAAACCACTGAACTGAAGGAATTCAGAGGTGATAAGAGGGTTGGCTAGAGTGGCCAAGGAATGTTTTTCTACAGTAGATGGGATCTCAGCCAGGGCTCCAAGAATAAGCAGAAAAGAAGAAAGGAATTTGAGGGTGGAGAACAGCATAAGCAAACATTTGGCTTAGGCAGAAGATTCATAATAAGAAATAAGGCTAGGAGCATAGGGTGGGGCCAGATCTTGAGGGGCCCAGAATGCCAAGTAAGGGGTTTAACTTACACCTAAGAGAGAGTCATAGATTTTGAGCAAGGAAGTGAGTTATTTAAGACTTGGGGAAGATTAATCTGGAAGTAGATAGCAAGTGCACAGAGAAAGGTTGGAGCTTGGGATTGGTCTAAGCCATTCCTAGTGATTCCTATTCCCTTTGATGGTCCAAGGGAACATATAATTCTAGCTACCAATTACAGGAGGATTTGCCTCCCTGAAAAGAGAGAAGAATGTGAAGTGGAAGCCCTTTTGCTCCCACCAAGACCACCCATCCTTGTTTCCTGTTTGTAAGGCTGTCAAGTGATGATGTGATGTTGGAACTGTGCCAGCTACTTTGTAACTATGAAGAATCTCAGAGATTTTCAGAGATCCTGAGCCAAGAGAATCTTAGAGAGTCTGACTCAGTGCCCTGATCTTGCTGAGTGCTTAACTAATCCTGGAACCACTTAGCTCCAGAATTCATGTTTTGTGAGATAATAAAACTCCTTTACAATTTAAGTTACTATTCTTTAGGTATTGTATTACTTGCACATCAGAACATTCAACAAGAACCTAATAAGCTCCTACTTAATACTAGGGATTTAAAGATAGACAAGTTTCCAGCCCTTCGGAAGTTTAAATTCTAGAAGGGAAGGCCGACAGTTAAACCCAGGGGACAAGTGCTGTAGCAGAGGAATGAATTAAGTACTGCAAGATACAGAAGGCCTGTTGACTTGGTCTGAGAAAAAGAGGGTATATAGATAGGGTTTTGTTTTAGACCTTAGGCTTGAGGGATATCCAGGAGAAAATGTCTGTGGGCAAGAAGTCCAAATGAAACATATAAACTTGGGAGACATCAGCAGAGAGCTTGGTAGTCGAAGTCATAGGAGATGTTAGTATTTCCCAGTGTATTGCTCAGGGATGCTTCCAGAAGCTTAAAAATGGGAATAGCAGGGCCAGTTGAGGACGGATGCATTCATTAACCTAACGACCTCAAAGCTCCAGGGCAGCATTGCTGTGATTGATCCCGATCTGTTCCCCAGGCTCACAAGATGAATACCGAGCTTCATGCACTCTACCCTCACATCTTGTTTAAAGGCACAAAGAGCTGATTCTCCACACACATTCACCCCTAACATCCCTCCCACACAACTTCTACTTGTGCCCCACTGGTGAGGGCTGTGTCCTATGTCCATCCTTAAACAAATCACAGGCAAAGATAAATTATTTACCGTGATTTCTTGAACCAATCATGATTCATCCCCTGGCACAAAGAAGAGGTTGCCTTCCCTGAACAAGAATAAAAAGAGAATGGTTGTTGAAGGGGTAACCAATGGCATCTGCCACTTCCTAAAGGAGCCAAGAGAATATTTAAAATCCTAAGACAGAGAACTGGGAACTAGTCAACGTTGTCAGGATTGGGGAGAAATGTAGAGATGGAGAAGACAGGATGAGAGAAGCAGGAGAAGGGAGTCCCAGAAGTCAAGAAAACAGAGTTTCCAGCAGGAAGAAGTGGCTGACAGCCTCAAAGAGTATAGGGACGTCAAATAGATGAGCACAGTCCTGGAACCCATTAGCCTTGGTGAGTAAGGTCACTCTTGACCTTGGCAAAAGTGTTGCCAAGAACAAAAAACATATTGAAAGGGGTGAGGAGGAGGTGAGGAAGTGAAGTGTGCAGGCAAAGGGAGGAGACAAAACACGCAGCCAAAGGGCAAAGACTTGGCAGAAAAGCTGTGTTTGCACAGAGTCAGCCAGAACCCTAAACCATAGCTAGTCCTGATTGAAGCTAAGTGGAGAGACTGACAAGATTCCTCTACTGCATATTCATCAGGGACCTTCTTGCCAGCTTGAGAGAAAGCTAGGAGGAGACAGAATAGCCCCTCCCACCCTGGCTCCAGGATTAATTCCCTTTCTCATAGGACTTGGATAAAAGAAGGACTAATCATGCTCTCCTGCCATCTGGGCAATTACGGTCCCCCATCAGCTGGTACAAAATGAGAGGTTTCTGACACGTAGTGGCAACCCTGCCCCCATCACATCTGGGCCTTAATATCTTGAATAAGCCAAATCAAGGGAAATTTGGAGATGTATTATGATTCAAGTGACAGAATAAATAACCCGTTGGCCAGGCTGCACTCTAAGTGTCCCCGCCTTCATGAGGCTGCACTGGAGAAGGCTAAAATGGCATGGCTGCAAATGTCTCACAGGGAGACACAGGGTCTGGCTTGTGTAGGGTTGCAGCAGGAATATGCCAGGCCTGGGCTCCTCCTGTGAGGCCTTCCTAGAGCTTCCCTATCTGCTGTCCACTCTGGACCCATGAGTTAGAGCAAAGGGATATCTCAGGTTGGGCTGCGGGAGTCCATGCTGGGCAGACACCCCTCTCCCCCATAATTTGGGAAAGACTGAAATGAGGATTCTGTGATCTTAGAGTTCCCATGTGTCCCTCTATCCCGGCACTAATCCCGCAGCACTGGAATCCTCCAGGACTCTCTCTGTCCCAGGGACTGGCTGCTGCTTGAAGGCAAGGACCAGATGTGGCTCGCTCACACCACCCCAGAACGGGGATGAGCACAGAGCAGTGCTCAAATAGTGTTGTTGGTCAAGGAAACTAACAAACAAATGAATGAAAGAATGAGAGGATACAGAGAATACATTCTGACCAGAAAACACTCCTCATTCAATGGCAATACTTGTCTTCAGCCCCAGCCAGATAGTGACTTGACATTTGTCCAAAATGTCCATTCGGTGTGCCTCCGATCTACCAACCATTGGGCACAAGTAGCATGCCAGCCCCTGTGCTGGGTGTAAACTCAGTTAATCCTCACGAGACTGTGAGGTGAGCATTCTCATTCCTGATTTATCAATGAGGAAACTATGGCTCACAGTGATTAGTCCAAACTCCCTGGCAAAGGTAAGTGGTGGAGTCAAATTCAAGCCCAGATCCTGCTGGTACCTTCATCTACATTCTTAGCCTCTAGGCAGCACCCCTGCCATGCTTTCTTCAAGGAGTCTGCTTCCAGCTTCCCCCAGATCCACCATGGTTGCAACCAAGGCTGTGGCAGCAATGAGCAGAGCCTGCCTTGGACCAGCAGTGGCTTCCTGTCACCTGAAGGGAAATGAAAAGAAATGTGCTCAGTAGCCCCCAAAAGATAATGAAGGTGATGATTAATAGTTTGCCTGTATGAGCTACTACTATAGTGTCTATCACTTTCCATGCATTATCTATCATTTAATCATCACAAAGCTGAACCTATGAAGTAGGCTCTATTAAGATGTCCATTTTAGAGAGGAAGAAACTTTGCACAGAAGTCAAGTGACACTCGCTTAAAGTCCTACTGCTCTCTATGCTGCAGAAAAGGAAGTGGATTAATGCAACCAAACCAACTGTAATGAGTGTTTACCTGGAGAGGGTGAGGGGACACATTAAAGAGAGGAGACAGGAAGAGGAATTGGGGTAGTAGTCATGGTGTAGGAGAAAGGGTCCTTGATTTACAGTAAGAGCCCCATTTTAAGCTCCACCTTTGTCTTGGCTTTGTGACTTCAAGCAATTCACTTAAATCCTCAAAACTTCAGTTTCTGCAGCCCCCAAATTGGGAAAATCCTAAAATAATAGCCTCTATGGACTAAACATTTGTGTCCCCCACAAAATTCACATGCTGAAACCCTAACCCCCCATGTGATGGTATTTAGAAGTGGGGCCTTTATGAAGTAGTTAGATTTGGTCAGGAGGGTGGAGCCCCCATGGTGGGATTATGCCCTCATGAAAAGGAAGACACATAGTTTTCTCATTGCCAAGTGAGGATACAGCAAGAAGGCCTCCTTCTGCAAACCAGGATGAGGGAATCTCACCGGCACTGAATCATCGGGCACCTTTGATCTTGGACTTGTCAGCCTTCAGAACCATGAAGAATAAATTTCTGTTTAAGTCACCCAGTCTGTGGTATTTTTGTTGCAGCACCCTGAACTGACTACAGAAAAAGCTAACACACATAGTACAGTACATACTATGTGCTTGGAATATTGTGCTTCTTCATTCATTATAAATAGTTTTTGCAAACTTCTCTGGGTCAGGCACTGTTCAAAACACTACAAAAACTCAGTGAACCAAAGATCCCTCGACAGATAGTAAGTGCACTTACCGGGGTGAGCATTTACTAATGTAGATAGTCATTGTACACCTGAAAGCAATACAATATTGTAGACCAACTATACTTCAATAAAGATTAATTAATTAATTCTTAAAAAACAAAGATCCCTCCTCTTTCCTATAGTTTACAGTCTCATTTGGAAAGACAGACAATGAACAAGCAAACTCTCAGTCCTTCCAAAAACTGTACAGAGTAGGCACTATTATTATCTCCATTTTTTAAATGAGGAAACTGAGGCATTGAGAGGTTAAGGATTTGCTCAATCCCACAGTTGGTAAGCAACGGAGATGGATTCAAATGCAGGCTGTTCAGCTCCAGAGGCCACACACTCCACCACTATGCTATTCGGCCTCTCCAGGACTGACCTCACAAGGTTCTTGTGAGAATCAAATGAGAGAAAGTGTATAAAGGCACTTAACAAGCTATAAAGCACTGTGCGCACGTTGGAGCTGATGATGTGGCCGGCCAGGATCTGCTGAGAAAATGACGGTGGTGGGAAAGTGACTACTAGACTCCAGCTCACCCCTGGTGAGCCAGGGCCTCTTTCTCTGTCATCCTTCAGCTCTGTGGTTCTCCAGCACGCTTTTGATGTGTGTGGCCTGAGGCCAGGGGACGTGAAAAATAATGAATTTGAGTCCCTTCCTGATGGCTCAGATGCCCTACAGAGACACATCCTGGAACACCACCTCGCTCCTCAGCCATGTTTTTATATGGGGCCATCATCCTGTAGGAAGAGAAGTCCCGCAAGCAGGGTGACTAAGGCTGATGAGTCACACACCCTGCCAGCCTCCTCCGTGCACCAGCATCCACCAGCCCGAGGGAGAAAGAAGAGCACGTCCCTGCTTGCCTGCACCCCGGAAGGGGAGGGCTGGGGGCTGGGGAAGGGACATTACAGTCACTCAAAGACCCTCACACGCATGCACACACAGCCATGCACATGAAACAGGCTCTTGCCTCAAAGAAGGGCTTGTCAGACCTTGGAAGAAGGCACTCAATAGTTACTGGCTGACAGAATGAGTAGGTACGTGGAAGGATAAATGAAAGATCACATTTGCAAAGCACTTTACAGCTTACAAAGTGTTGTCACGAACATAAACTCATGTAATCCTCTTGAAAGAATGATGAGGTGGGTGTCACTAGTATTGCAATTTTACAAATGAGGAATCTGAAGATCAGAGAATTAATGTCAATTTTTGAAGTTCTCACAGCTGAATCAAGGGCATTTATGGGATGAATGAATGAATGAGTTGGTGAGCCAGGATCCACAACCATGCTGTCTTCTCCGAATTCAGTCCTCTTTCTACCACAAATGATACTAGTCTCCTCAGGAGGAGTTAAACAGAATCCCCTCTGAGGAACTGAAGTTGGAAGCAGTTGTGAGAACAGACTGTGCAGAAATGTCCCCTTGGAGGACCAATGTCACTTTCGCAGCTGATTCCTTTTAATGCACAGAGTGACCTGCCTTCCAAACCCAACAAGCCCTTGCCCTCAAAGCCATCCCAGACCACACTGGGCTGCTGTGTCATGACACACCTGCTTATTACAGGACTGGGAGCCCTGAGCCTTATTCATCTGCGCCCCCAGCATCTGGCGTCACCCAGGGAATGAGTGAGTGAGTGAGTGAATGTGTGAGGTATGTGGCAGATTCTCTTTTCCTTTGTTCTTCAAAATAAGGAAACAGCACATTCCTGGCCCCCAAGATTCTGGCCAGTGGTTTGGCAGCAAGGGATTGTATAGGGCCTGTTCTGAAAATCCATAATCTCTCTATCTCTTTCCCTCTCCTTCCCTTAGAAAGCCCAGCAATATTTAGGAAGCTAAATGTCAACAGGGCAATCTCAGGTCCCAGAGAGCAAAAGAGGACAGGCGCATCCCAGCAGCTCCACCTCACACAGCCCCAAAAAGCTAAAATTTCTTCCTCCTTCAAAAGGGCCCACGTAGCAATGCTTCCACCCACCTCCTAGCTCCCCCAGCCCACCCTTCTCCACCTCCATGCAGACAGCCAGTGCTGCCACCCTCCCACCCGGCCCTCTGCTATCAGAGCTCTGAACACCCAAAAAGGAAAAATGATTGTGCTGAGAAAAGACAGAGCCAGGGAGGGAGGGAAAGGCTGTTCGCTGCCAGCTGACGTTCTGCAGACCAAGCTGCCTGTGTCGGTGCCAAGGGTGTGGCCACCAGCAAAGTCTGAGACAGGGGAAGGGGAGAGAGATAAATATACTGATTTCTAGAGCACATCCTGAGTTCTATCTTAAACTGTACTGAATTGGCCTCCCCAAGAGGAAGGAGGAGGTCAAAAGCCCATAGGTGATAGAGAACTACAGAAGGTCATATATTCATTCAACAAACATTTACTGGGCACACGACTACATGCCAAGCAACACACTGAGCACAAGGAATGCAGACGTGAAGGCCAGCATACCTGTCCTGGGAAATCTCACATTGGAGTGGGAGAGACAGACAAGTAAACAGGCAAACATACTACAATGCAGTCAGAGTTAAGGGAGAGACAAGAGGTCAGTGGAGAGGCACCTCACCCAGACTCAAGAGCAAAGGGGAAATCAGAGCCTGCCTGGAGAAGGTGACATGCAGCACACTGAGTCATGAAGAATGGGGAGAAATTAAATCGGTGAAAATGGAAAGAGAGGCCCTCTGAGGCAGCATGAATAGCTGGTGCAAAGCATGCGGCTGACACACAGAGAACACTCGGCATGGACTGTGGTTTAGTGTAGCCAAGTGAGGGAAAAAGCAGAGGAGTGATCAGAGTATGAAGCCTTTGTCACACATGCTAAGGAGCTTGGATCTTATTTTAAAGACAGCTGGCCTTTCATCAAAAGGCTTTGAAAGGAAGTGACTGCTTAGATTTGCATTTTGGAAAACCAAGTGGAGAATGGATTCCTAGGACGCCAAGATGAGAGAGCAGAAGAGCATGGAGGAAGTGAGGGCAGTAATCCAGTGACAAATGTGAGGACCTCAACTTAGGGCCATTTCCGTGGGGAGGAAGAGCAAGTCACAGATCTGTGAGATAATGAAGAAGTAGAATCACTGGACATGGTGACCAGCCTGGGGACAGGCAGGGAGAAGAGGGACATGCCCAGGGTCTGAGTAAGGGGTTGAGTAGGTCAGATGAGGGTACCATGAACAGAGATGGAGAATCTGGGCAGAGGAACAAGTTTAGACAGGAAACAGATGAGTTCAGTGTAGGATCTCTTGATTTTAAGGCACCTGCAGACATCAGCGAGAGATACTCCTCAGTGAGGTGGAGGTAAGGTGTGGGACTTGAGAAAGGTTTGGACCAGAAATGAGTGAACGTTTGGGAATCAGCATAGCTGCTGTAGTTCAAACCATGGGTTTGGATGTGATCACCCAAGAAGAATGTGTACATCTGAGAGTGTGTAGACTTCGTCTTCCTGCCCCCCAGGCATGATGGGCTGAGATAATATAAGTGAAAGTGCTTGGCCTGACTGTGGGTCAGAGTTGATGCTCAATTAATTGCAACTGAATGAACAGTAGGTCAAGAAAGAATCACAAATAATCATTTAGTCTAATGTTTTGTTTCCAAACACAATCAACATCATTCCCCTCTTTCTTTCAGAACTTCCTATCCTCTTACTTCTTGATCCTGATAACTGGAAAGCCCTTCTAATGTGTACCTCAAATTCCTCCTATCAGGAGTCCAGCCTTCCCAGTCCCTGAGATCTGATCATCCATCCTGCTTACTTGAATTCATCAACTGCTCACCCTCTGTCCCTGCCTCCTACATTCTCTCTTGCCTGATATTTTTAAACTGCTTTATTTTCAGACAGTATTCGTCACTGCCATCAGCTGCCTATTTGTGATATTTTCATCAAATATTGTGTTTGTGTAGTTAAACCATAACTTTCTGTAGAGGAAAGCAATGACACAAATAATCCCAAAATGGTCAATTTAAATGACTTCTAATTTATTTGGAAGTTGTTTTGGTCCTTGCATCTGAATATAGGTATATTAGATATTCCAAAAATCAAATCCAAGCAATATGGTCATTTTGGGGGAATAGAAGGCAGAAGAAATTGCCTAGAAATTTCCCAATTGTTCCATCCCAAGGCCTTCAACATAGCACCAACCTTCTATCCATCCATTTTTCTGTCCACCCATCTATTCCATTTGCCCATCTTCCAATTCATCCATTCATTTATGCATCCATCCACCCATCTACCCGTGCATTTGTCTATCTAAAAGCATCTCTTGAATGTCTGCTCTGTTTCAGACACTGCACTAGGCACTGAGGATATGCAAATAAACGAGACAGGGAACGAAGAATCTTCCAGTGCAAGTGGGAGAAAGACCCAAGATAAAAACTGACTCTACCTTTTAAGTACTCTTAAAGAATAAGAAGACAGGACATAACTCGTTCTAGAGGAATCCAAGAAGGCTTCTAAGAAAGGATCTTAAAGGAGGAAAGACATTTGGAGGTGGACAATCTCACTGTCACAGAAATAAAGGACAAAGAGGTAGAATTTACCTCCCCCACACACCCAGTATATAGGCTACTCCTGGGCATGGGGAATCTGTCTATGAGACTTCAAACCACATCACCTCTCTTGGCCTTAGTCTCTTCAGTAGATCAAAGGGATTATATCAGTGTCTTTCTAACTATGTTCCATTGAATGTAGGGTAACCAACTGTCCTTTTGCCCAGGTTTGAGGAACTTCTTGGGATTCGAGACTTTTGAGGCTAAAGCAGTGCAAACTGGGATGAGTTGGTCACCCTAGCTGAGCCTTGCAGGTGCCATAGGGAGACCATGGAGGCGGAAGGTAGGGAGGCAGGACTCAGGGAGGAGGAGCGTCCAGGGGGCCCAGAGCCCCCACTTCCACTTTGACTGGATCAGCCATGACTTGTTTTACACACTGAGCTTCTATGTTAGATTTCATCTGAAGAAACATTCTCATTCCTTTTTAAAAAAAGAGTTTGAAATCTACTGGACTAAACGCTCTCTAGTGTCCCTGTGGTCCTTTGAAATTAAAATGACATGTTAGGTGAGCCACTTTTCTCTCTCCTCTCCATCATTCTGATTCGTATTTTGTCTTTTGTCCTATGTGAGATGGAGTGGGGACTGTAAGATAGAAATAAGCATTTTAGCCCAAAAGTCTTCCTTTGCACGGGATTTTTAGAAGCTCTAGAATAAATGAGAAAGTACTAAACTAAATTAAACCTGGCTGAGTTGTAAAACCCGTAACAACACAGACCAACCTGCAGGAAGGGCTCCTTTATTTTGTACCTTTCTACCTCTACGCCAGTACCACTTGTTCTGAAACTATATTGCTGGGGGTAAGTTCGGACCTAGGGATACTTTATGGGCCTAAAGAGCCTCTCTTGTTTCGGGGGCTAATAAGGGACCAGGAGAAGCAGCTGGAAACAATGACCAACTCTCCCTCCCACACAGATCCCTATGGCAGCCGTAATTGAGGCCTGTCATGGGGAAAGAAGCCAGCTGCAAATTGCATTCATCAACGAATTTCAGCAATTACAGCCCCAGCCTAATGGGGTGACACGTCTGGTCAGGCAGTCCCTTCCCCTGATTAGAGATGCTAAATGCTCTGGGCTGCCAGGGGAGCTTTCCCCATTTAAACCCCAAACTTTATCCTAGCCCCACACCCTGCCTTCAGAGGAGGATGGGTGTAGTTGTGTAGTTAAAACATACTTCTTATATGCCCACTCTCTCCACTGTTATTCAACATAGTACTGGAGGTCCTAGCCACAGCAATCAGACAAAACAAAGACATACAAGGCATCCAGATTGGTAAAGAAGAAGTCAAATTGTCACTATTTGCAGATGACATGATACTGTACATAAAAAACCCTAAAGACTCCATTCCAAAACTACTAGAACTAATATCTGAATTCAGCAAAGTTGCAGGATACAAAATTAACACACAGAAATCTGTTGCTTTCCTATACACTAATGATGAACTAACAGAAAGAGAAATCAGAAAAACAATTCCATTCACAATTGCATCAAAAAGAATAAAATACCTAGGAATAAACCTAACGAAGGAAGTGAAAGACCTGTACTCTGAAAACTACAAGACACTCCTAAGAGAAATTAAAGAGGACACTAACAAATGGAAATGCATCCCATGCTCTTGGCTAGGAAGAATAAATATTGTCAAAATGGCTATACTACCTAAAGCAATCTACAGATTCAATGCAATCCCTATCAAACTACCAACAGCTTTCTTCAATGAACTGGAACAAATAATTCTAAAATTCATATGGAACCACAAAAGACCCCGAATAGCCAAAGCAATCCTGAGAAGGAGGAATAAAACAAGAGGAATTACACTCCCTGACTTCAAGCTCTACTACAAAGCCACAGTAATCAAGACAATTTGGTATTGGCACAAAAACAGACCCACAGACCAGTGGAACAGAATAGAAAATCCAAACATTAACCCAAACATATACAGTCAATTAATATTTGATAAAAGTGCCTCGGATATACAATGGGGAGATGACAGCCTCTTCAGCAGCTGGTGTTGGAAAAACTGGACAGCTACATGTAAGAGAATGAAACTGGACTACTGTCTAGCCCCATACACAAGGTAAACTCAAGGTGGATCAAAGACTTGAATGTAAGTCATGAAACCATAAAACTCTTAGAAAAAAACATAGGCAAAAATCTCCTGACATAAACATGAGCAACTTCTTCATGAACATATCTCCCCGGGCAAGGGAAACAAAAGCAAAAATGAACAAGTGGGACTATATCAAGCTGAAAAGCTTCTGTACAGCAAAGGACACCATCACTAGAACAAAAAGACATCCTACAGTATGGGAGAATATATTCATAAAAAACGTATCTGATAAAGGGCTGACATCCAAAATATATAAAGAACTCATGCACCTTAACAAACAGAAAGCAAATAATCCAATTAAGAAATGGGCAGAGGACATGAATAGACACTCTCCAAAGAAGAAATTCAGATGGCCAACAGGCACATGAAAAGATGCTCCACATCGCTAATCATCAGAGAAATGCAGATTAAAACCACAATGAGATATCACCACACCAGTGAGGATGGCCAGCATCCAAAACACAAACAACAACAAATGTTGGCGAGGATGTGGAGAAAAGGGAACCCTCCTACACTGCTGGTGGGACTGCAAATTAGTTCAACCATTGTGGAAAGCAGTATGAGGTTCCTCAAAAAACTCAAAATAGAAATACCATTTGACCCAGGAATTCCACTCCTAGGAATTTACCCTAAGAATGCAGCAGCCCAATTGAAAAGGACAGATGCACCCCTATGTTTATTGCAGCACTATTT
>JAVSCE010004162.1:0-22214 GCA_032199065.1 Smutsia gigantea | reverse complement strand
CAGTGGAGAGAGTGGGCATCCCTGTCTTGTTCCCGATCTTAGATGAAAAGCTTTCAGCATCTCGCCGTTAAGTATGATGTTAGCTGTGTGTTTGTCATATATAGCCTTTATGATGTTGAGGTACTTGCCCTCTATACCCATTTTGTTGAGAGTTTTAATCAGGAATGGATGCTGAATTTTGTCAAATGCTTTCTCAGCATCTATGGAGATGATCATGTGGTTTTTGTTTTTCTTTTTGTTGATGTGGTGGATGATGTTGATGGATTTTCGAATGTTGTACCATCCTTGCATCCCTGGGATGAATCCCACTTGATCATGTGTATGATCCTCTTGATGTATTTTTGAATTCGGTTTGCTAATATTTTGTTGAGTATTTTTGCATCTACGTTTATCAGGGATATTGGTCTGTAATTTTCTTTTTTGGTGCGGTCTTTGCCCGGTTTTGGTATTAGAGTGATGCTGGCTTCATAGAATGAGTTTGGAAGTATTTCCTCCTCTTCTATTTTTTGGAAAACTTTATGAATCGGTGTTATTTCTTCTATATGTCTGGTAGAATTCAGAGGTGAATCCATCAGGCCCAGGGGGTTTTGTTCTTGGGTAGTTTTTTGATTACCAATTTGATTTCACACTGGTGATTGGTCTGTTTAGTTTTTCTGTTTCTTGCTTGGTCAGTCTTGGAAGGTTGTATTTTTCTTAAGAAGTTGTCCATTTCTTCTAGGTTTTCCAGCTTGTTATAGATTCTCATATTCTTATGATTCTTTGTATTTCTGTGGGGTCTGTCGTGGATTTTTCCTTTCTCATTTCTGATTGTGTTTATGTGTGTAGATTCTCTTTTCCTTAATGAGTCTGGCTAGGGGTTTATCTATTTGTTTATTTTTTCAAAGAACCAGCTCTTGGTTTCACTGATTTTTTTTCATTGTTTTATTCTTCTCATTTTCTTCGCTGATCTTTATTATGTCCCTCCTTCTGGTGACTTTGGGTCTCGTTTGTTCTTCTTTTTCCAATTTCAGTAATTGTGTCTTTAGACTATTCATTTGGGAATGCTCTTCCTTCTTTAAATAGGCCTGGATTGCAATATACTTTCCTCTTAGAACTGCCTTTGCTGCGTCCCACAGAAGTTGTGGCTTTGTGTTGTTGTTGTCATTAGTCTCCATATATTCTTTGATTTCTGTTTTGATTTGGTCGTTAACCCACTGATTAATTAGGAGAGTGTTGTTAAGTCTCCATGTATTTGTGAGCCTTTTTGATTTCTTTTCTAAAATTTATTTCTAGTTTTATACCTTTGTGATCTGAGAAGTTGGTTGGTAGGATTTCAATATTTTTGAAATTACTGAGGTTCTTTTTGTGGCCTAGTATGTGGTCTATTCTGGATAATGTTCCATGCGCACTTGAGAAGAATGTGTAACCTGTTGCTTTTGGTGTAGAGTTCTGTAGATGTCTGTTAGTCCATCTGTTCTAGTGTGTTGTTCAGTGCCTCTGTGTCTTTACTTATTTTCTGTCTGGTTGATCTGTCCTCTGGAGTGAGTGGTGTGTTGAAGTCTCCTAAGATGAATGCATTGCTGTCTATTTCCTCCTTTAATTCTGTTAGTATTTGTCTCACATGCTGGCGCTCCTGTGTTGGATGCATATATATTTATAATGGTTATATCTTCTTGTTGGACTGACCCCTTTATCATTATGTAATGTCCTTCTTTATCTTTTGCTACTTTCTTTCGTTTTGAAGTCTATTTTGTCTGATACAAGTACCGCAACACCTGCTTTTTTCTCTTTGTTGTTTGCATGAAATATCTTTTCCATCCCCTTAGTCTGTGTATATCTTTGATTTGAGGTGAGTTTTGTAGGCATATAGATGGTCTTGCTTTTTTATCCATTCTGTTACTCTGTATCTTTTGATTGGTGCATTCAGTCCATTTACATTTAGGGTGATTATTGATAGGTATGTACTTATTGCCATTGCTGGCTTTAGATTCGTGGTTACCAAGGGTTCAAGGGTTGCTTCTTTACTATCTAACAATTTAACTTAACTTTCTTGTTAAGTTATTGTAAACACAGTCTGACGTTTCTTTCTTTCTCTCCCTTCTGATTCCTCCTCCTCCATTCTTTCTATAATAGGTGTTTTATTCTTTGCCTTTAGTTAGTATTTGGATGGTCTGCTTTCTTTGCTATGATTTTATTTTCTCTGGTGACATCTTTTTAGCCTTAGGTGCTTCCATCTAGAGCAGTTCATTTAAGATATCCTGTAGTGGTGGTTTATGAGAGGCAAACTCTCTCAACTTTCGTTTGTCTGGAAATTGTTTAATCCCTCCATTATATTTAAATGATAATCGTGCTGGATACAATATTCTTGGCTCGAGGTCCTTCTGTTTCATTACGTTAAATATATCATGCCATTTTCTGGCCTGTAAGGTTTCTGTGAGAAGTCTGATGATAGTCTGATGGGTTTTCCTTTGTAGGTGATCTTTTTTTCTCTCTCTAGCTGCCTTTAATACCCTGTCTTTATCTTTGATCTTTGCCATCTCAATTATTATGTGTCTTGGTGTTGTCTTCCTTGGGTCCTTGTGTTAGGAGATCTATGAGCTTCGTTGGACTGCGAGACTACTTCCTTCCCCAGCGAGGGAAAGTTTTCAGCAATTATTTCTTCAAAGATACTTTCTATCCCTTTTTCTCTCTCTTCTTCCTCTGGTACTCCTATAATGTGAATATTGTTCCGTTTGGATTGGTCACACAGTTCTCTTAATATTCTTTCATTCCTAGAAATCCTTTATCTCTCTCTGCCTCAGCTGCTCTGTACTCCTGTTCTCTGTTTTCTATTCCATTAACAGTCTCTCGCATCTCATCCATTCTGCTGTTAAGCCCGTCGATTGCTTGTCTGATTTCTGTATTGTCTTTCCTCAGTTCCCTCCCTTCCTCCCTCAGCTCTTGCACATTTCTCTGTACGTCCATCAGCATGGTTATGACTTTTATTCTGAATTCTTTTTCAGGGAGGCTGTGCATTTCCATCCCTTCAGACTCCCTCTCTGGGGTTGTCTGGTTGATTTTGGTCTGAACCATATTCCTCTGTCTTTTCATGGCTGTATAATTTGGTCACTGACAGTTGCCACGTGTGTCAGCTGGGCTCTTTAAGACTTTAAAAAGAGAAGAAAAAAAAAGAGAAAAAAAAGGAGAAAAAAAGAAAAAAGAAAAAAAGAAAAAAAGAAAAAAAAGGAAAAAAAGAAAGAAAAGAAAAAACAAAAACAAAACAAAACAAAACAAAACAACAAAAAAAATGCCCACCGGACGTAGATTCTGTGGGAATGCTCTAGGTGGCGCTATTGCCCCACTATTCCACAGCTGTGACTGTGCCGCTCCACAGGGCCCTTTATCGCTCTGGCAAGGGTGGGAACGAATAGGAGGCTGTTGATCTCAGTGAGAAGTGTTAAGTATGGCTACGCTTCCTCAGTCGCCAGCTAAGGCGTCTGAAACTCCCCAGGACTCCCAGCCTGCTGGGCTTAGTGTGCTGGGGTGATCCGGCTCCTCCGCTGGGCTCCTGTCTCTTTAAGACCGCTGAGGAAAGCGCGCACTTTTTTTTTCCTTCCCGGAGCCGGCTGCAAGCACCCTGGCGCGTTCCCCGCTCAGATCCTGCCCCTCTGTCTCTCCAATCTCCGCTGCACTGCGCAATGTGGGTCAGCGCTCCCCGCGCAGATCACCGGGGCTGGCTACTTCGCGGGGTGCACTTCCACTACCTCCCGGCTCTGAATCCTCTCCTCCCACCGGTACGCTGGGGTGGGGGAGGGCTCGGGTCCCGCCGGGTCGCGGCTCCGTATCTTACCCGCCTCTTGGGGTGCTGAGTCCTCTCGGGTGCAGCTGCACGCTGTGCGCTTTCCTGTGTATTCTTGTCTCTCTTTTAGGAATAGATGTATTTTCTGTGTTTTCGTAGATAAATATAGTGTTGGGAGGAGATTTCTGCCGCCCTGCTCACACCGCCATCTTCCCGGAAGTTCCACCACAGTTAATTTTAGAACATTTTCATCACCCCAAAAAGAAACCCATACCTGTTAGTAGTCACTCCCCATTCTTCCCACATCCCTCAGCCCTAGGCAACCACTAATCTACTTTCTGACTTGATAGATTTCCCTTTTCTGGACATTTCATATAGTTTGAATCATACAGTATGTGGTCTTCTGTGACTGGCTTCTTTAACTTTGCATAATCTCAAGGTTTATCATCTTGTAGCATGCATCAGTAGTTCATTCCATTTGATTGTTGAATATCTGTTGTGTATGGATATACCACATTTTGTTTATCCAGTCATCTGTTGATGGACATTTAAGTTGTTTCTACTTTTTGGCTGTTTTGAATAATGCTGCTCGGATTACTTTGTATACGTTTTTCTGTGAATATGTTTTCAGTTTTCTTGCGAAATACCTACAAGAGGGACTGCTAGGTTGTATAGTAACTCTGTTTACCCTTTTGCAGAACTGCCAGGCTGTTTCCCAGAGAAGCTGCACATTCTGCTGGCTACCAGGGGCAGTGAAATGTATGATGGTTCCAATCTCTCCACATTCTATGAACAGATGTTATTGTCTGTCTTTTTGATTATAACCTTCTTAGTGATTAGGAAGTGATACTTCACTGTGGTTTTGATTTACGTTTCCCTGATGGCAAATGATGTTACACATCTCTGCATGTGTATATGTAGTTTGGGGAAATGTCAGATCTTTTGCCCATTGTAACAGTTGGGTTGTCTTTTTATTGTTGAATTGTAAGAGTCCTTTATATATTCTAGGTACAAGTCTGTTATCAAATAATAAGATTTACGAGTATTTCCTCCCATCTGTAGGTTGTGTTTTTCATTTTCTTGATGGTGTTTATTGAAGCAGAGGATTACTTATTTTGATGAAGTCATTTATCTGTTTTTTTCTGGTGCTGCCCGTGCTTTTGGTGTTGTAGTGATGCCGTCGCCTGATCTAGGCCCGGGATGTGTGGCTTTTTTTATCACTGTTACTCACCCTTGTGCTCATTCTTCTCTGGTCAGAGAACATGCTTCTGTGGTTTCAGACTTTTTAGGTTTATTGAAATTTGTTTTATGGCTGAACATACAGCTTATTATGGAGAATGTTCTGTGTGCACTTGAGAAGAAATGTGTGTTCTGCTGTGTGGGTCAAGTATTTTGTTGATGTCTCTTAGTTCTGGGTGATTAGTGTTCAAGTCTTCCATCTGGTTGTTCTGTCCATTGTCAGAAGTGGGCTATTGAAGTCCGCAGCTGTTACTGTTGAACTCTCTGTTTCTGCCTTTAGTTCTGTTTTTGCTTCATGTATTTTGGGGCTTCATGTATTGTTGGATACATATAACTTTATTACAATGATATTTTATTGATAGATTGACTCATTTATCATAAAATGGTCTTGTCACCTCATGCCTATTAGATTGGCTACTATCTAAAAAGCAAAATAACAAGTGTTGGTGAAGATGTGGAGAAATTGGAACCCTTGCACACTGTTGAAGGGATTGTAAACTGGTGCAACCACTATGAAAAACAATATGGAGGTTTCCTCAAAAAATCAAGAATAGAACTACCATATGATCCAACAATTCTGCTTCTTGCTATATATCCAAAAGAACTGAAAGCATAGTTTGGAAGAGATTTGCACACCAGTGTTCATAACAGCACTATTCATAGTAGCTAAGAGATGGAAGCAACCCAATTATTCATTGCCAGATGAATGGATAAACAAGATGTGGTATATACATACAGTAGAATATTAGCCTTAAAGAGGAAGGAAATCCTGTCGCATGCTACACAATGGATGAACCTTGAGAACATACTAAGTGAAATAAGCCAGTTGCAGAAAGGCAAATACTGTGTGATTCCACTTATATAAGTTATCAAAGTAGTCAAGTTCATAGAACCAGAAAAAGTAGAACAGTGGTTACAGGGGGAAAAGGGTAGCTGTTTAATGGGTACAGAGTTTCAGTTTTGCAAGATTAAAAGCTCTGGAGATGTGTTTCACAACAGTGTAACTGTACTTAATGCTACTGAACTGTATACTTAAAAATATGGAAAATTTTAGATAATGTGTCTTTTACCACAATAAAAACAAAATGTCCTTCTTTGTCTCTAATAACAATTTTTGTCTTAAAGTGTATATTGTCTGATAATAGTACAACTCTCTTTGGTTACTGCTTGCATAGTGTACCTTTTTTTATGCTTTTACTTCACCTTATTTGCAACTTAGAATGTAAAGAGTGCCCATTGTAGACAGCCTGTGATTGGATCATGTATTTTTATTCCATTCTGCAAATCGCCCTTTGTTTGGGCTGTTTAATTCCATATACAGTTAAGATGTAGATATAGCTTAAACCCCATGAGGTAGGGTTTATGACTACCATTTTGTTCTCTTTTCTATGTCTTATATCTTTTTTGCTTCTCTTTCTCCTTTACTGACTTCTTTTGTGTTAGATATTTTCCAGTGTACCATTTTAATTCCCTATTTATTTTTACTTTATTTTTTAAAATTATTTTCCTTGTCATTGCCTCAAGGATTACAATTCACATCTTAATTTATAACAATTAGTTTGGATTAATACCATCTTAATTTCAACATTTTGTAAAAACTCTGCTACTATATGGCTCCATTCCCTCCCTCCCTTTGTACTGTTACAAATTACATATTTATACAAGATATACCCACAAACACATTTAGAATTATTACTTAATGCACAGTTGTTTCTTAAGTCAGATACATGAAAAGAGTTACCAATGTAATATACATTTATATGCTTTTATATTGACCTGTGTTCTTTATGAACTCATTTGGATTCAACTTACTGTGTGCTGTCCTTTCATTCAGCCTGAAGGAGTCTTTTTAGCATTTCTTTCACAGCAGATCTGTTAGCAAAAAAGCTTCTGTACTATTGATAACAAAAGAAATTTTGATCAAATGTGTTAGACAAAGATTGAACTTCCTCTTCTGTCAGAAAGGTATTGTTGAACCTTATGAAAATGACATTAAAACATGGGTTCACAGCATGATTTATGCACTTGAATATTACATTTATAAAAACTTCTGAGACATCATCATGTTCAGTCACTAACAAAAAAGTTCACTTAAAACTACTACAGACCATGTAGCTGTAAAACTAGTTAGATGAATACTCATTGGAGAGATAGAAAATGTAAGACTGCAATTATAAGGTTATCATCAACAACAGTAGTTTATCAGAAATTATTATGGGGAAGCTCAAGTTGAAGCAGAAAGAAGTTTAGGGGTTATAGGAGTCTAATGCTGTTGTAAACATGTTTTTAATGCTTCTTGGGTAGTAATTATTCAATACTAACTCATTACTTCTTCAGTACTCTTATGATTATAATCTGAAAATTGAACATATTTGTGACACAGTTAGTAGATTGGTACCAAAATGATGTGTTTTTGGCTTTTCTTTCTTTTGCTTTTTTTGAAGGATCTTTAGATTTATAAACTCACACTGACAATCTGTTACCCGAACCCTTACAGCATTTATTTGTGAGAGTAAGTCTCAAGGCCAAACCATCCAGATTTTCTGATTTTGTTTAATTTGTCAGGTGCCAAGCTGTAGAGGTGTTTTCTGTCTTTTGGGTTTTTTTAGTACAAGTTGTCATACTCAATACTTTGGAAAGACTGCAGTATTTGTAACAGCTCATGTAACAGAAATATGTGAGGTAGTGACTTCAAGTACAGTTAAGAGGACTGTGTGCCCTCTATATGTTTGAATATGATTTTTGATCTTTTGGATGGACAACATATTTATAAAGTCAGTGAAACTGATTTTAATTCATCACTAAACATATTTGTAGGGAATCTACTTTTCAAGGATCTTAATGACAATAGTCATGTGCAAGTTTGCAGATTTTACTTCCCCAGTTGTTAAAAATGACCTTGTCACCTGCTTTGCTATTAATCTGTAAAAGGAGAAAAGTGTTCTTATCTACCTAATGATCTTAACCAAGGATTTAACCTTAAACCGCGCCTCAGTTTCTTCATGCCAATCCAAGGATCTAAGAAATCCAGCTATTAATTAATGTGTGATTTAGAAAGCTTTGTTAATCCATGTAGGAGATTGTTCTCAAAGATTTATTCTTTTGAGTTATGCTGAAAGATGTTGATGAACACCACCTCTCTTTCTGGAAAAACATTTTCATTTTTTTCCCTATTCCAAGAATTTCAGAATTCCAGAAATATCCTGAAGTATGACACAGTTACCCTCTGACCAGAGTCCTGTATCCTGTCTCTGAGGAGTTCAAGCCCTTTTGCTTCAAAATACATTACATTTCTCTTTTACCTTAAAATCTTCATTGGACTCTCCATGTGGCCTCATGGAACTGCTATTGAGTTTTTTTACTTTTTAAATGAGAACAAACCAGCGGTGCCTTTTCTCATTGCTTGTGTTCCCTGCCTTCCTGCGATCTGATTCCTGTCCTCACTTTACTCTAAGAGCAGTGAGTGCCTCTCTTGGCCCTTTCCAGTTTGTCTTGAGTTTCTAAAGTGCAGTTCATAAAATAATATTTATATTAAATGTGCTTTTGCAAACAACATGTTTACTGCTGTAAGGTCAGATCCAGGACCAATTTAGTAATCTGCTACCTACCTCTCCCCTGCCATTTTTTCATTTTCAGAACTTTTTTGCTGCTTATAGTATTATTTCATACTCTTTCCTTTTCTTGAAACCTTTTGTGCTGCATGTCCCTTTTCCTCCTGATTAATTTTTTTATTAAGCTATTATTGATATACACTCTTATGAAGGTTTCACATGAAAAAACAATGTGGTTACTACATTCCCCCCGCATAACCCTATTGCAGTCACTGCCCAAGAGTATAGTAAGATGCCACAGACTCACCGTTTGCCTTCTCTTTGTGACACAGTCTTCCCCATGCTGCCCCCACACACCGTGTGTGCCAATCGTAATACCCCTCAATCCGCTTCTCCCACCTTTCACACCTGCCCTCCCCCACCCCTCGCCTTTGGTCACTGCTAATCCCTTCTTGGAGTCTGTGAGTCTGTTGCTGTTTTATTCCTTCAGTTTTCCTTCATTGTTATACTCCACAAATGAGGGAAATCATTTGGTACTTGTCTTTCTCCGCCTGGATTATTTTACTGAGTGTAATATCCTCTAGCTCCATCCATGTTGTTGCAAATGGTAGGATTTGTTTCTTTCTTACAGCTGAATAGTATTCCATTGTGTATATGTACCACATCTTCTTTATCCATTCATCTACTGATAGACACTTAGGTTGCTTCCATATCTTGGCTATTGTAAATAGTGCTGCAGTAAACATAGGGGTGCATATGTCTTTTTGAATCTGAGAACTTGTATTCTTTGGGTAAATTCCTAGGAGTAGAATTCCTGGGTCAAGTGGTATTTCTTTTTTCAGTTTTTGAGGAACCTCCATATTGCTTTCCACAATGGTTGAACTAGCTTACATTCATACTGGCAGTGAAGGGGGTTCCCGTTTCTCCACATCCTCGCCAGCATTTGTTGTTCTTAGTCTTTTGGATGCTGGCCATCCTAACTGGTGTGAGGTGATATCTTGTTGTGGTTTTTATTTGCATTTCCCTGATAATTAGTGATGTGAAGCATCTTTTCATGTGCCTGTTGGACATCTGAATTTCTTCTTTGGGTAAGTGTCTGTTCATATCCTCCGCCCATTTTTTAATAGGGTTATTTGCTTTTTGGGTGTTGAGGTGCATGAGCTCTTTATATATTTTGGATGTCAACCCTTTATCGGATATGTCATTTATGAATATATTCTCCTATACTGTACGATGTCTTTTTGTTCTGTTGATGGTGTCCTTTGCTGTACAGAAGCTTTTTAATTTGATATAGTCCCACTTGTTTATTTTTGCTTTTGTTACCCTTGCCCGGGGAGATATGTTCATGAAGAAGTTGCTCATGTTTATGTCCAAGAGATTTTTGCCTATGTTTTTTTCTAAGAGTTTTATGGTTTCATGACTTACATTCAGGTCTTTGATCCATTTTGAGTTTACTTTTGTGTATGGGGCTAGACAGTAGTCCAGTTTCATTCTCTTGCATGTAGCTGTCCAGTTTTGTCAACACCAGCTGTTGAAGAGGCTGTCATTTCCCCATTGTATGACCATGGCTCCTTTAATTGTATATTAATTGACCATATATGCTTGGGCTTATATCTGGACTCTCTATTCAGTTCCACTGGTCTATGGGTCTGTTCTTGTGCCAGTACCAAATTGTCTTGATTACTCTGGCTTTGTAGTAGAGCTTGACGTCAGGGAGCGTAATCCCCCCCACTTATTCTTCCTTCTCAGGATTGCTTTGGCTTTTCGGCGTCTTTTGTGGTTTCCTCCTGATTTTTTAAATCTGTCTTCATGCTGACTGCTATGACTGTGGTTGTATCTCAAGAATTCAGTTTCTGGCCCTCTATTCTTAATTTTAGGTTCACTCCCACCCACCAGAGAGCTTCTTGTTCTTTACTTCTGTGTGGCTTACTTCCAGATCGCTGTATGTAGCCTCTTATTGTCCAGAATCTGAAATCCTAATGGCTATAGGGCATTTTTATTTTGTGAGACCTAGAGGTACATCTTAACATACTGTTTTGAAAGGTAAATTCTTTTTAGGATGTTTATGTGATCATGTGAATTTAAAGTCCCTACTTTGCTTGTGTCTTGGTTTCATACTGGTACTTTCAAGCCTTTAAATTAGAAAAGAACTTTCAGATCCCCAATCTAGGCTTTCCCTTGCCTTCTAACTAAATGAAGGGGACTAAGCGTCTGCCCTGCTTGGGCCTGGGGCAGCCGGTGGGGCCTGACTAGCCCTGGACACTTTGTTCCTGCTCTTGCTTCCCTTCCTGTGCTGATCTCTTGTCCAAGCCTTGGACCTGGGGCTTCATACTTGCCAGACTGTGCTAACCTGGGACTCCTCACTAGATTTGCTTCCTTTCTTAATGCCATTGTTCTAAAGCTGATGTTTGGTCCTTTAATCCTCACTAAATCGTGACTTACATTTTTATCTTTAGATGTCTCTCAGGAAGTTCCAGAAGAAAGTATTTGATGAAGTGCATTCAGAAGACATTATGCTTTGTGCTGGGGAGAGAATATTCAAGTCCTAACCTTAAACTAGTGAACTAGAAATAATCCAGTAAATAATCAAAGTTTACCATGTATAGCCTGGTAAATGTGATGATGGCAGATGATTAGGTTTGCTTTTCATATCTGTTGATATTAGGATCAAGTGAGATATCGTGAAGTTGTGCCTTTTCATTTGTAAAGAAAGGTGAATTGCTGCTGATCACCCTTGTGGGGAAAGGAGAGGGAGGATTCGGTGCAGTCCACTGAATGGATTCACCATCGAGCTTCTGCGTGGTCCGTGTGTCCTACAAACCACTTTCAGATTAATCTTGCTGTTTTCCACTTGCTTTCATGCTGTTAATACTGGTTCTGTGTTAACATTTCTTTATCTAGTCTGTGTCGTTTATTCTCTTTCTATAATAGAGGCAGTAAGAGACTTCAAGATAGGGAGAGGACGTCAGCTTAGCTCCTTAGTAATACAGTAGGAGATATAGTATACTGAATATCTGGGTTAAATATAGTTTTAATCACTACATTAGCTTTTAATAAGAGCACCTATGAACAACTGTGAATATGAAAAGAGTTTTACTCTTTGAGGCTTGAATCTTGTGGGGTGGTGAGGGGGATTCTCTTTAATGTAAATTTTGAATTGCAAATTGTATGTCTAAGATGATAGTGGAAATTGACTGAACTTTATAATACCTTAAATATGGTATGGTGGCAGCTTGCTAGATTTCTTACACATTATTAGTGACTGTTCCGACATACAATGGTTTGTTAGTAATAACAGGAAATAAAAGTAACTGGATTCTCAGATAGACTTTGTAATTTGTGGCTTAAGAATCTGCATTAAAAATTTTTTTTATTAAGGTATTATTGATATGCACTCTTATGAAGCTTTCACATGAAAAAACAATGTGGTTACTACATTTACCCATATTATCAAGTCCCCACTCATACCCCAATTCAGTCACTGTCCATCGGTGTAGTAAGATGCCACAGATTCACTATTTGCCTTCTCTGTGCTACACTGTTTTCCCCGTGACCCCCCACACCATGTGTCCTAAACATAATGCCCCTCAATCCCCTTCTCCTTCCCTCCCCATCTGCTTTCCCACACCCCTCCCCTTTGGTAACCACTAGTCCCTTCTTGGAGTCTGTGAGTCTGTTGCTATTTTGTTCCTTCAGTTTTGCTGCATTTCCCACAAATGAGGGAAATCATTTGGCACTTGTCTTTCTTTGCCTGGCTTATTTCACTGAGCATAATACCCTATAGCTCCATCCATGTTGTTGCAAATGGTCGGATTTGTTTCTTTCTTATGGCTGAATAGTATTCCATTGTGTATATGTACCACATCTTCTTTATCCAGTCATCTACTGATGGACATTTAAGTTGCTTCCATGTCTTGGCTATTGTAAAAAGTGCTGCGATAAATATAGGGGTGCATATGTCTTTTTGAATCTGAGAACTTGTATTCTT
This sequence comes from Smutsia gigantea, assembly GCA_032199065.1. Lineage (NCBI taxonomy): Eukaryota > Metazoa > Chordata > Mammalia > Pholidota > Manidae > Smutsia > Smutsia gigantea. The sequence continues at coordinate 9,679 of JAVSCE010004162.1, read as the reverse complement.
TGGGTAAATTCCTAGGAGTAGAATTCCTGGATCAGGTCGTATTTCTATTTTTAGTTTTTTTGAGGAACCTCCATATTGCTTTCCACAATGGTTGAACTAGCTTACATTCCCACCAATAGCGTAGAAGGGTTCCCCTTTCTCCGCATCCTTGCCAGCATTTGTTGTTCTTAGTCTTTTGGATGGTGGCCATCCTTACTAGTGTGAGGTGATATCTTGTTGTGGTTTTAATTTGCATTTCCCTGATGATTAGTGATATGGAGCATCTTTTCATGTGTCTGTTGGCCATCTGAATTTCCTCTTTGGAGAATTGTCTCTTCATATCCTCTACCCATTTTTTAATCAGGTTATTTGCTTTTTGTGTATTGAGGTGTGTGAGTTCTTTATATATTTTGGATGTTAACCCCTTGTCGGATATGTCATTTACAAATATATTCTCCCATACTGTAGGATGCCTTTTTGTTCTGTTGATGGTGTCCTTTGCCACACAGAAGCTTCTTAGTTTGATGTAGTCCCATGTGTTCATTTGTTCATTTTAGCTTTTGTTTCCCTTGCTCGAGGAGATGCGTTCAGGAAGAACTTGCTCTTGGTTATATTCAGGAGATTTTTGCCTATGTTTTTTTCTAAGAGTTTTATGGTTTCATGACTTACATTCAGGTCTTTGATCCGTTTTGAATTTAGTTTTGTGTATGGGGTTAAACAATAATCCAGTTTCATTCTCTTGCATGTACCTGTCCAGTTTTGCCAACACCAGTTGTTGAAGAGGCTGTCATTTCCTCATTGTATGTCCATGGCTCCTTTATCATTTCTTAATTGACCATATATAGAATCTGCAGTTTTAAAACAGTGTTTCTAATTATGTGGTTCAGCCATAAATTAAATGGCAAACAAAATATCAGGAATTAGAAGGACACTCTGTAGAGTGGATTTTGAAAAGCTCTGGCGGCAGGACAATTTCCTCCAGTGTTTTACGTAATTTGCACTGTCCTCAATGAAAGAGAATTATTAAGACCTATATAGAAAGAGATTTGTTTGGAGTTTTTGAAGTTGAGAGTAGCTGAGTTTGGTTTATAAGGCTGGGAAAGTAACCTACAAGGCTGTTGTCATTCCAGCTCGACAGGCTATAGCAGAGTAACTGAAGGCAGTCTGGCTGGTGCAGGGCTGTTTCCAGGTGAAGGCAGGCTGTGCATAGCTGGCGGGGGTCCCATATTATCATCAGAATCCTGGGCACCCCCGTCTTTGTCCTCCACATCCGTAAGGGTCCACTACCAGTTAGAATCCACCGCTCATCCCCTGAGCGGCAACTCAGGTCAATAGATTTTTGAAAGGCCCTAGATCTTGTGGCACGTTATTCTTGACTCTGTAGTATCGCCAGTGCCACACTAAAGCATGTGCGCAGGGACCCATCCCAAGGGATTCCCTGAGACCCCTTGTAGCCTTGGCATTCTGTTTGTCACATTCTCTTGATTATGATTAATAACTGAAGCCTTGAAATTATTTAGTGATTTTCTTTTGATTTCCTTATTTATTGGTTTATGTGGATTTATTCTGGCATATTTTTCTTCACAATCCAGTAAATTTTTAGAAACTATTTTTGTAGACTTTTCATTTTATAGCCTACTATTATTGTGCTGCTGCATTGTGACTGATATTTTTAAATTTTACACAGGTGATGTTCTTGAATTTCATGGTCCAGAAGGAACGGGAAAAACAGAAATGCTTTATCATTTAACAGCACGATGTATACTACCAAAATCAGAAGGTGGACTGGAAGTTGAAGTCTTATTTATTGATACAGATTACCACTTTGATATGCTCCGGCTTGTTACAATTCTCGAGCATAGGCTTTCCCAAAGTTGTGAGGACACTGTGAAGTGCTGCCTTGGAAGGTTCTTTCTGGTGTGCTGCGGTGGCAGCGCTCAACTCCTCCTTACACTTCACTCGCTAGAAGCCATGTTTTGTAGTCACCCATCTCTCTGCCTGTTGATTGTGGATAGCCTGTCAGCTTTTTACTGGATAGACCGTGTCAATGGAGGAGAAAGTATCAGCTTACAGGAGTCTACCCTGAAGAAATGTTCTCAGTTCTTAGAGAAACTTGTAAATGAGTATCGCTTGGTTCTTTTTGCAACAACACAAAGTATAATGCAGAGAACCTCAAACTCAGCAGAAGGGCCATCCTCTACCTCTAACCATCCAGGTGCTGTGGACGTGGACTATAGACCCTACCTCTGTAAGGCGTGGCAGCAAATAGTGAAGCACAGGATATTTTTCTCCAAACAAGATGATTCTCAAGCCAGCAAACGATTTTCTTTAGTTTCACGTCATTTAAAAAGTAATGCTTTAAGAAAACATTTATTTATTATTGGAGAAAGTGGCATTGAGTTCTGTTGATATGTATCATAAACATAGATTTATTGTAGGATATTACCCAAATTTTAAAAAGTCTGTAATAGGCTAAGATGATTGTATTCTATAGTTTTAAACTCTAGAGGAATAAACAAAACAGTATTTCTACACAGAATAGATTTCTTAAACTAGTACTGTAAAGCCTCAGACTGTCCTATTCCTAGGTTGTTGAAGATTAAGTAATATTAGCAATTAAGCTGTATATTAAGCTTGTTTTAAAGCTAAATAAAAATAAGATACACATTTCAGCCTAAATAAAATGGTCTTTTATAACTTCGTGTCACATTTCTGGTTTCAGTTAAGTAGTTACTTGTTTAGGAAAGTTGAAGTGAATTTCTGATTCTCATAACATAATCCCTTTAGGAAGCTGTGACTTTGTGAAATGTTTTTGTAGAGCTGTTTTTTCTATAAGATGGATGAAAACAAGGATCCTACGATCTGCTTTTCACACCAAAAACTATGGAAAGTCAGAACATTCTGATCTGAGTTACACTGTGTTATGTTTGCGTTTCTGTGTAATTTTTAAAACACAGGAAATAAGTTACCCATTCAAGGAATTCTGTGAAAATCGTTTTGAAATTTTCATCTCATTAAGTGGTAGGCAAGTACTGAAACTCTATTAGAACTGTGTGCTAGTAATTAGAACTGTGTGCTAGTATTTTCTTACAATTTAGAATAGTCTGGACATGCCTGGAGTGAATTGTTTCCGGCTGAGAGCTGGACAATGGCTCTACATACTTGGGCCTAGTGATGGCCAGAATGGGGACCACGTGCCTTGAACATGAAAGGTAATGTCCTGTGGAGCAGGAAGAAAATCCCAGAACTTATATTTATACATTTTAATCTAAGGAAAGATTGAATTACACCAATATTTGACACTCAGATACTGACCCTGGTGTGCTCATTCATTGTGTATGTCAGATCGTCACGTTGCATACATACATGAGGTACTGCATAGGAAATGTGGAGTGAATTGACTGGTGGTCTCGAGGGTGTGTTCATCTACATAGCTACTTAGTTAAAACTGTCTAACTGTAAATTCACTCATCTAATAAAGATTCTTTTTAAGGGTTTAAAAGGAATCCTGCAAATAAACGAAGGTTGAAGGCCATATTCTTCATGGTGCAGGTGGAGCAGATGTAGTATATGCTGTCTGTGCCCCACCCATGTACCCTGCCCCTCCTCTAGCTTGCTGGCAGTTCCCAAACCCAAGGCTTCTGAAAGTGTCTCCTGGATGCCAGGACCCTGCTGGACTGCGTGTGGGACAGGCCGGGCAAACAGTGAGGGTCAGGATTTGGTTTATGAACATGCCATCTTCCTCACCCCATAGTAGGAGGACACTGAGGTCTTCTCAGAGTGGCCCCCACAGGGGATTGATGCCCAGTTGCTCACAGCAATAATCTATTCATTAACACACTGATTTTTGCCTCCTGTCCTCCGACTTACTTCCCCACTCTCATGGCGCCTCCTGGGATTGTCTCCCTAATGAATGACAAATCCTTGTCTAGGAACTGCTTTTGTTGTAGGTTGAAGGGGGCCCAAACTGTCAGCAGACATAAAAAGTCATCAGACTAAGAGTGCTTCTAGGCCCAATATTTGCTCTTTAGCCACGTTATGGAATTGAAGATGATAGAAGTCTAATTGGCAGTCAGGTTAAATTACATTGGATCATATTACTGTCAATTGTACCCATACACCTTGTCACTGATACACTTTAAAATATTATTTTAAAATATTACATATTTTATCCACAATTCATTTTTTCTTTGTGTGTGTATATTTTATTACATATAATACATGTTATACACAAGTAGTTTATAAATATTTGTATGTTAGGAGAGTATGATTATTTTTCCCCCAGTGAGAGTGTGATCAATAAGATTGAGAATCTCTTGCCCTTCTCTAGAATACTTCTTTTAGCTGTTAAGAAAAGATGGGAAAATTCAGTTACCTTCTATATCAAGCTCTGGGTGTGTATGTGTGTGTGTGTGTGTGTGTGTGTTACATGTGTATATGAAAAACTTAGCAACTCTGAGCAGAATTCTAGCCTTGACTATGATAGTTTCCATTTCTCCTTTGTATAAATGAATGTATAAATGTTAATTTAATGGACTGTTATTCACAGATTTATAACTTATTCTTTGGGAACATGATTAAAAAATAATGAACTTTTCTATTCCCTTAAATTATCAATTATATATTAATGTGTCAGACTGAAGACTTAGTTATCTTAAAAAGATTTGTTATCTGACATGTTGGAAGGAATTAAGAAACACTGGTTAATAAATTCTTTTAAACTAAAACCTACACCAAGGGATTTCTTGAACACTAGAAATTTTAACACTTGTAAAAAGAATCAGGCTTAAAGAGAAAGAAGTGGCACATCCTACATTATTAGAGTGAAGGTAACAGGGGTGCTAGATAAAACCAAAAGAATAATGGGAGTGTATAACTGCAGATATTATTTATCCCATTTATTTGTTTAAAAAAATGGGGATCATAAAATACTTTTCTCACAGGTGAATTTCTCAGGATCATTTGAGAATTTAATTTAAAAAAGCATATGACCTTTTTGTTGATGTGGTGGATGATGTTGATGGATTTTAGAACGTTGTACCATTCTTGCATCCCTGAGATGAATCCCACTTGATCATGGTGTATGATCCTCTTGATGTATTTTTGAATCCGGTTTGCTAATATTTTGTTGAGTATTTTTGCATCTATGTTCATCAGGGATATTGGTCTATAATTTTCTTTTTTTGTGGGGTCTTTGCCCGGTTTTGGTATTAGAGTGATGCTGGCTTCATAGAATGAGTTTGGAAGTATTCCCTTCCCTTCTATTTTTTGGAAAACTTTTAGGAGAATGGGTGTTATGTCTTCTCTAAATGTCTGATAAAATTCAGTGGTAAATTCATCTGGCCCAGGTAGTTTTTTGATTACCGATTCAATTTCGTTGCTGGTAATTGGTCTGTTTAGATTTTCTGTTTCTTCCTTGGTCAGTTTTGGAAGGTTGTATTTTTCTAGAAAGTTGTCCATGTCTTCTAGGTTATCCAGTTTGTTAGCATATAGATTTTCATAGTATTCTCTACAATTGGCATATCTGATTAAAAAAAAAAACCTATAATGCTGTAACCATAGCAACACTAGATGCAGTAATTTGAACTCTCCCTGTAGTCATATAGGGGGACTTCCAGTAATAGCAGACTAGGTACTTTAGACAAACTCACCCACTAAAATTAAAACAGAAGCAAGCAAACGGATAAAAACAAACATACATATTTAAAGTATCAAAGAGCTAATCAGTTAGTGAATTACTAGTCCAGGATCCAGACGAGGAAGGAAATCCTGACATACTTGAATTAGCTGAAAGTAGCTCATGCTTTAACTAGAACCCTAAATGGTAGAACCCTAGGACTGAGGCTGAACTTGGAGTAAACCAGCCCTTGGGGAGGCTGCATCATCCAGGTTAATTAAAAAAAAAAACCTTTAAAAATAATTTTTAAAAACATACTTGAGAAATTTTAAACGAGGTATAGCAGAAACAAGAATGGCAAAGTATTGGTAACTGTTACTCTGGTGAAAAGTATATGGACTAAGGTGATCTCAGACTTTTAGTGCCCCATGTCCCTACCAAAACAAAATCCTCTCTGTAGGATATCTTCAGCCTCAAATTATTTTGAACAGTGAATTCTCGAGGGCAGTGCCCCAAATGTAATCTAAGGTAACATAACAAAAAAAGACAAGTACTATGGGTAAGAAACTGTAGAAACAAATGGTGCCCCTATACACATCCACACATCCACAACTCATACAGACTTAGAATACATGGGAAGAGCCACCTATGAGTTGAGAGTGGGGCAAATGGAGTTAGTGTGCTAAGGTCCTTACATTGTCTGGCAGAGGAACAGTTACCAGCATTAGACACTGATGAAGAAGTTTCCTCTTACGATTTCTAGATTAACCACTCAGAAACAGAAAGAGGTATAATTTAAAAATGAATAGAGGAAAAATAATGAGATGATATTAAATAATCTAAAGAGGAAAAAGAAATATAATACAGCAGGGCAAATTGGAAGGATATGATGAGACAGCACATTGAAACCCACATATACCACAGTTAAATTTAAATGGATTAAGCACTCTGGTTTAAAATAAAATTTCAGATGGAATTTTAAAAATACATATTTGTTATTTTAAAGAGACGTAAACATAATATAGGAAATTTGACATGGAAATTTTTTAATGAAAAACCTCCATTAAACATGAATCAAGAGAAGGCTGATAGATGTGTAGTAATATGAGACAAAAGATATTAAGGTAAGAAGCTGGAAGGTACCTTTACTACAGGTAATAATAAACATTGATAAAACTTGCAATTCACCAGGATAATCATAAGGTTTACAGAAGTATAAGGGAGTAGATAAATTCAGATTCATGGTTGGCAATTTTAACATCTGAGTAATTGGTAAAAGTAAATAAAATCAGAAAGGATACTGAAGATTGAACAGCATGATCAACGAACACACCACCCATCAAATGCAGAATACATTTTTTTAGCATGCTTGCAACATTTTTTAGTGACCATATACTGGGCCATAAAGTGTGTCAACAAATTCAAAAGATCAAAATCACAGATTTAAGTTATCCAGTGACAATATAATTAAACCAGAAATCAGCAGCAAAAAAAAAAAAAAGAAAATCTGCATATATTTCAGAAGTAAGGAATAAACTCATAAAATATTACAGATACCACAATGGGTAATATAAAATATTTCAAATTCACTAATGAAATTCATATAAAATTTAAGGACTGTGGTTAAGACAATAGGACATTTATAGCCTTAAATCCTTATATCAAATCAGAAGAAAGTCTAAAAGATGATTTAAATAAGCATTTCCTTAAAGAAGAAAATGAGTAGCAAATTCCCTTCCCTAAATAGAAGAAATGAAATAATGAAAACAGAAATTAATAAAATGTTAGAAAATTTAATACAAGATCAACAAAGCCAATTGTTGGTTCTTTGAATGGCTAGTAAAATTGATAACCCCCTGGCTAGATCAATAAAGACAAGAGAAAAAAGGCACAGATAACCACTACCAGAAATGAAAAAGAGGATACAACTATAGATTCTATTGACCTTCAAATGATACATTATCAAAAATAATTTTATGTTCATAAGACTCTTAGCAGAAAACACAGGCAAAAATCTCTTGAACATAAGCATGAGCAATTTTTTTCTGGACACATCTCAGGCAAGGTAAACAAATAAAAAATGAACAAGTGGGATTACATCAAACTAAAAACTTCTTTACAGAAAAGGACACTATCAGAAGAACAAAAAGGCAACCTGCAGAATGGGAGGATATATTTGTAACCAATTTATCTGGGTGTTAACATCCAAAATACATAAAGAACTCATGCCTCAACACCAAAAAAGCAAATAACTCAATTAAGAAATTCATGGGGGACCTGAACAGGCATTTTTCCAAAGAAGAAATACAAATGGCCAACAGGGTCATGAAAAGATGCTCCACATCACTAATCATCAGGGAAATGCAAATCAAAAATACAGTGAGAGCACCTCACACCAGTCAGAATGGCTACCATATTAGAGACAAGAAAAACTAAGTTAGTGAGGATGTGGAGAAATGGGAGCCCTCATACACTGCTGGTGGGAATGTCAACTGGTGCAGCTGTTGTGGAAAGCGGTATGGAGGTTCCTCAAAAAACTAAAAATAGGAATACCATTTGACCCAGTAATTCCACTTCTAGGAGTTTACCCAAAGAAAATAAAATCCCTGAGTCAAAAAGATACACCCCTGTGTTTATCTCTGCATTATTTACAATAGCCAAGATAAAGAAGAAACCAAAGTGTCCATCAACAGATGAATGAAGATGTACATATACACCATGGAATATTATTAGCCATAAAAAAGAAATCCTACCATTTGTGACAACATGAATGCGTCTAGGGTCTTACGCTAAGTGAAATAAGGCAGGAAGAGATGACAAATACCATGTGATTTTACTTATTTGTGGAATCTAAAAACAAAACAAAATGAGCTAAACAGCAGTAAAGTCATAGACACTGAGAAGTGACTGGTGGTTACCATGGGTGAGGGGGTGGGTGGGTGGGGAAGGTGAGGAGGATAAAAGGGCACAGAAATTCTTAATTACCATTAAGTTGCTACACAGATGGTAGTACAGCATGGAGAATATGGCCAATGATTCTGTGACATCTTCCTATGTTGACAGATAGTGACTGCACTAGTGGGGGTGAGGATATAATGTGGGCAGCTGTTGAACTGCTGTGTTGCATCTTGAAACCAGTATGAGATTGTGTATCAACTATACTTAAATAAAAAAATTACGTTCAAACATTTTGAAAAGTGGTAAAATGGGCCAATTGATAGAAAAATATAGCATATTAAAATCACAAGGAGACATTTAAAAAGCCTGAAGAGTCTGCAACAATTAAATTGGATCAGAAATATAAGAACTAAGAAAACTCCACGCTCTGATGCCTTCACCAATGAGTTGTGTCAAGCATTTAAGGAAGAATGGTTTCAATTATGAATTCTTTCAGAGAATAGAAGAGGGCTAGATTCCAATTCATTTTGTCAGGCTATCAACACTTTGATGCCAAAACTGGACAGAGACAATATAAGGGGAAAATTATAATTACTGATGAACATATATACAAAAATACTACACACAATTCAACAAAATACAAATAGGATACTATGGCATGACTAAATTATATTTATCCCAGGAACACTAGGTTGGTTTAATGTTCGAAAATCAGTATATATTGCGACATAAACTAGATTAAAGGGATAAAAATACAGATCATGTCAAGTAATGCAGAAAAAGTATTTGATGGAACTCAGTATCTTATTCAGTGCAAGTTTCACACAAACAGGTTAATGTAAAAAATAATAGTACATACAAAAAAGCTTTTTATAAAATTCAACATCTTTTCATGTTATTAACTCTTACCATGTATTAGAAGATAATTTCCTTGAACCAATAAAAGGTGTCTACAAAAATCCCACAGCAAACATTAATTAAATGAAATAGAAGTACTCCCTTTAAAATCAAGAACAAGATGAGAATGTCTGCATGTATTCAACATCGTACTGAAACTCAGCACAATGAGGCAAGGAAAATAAAAGGCATAAGGAAGAGACAGCTCACTATTGTCAGATCAGACACTTGTGTATATAGAAACCCCAAATAACATTAGAATTAAGAGTTTAAGATCACTTAAATTTT
>JAVSCE010004161.1:0-230894 GCA_032199065.1 Smutsia gigantea | reverse complement strand
CCCATATTAGTTATTCCAAGGCCATAAGCTATAGTCCCTGTAAATTTTTGTTGCTATTGTATCTTTAAAAAAATATTTTCTAATTTTGGTTGCTGGTGTATAGGAATAGAATTAATTCTTAGATATTAACTTCATGTAGAGCAACCTTGTTAAAGTATTCTATCATTTCTAACAAAATGAGGAATCTCTTTGATTTTCTAGGTAGATAATCATAGCATTCATGAACAAGGACCATTTTATTTTTCCTTTCCAAGAATTACCCACTTTTTCTTACTTAATTGATGCATTCGTTTGTACTTTTAGCACTATATATTAAATGTTTTAGTGGCCACTCTTGTTTTTCTTCTTGAGTCTAAAAAATTCCTTTAATGTTCCACCTTTAAGTATGATGTTTGTATGTTTTTTGTTGATCCCCTTTATCAGGTAACAGAAGTTCCTGTCTATACCTAGAGTGTTAATAATATTTTTAAAAGTTATACGTGTGTATTGAATTATATCACATCCATTTTCCTCATATACTAAGATGATGACATTTCTTTACTCTTTTTATCTGATACCTTGAATTATATTTTTTCTAATGTGAAATTATTCTGGTATTTCTAGAATTAGCCCAAGCTTTTAAATACTCTGCTGGTTCTGGTTTGGTAGTTTTATTTGGGATTTTGAATGTGGATCATAAGTAAAATTAGCTTTAAAATTTTCCCTTCTGATGCTGCCCTTTACTGATACTGCCCTCTGGTCTGGTTTGTCTTAATACATTGCTTAATCCTTCCTTTGAAATGAATTTCATTGAATATGTCTTTATTTCTAAAATTTCTCTTTTATTTTTTTCATGTCTATCTGGTCTTTCCTCATATTTTCAGTTCCATGTATTTTCTTTTTAACATTTTTAACATAATTATTTTATAATAGCTTTCAAATATTTTAATTATTTGAAGTTCTTGGGAGTCTATACTACTGGGGTTATGTATGTGTGTATATCCTAATTCTGGCATGTAGAAATTTGTTTCCTTATGTATTTTCTAATTTCAGGTGGTGCATTATCTGAGGAAATTTTGTGGAACCTAGCTTCAGAAAGTATCTCTCTAGAATGGGTTTGTCTTTGCTTCTTCTGGAGCCGTAAGGTTGATTCACTCTAGTAATGCCTTTTTTTCCTCCGCCCAGAGAACATGTTGAGACTGACAAGCTTCCTTGTTTTCTTCCTTTGTTGGAGGAGAGGATTTTTTAAATGAATTTGTGGCCTCTGGTACTCTTGGCTGTACTTGGGGAGGAGGTGGAAGGTTTTAATTTCACTTCTGTGCTTGGATTCTCCTTCTCCCAAGAGGGCCTTAATGCCCAAGTTGCTGTGTTGTATAACCGTACATCTCCATCCCAGACCAGCACCGGCACATTTTCTTTTCAGTGTCTTCTGGTTTGCCCCCTAAGCCTGCCCTTACTTTCTTGAGAGCATTTAAAGGATTTTTGCTATATTTTAATTGTTTCTTCTTGTTTAACACATATGCACTTGAACATCACTGACTTCTACCTTGAGGCTTTGACCTTGAGGTGATTTGTGAGTCTAATTGTATAATTCAAAGCAGAGGACTCTGGTGGTTTCAGGGCCATTTTTTATATTTCCAGGATTACTGTGATATCACAATAAATGCAGATTTTGTCTATTGTGCCATGGTATTGTGACTAGATTTGAATCTTTCAAACCACATCTGTCTTTGTTTCATGAAGTGTTTTTGAGTTAGTGGAAGGTAAAGGAATTTAAGGATATAGAATTAAACCTAGAAATACTTTTGGATTATGTTGTATAATTTCACAAAAATTTTTTGTAACTTTTTCAAATGAATTCATTTGTAATGTTATTGTGACAAACATTCACTGGGGACCACACAGTAAAGCAAGTGTTCAGCATCTACATAGCATATGAGAGGGTTATTGGTACTTAATGAAGTAAGTCTTTAAAGAAGTGGGAATTCCTGGAGGGAAAGGTGCTCTGCGATTGAGAACTTTGATTAGTTTTATTGCTTTACTATGATTCATCATAGGTGATTCCTTAGTATAATGTTGTTCCACTTTGATTTCAGAATTATTTGTTATGTCACTGAATAATGGATAAGAAAGAGAAAGAACAAGAGAAAAGGTATGGATTCATAACTGACTGATATTTCTGTCAAAGCCCTCTCTCGTGTCCTCTGTTCCCATCACATCTAGAAAATCTACTTCCTCAGGGAAGCCTGACTCAGGGAAATGTGGTCTCTCCAGTGGGTTTTCCATAGCCCTTAAGCCTCAGCTCTGTTATAACACTTAGTACATTGCCTATGTGCCTGGCAGCCTCCCTCACCAAACTGTATCCTCCATGCCTTGCACAGTGGCCACCCAGAGCTCGCACTAAATAAATGGTTTACACTCCCTTATAGATTTAGAAGCCTGTTTGGAAGTCTTGGCTCACCTACAGCTTAAATTCGCGTATATTTAGGAAGATAAATACCCTTACTTTTTCAGTTCAAGCATCTAAAGTAAATTCTAGTGCACCGATCAGTTTTTGTCAAAAATCTTCAGTATTATCTGTTTTATAAAGGCAAAAAAAGTCTCAATTAGCATTTTATTGCTCAGCTTTCTCTCTGAGAAGGAGCAGTGGCTTTTAGAAAGCCTCTTGAGTAATTGTACATCATTTAAAAACAATTTTCTTTATTCAGAAGTACTTCTGTAAAAGCCAATAAGAATATATGGTGAACAAAGACACGCCATTAAATTCAAATTAATTTGGACTTAATTTATGTGATCGAATTCGTAGGCCACTGTTCCAGACACTGTGCTGGGCTTTGCTGTGGAAGACACTGAGACAGATCTGATCTCTGCCCTCAAGGGCCTCACAGTCTAAGGGAGATGAGATTGACTTTCAATTCTTTGTTTTAATATTGACAGTTATTGTTTCCCTATGAGTGATCAAGGGACTGGATTTTTCACAAATGTTGACATCAACATCTCCCTTTCTCTGTTCTTATTTCTCCCATCCATTGTTTCACCATGTGAATCCCCAGCCCTACCCTTACCATTCTTAACCCTGGTTATTCTTGTCAATTAGGGATGTCCCTAGTACCTGTGAAGATGAAAAGAAGGAACGGATCAAGGCCTTATATAGAGAATTATCTATCGTGCTTCAGATTCATGATTCTCCTGTGAAAGGAGACCGATCTAGGACATCACAGGGCACTACTGCCCTGTCACAGAAGGAAGGTTCGGTTTGAGCAGCCCAACTCATCCTTATGGCTTTTTGATTAGTCATACTGAAAATTACCTGTGGGTGGGACAGCTGGGTCTCTCCCCTCACCTCAAACATCTTTTGGAGGGATTAATGACTAGAGGATCTCCTGAAGCACCTTCTAATGCACAGATATTTATTTTCTCTCTATTCATAAGTTTGTTTATGGTAGCTGCTGGAAATAATATTGAAGTTCATGTGCAAGTGGAACAAGGAAATAAGAATTAATAGAAATATACTGGGCATTAATAATGCATATTTCTATATCTTAAGCACTTGAAGGTATATGGTAAATGCTGCTAAGGGAAACAGGGCCCCAAGAGTGGAAAAATAGTACCAGTAATACGTAAATAAGTTGAACTCAAAACATCTGAGCAGGTTATGCCCATAAGCATATAATTATGCTGTAAAAATCTTTTACCTTAAAAAATATTTTCTTGACCCCGTGAAACCTCCAGCTATTCCCCTACTTCTATGCCGTCTTCACAACCAAACTGTTTGAAATGATTGTGATTGTGTAGACCCTGTTTCCACTTCCTCAGATCCCATTCTTTCCTGAACCCACTTCACTGAGGCTGGAGCTCATCTTTCTCAACGGTTCAAAAACACTGGACAGGTGACTACTCCCTTCTTTATGAACTCTTGGCTTCCAGGATAACACACTCCCTGATTTCTCTCCTAGCTTACTGGCCACCTCTCTCTCTCTCTCTCTCTCTCTCTCCGTCTCTCTCTCTTTTTTTTTATCCCCTGCTTCCCTTTCCATTGCTAAACATTAGTGTGCCCCAGGGTTCAGTCCTTGGACCTTTACTTTCTGTATTTGTCCTCATTTCCCAGGTAATCTCATCCAGTCCCTTAATTTGAAGTGCTGCTTGGGCATAACTGACCCCCACTGTTAAATCTACTTCTGGTCCTGACCTCATACCTGAGCTCCATGCTTGAGAACCATACTCACTATTAAATCAGCAAGGGAGTTTCCTATGTCAGTTATTCACTTGGATATCTAATAGCAAAGTTACCATGGCCATGAAGGAACTCTTGATCCCTCTTGACACCATTGCCTCTCACATCCCACCCTGGTTCTCCCCATTTCAGTAACTGGTACCATTCTTCTAGCTGCTCAACCTAAAAATCTAATTATTCCTGTGTCCTTACTCAATCCATCAGCAAATCCTTTTGGCTTCCCCTCTAAAATATATCTCAAATACATTCACTTCTCCCCATTTCCATAGTCCTGGTATACCAACAGAATTCAGATTGCAGTCATCTGTTACTTTTGAAGAAGCTTCCTAGCTAGACTCTTTGCTTCCACCCTTGCTCCCCAGTTTGATCTATTTTACACAAACATCCATAGTGATCTTTTAAAAAGGTATGTCACCGTCCTGCTTGCAAAGCACTTTATGTTCCACTCAGAACAATGCCAACACTTTGCTGTGTACCCTGCGTGCTCTGGCCCTGCCTTTCTCTCAGGCTTCATGTCCTACTACTCTACCCCTTGGTCATCTTAAGGTAGCCCCTTTGGCCCCTGCCTCTTCTTTAAACAGGCCAAATTCTTTCCTTACTCGCTTTGTATTTTCTGCCTCCTCTGCCTCAGATGCTTTGCTCCCAGTTTTTCACATGGCTATTTTCTTGCCATTCACTGCTTGGCTCAGATGTTACCTTCTCAGTAAGGCATTCCTTGATCTCCCAGTCTAAGTTAGTGTACTTAAAGATATATGAAATGATTGGTTCCATTGTCTATGTGTTACCTTTCTCCCCCCACAACAGTCTGTAAGACAAAAAGGACAGTCACTTTGTCTTATTTATACTGTATCCTGAACCTCTAAAACACAGTAGGATTACGATACATAGTAGAAGCACAGGAAGTATTAAGTAAATGAGTGAATGAGGTTCTATTTAACAAGAATTACCAGTTTCCTATTGTGAGTTGAGCACTATGCTAGACATGGGGATTTTACTGAAGAATTAGATATGGTGCCTGCCCTAGAAGCAAAACAAGAACAAGTTCATGGGTAATATAGTAAGGTAGAAAAGTCCTTTATGGTTGTTTGATAAATATATTGGTTTTCTTTCCTTGGAAATATATGAACTCTCTTCTATCTTTTTATTTCTTTGGAGAGAATATAGAAGATAAAAGTCACTAGGTAGAGCTGAAAGTAAATGGGGAAATGATTGCAGAAATCAGATTTGGGAGAGTGTCATGGGTTGTTTCCTGAGTTTAAAGAGCTGTGACCAGAAGTGAATTCCCAGGCTGGGACAGTGTTCAGGAACACAGATCTTGAGGCAGCTGTGCAATTGGTTTGGTTTATTCTTCATATTTTTGTCTATTTCCCATGCAGTTTCACATCCTCTTCTCATTCCCTCTTTACTGAGTGTTCTGGAGCTCTTCTGCTCATGCTTGGCTTCCTTCTCATTATAAGAAATCTCTTTATAGGAAAGGACCTGAGGCTCATACCCAGGAAGAAAGCAAGTGCAGCTATCAGAAGTACCTTATCAGGGGATTTAGCATTTTTAATAGACATCGAAGTTGTATGCCATGGGTCTCTAACTTTTCTGTGAGGAGAAGGCATGCATTCAAATAACTAGAGATTGGAGGGCTGCGTTAGTGTAGTCCCTGAGATAGTGAAGTTAGTGGAGTAGGTTGGATTGGGAGAGGTGGACAGGGACAGACTTTGATAGCAAAGGCTCTGAGTGAGCACAGGAGCAGAAACACTGCTCACTGGGAAAACCTTGAAGAATGGAGGGTGGATGGGTGATAAAACAGTGTTAACAGCTTTGAAGAGATGCAAGATAGGATTTAAAAGATTTTTCTAGTTAAGGGCCCTTGCTAAAAGCTTAGTTCAGTGAAATGAAATCATGGAATTCCCTATTTTATCCAGGGGTTGGGGAGATTTTAGGTATCTGGGTATGCCCAGAGCCCTTGATGCAGCCTGTACCTTATCTGGCATATTATGAATACTGGTTTTTGGTAGAATTCAGAGGACTTTAAAAATTCAAGAAAAGGAAAGAACTGGAGGCTGAAAATCATAATGTCATTAGAGAGGTCATAATGTTTATAGCAGAAATTGAGTTGGATGATCTTCAAGGTCTTTTTCAACTGCAAACACATCTATGTTTATGATCATTTATAAGCAATTACTTAGTCTATATCAGAGCCTTCATTAGCATTCAGTATTTTCTCATGAGAATCTTTTCTATAAAATTAATTATAATTTTGAAAAGTCTAATACCAGTAGCTAATCATTTTAATGTGACAGTTTTCTATCCTTTTTTCCTTTTTCAAAAAGGCAATATTAATCCAGAAATCTCTGGAGAGAAGTCTGACTGGATTCCACAATTCCGTAGCTATGACAAAAGTATGACACTACAAGTAAGACGGTTTTTTTTCTTTGATTACTTCATATGTAGAATATGTGCAATGGAAAAAGGATAGAGTTTTTGAAAGTGTGACTAGGAGACTCTACATATTGGACTTACCTATGGAGTTTGGTAAAAATACAGATTCCTGGGAGCCTACCTTAACTTGTCTGAATCAGTCTCAATCCCTATAGGACTAGGAGCCTCCATTTCTAACAAGTTCCCAGATGCTTCGTATGCCAACTGAGTTTTGAAAGCCACTGGTCTTGAGTGATAGCAAATAGGAACCAGTCTTTGCATAGGTTAAGGCAAGTTAAATAATTATCTGTTAGACTCATTCAACATAGACTGTTAGACTCTAAAGAATAAGACTTCAGGTCTTATTTTATTCCTCGGGGATGTGAGGTGTTTCTTATTTGTAGCTCCAAGGGGAGTGGTTAGTCTCACATAGTTCACAGGCCACAAACTAAAGCCTGAATCAATGGTCTTTTGAGTCAGATGTATAGGGATATGAATTGTGCCTTTGTTACTTACTTGCTGTATGTCCCTTCAGAGACTTATTGTCTCTGAGCCTTGATTTCTTTCTTGGTAAAGTGGGTAAAAATATCTCTATTTCACTGAGTTGTGAGAATAAAGTAAAGTGAACATGCCTAGTGCACTTTCTCACTCTCTTCTCCATGTCATTTAATTTCTCTTGTTTTCCATGCCTATTCTTTTTGTGTTGTGGTCTGAATCATTTCTTCAGCTCTATCTTCCAGCTCACAAACTTTCTTTCCAGCTATATTCTAACATGCTATTCAACCTATACATTGAGTTTTTATTCTTAATGATTCTAGACATTTTGTTTGATCTTTTTTCACATCTGCCTCATCAGTTTTGAATCTCTTGTTCCTTCATCATATTTTCACATTTGTTATTTATCTATATATTTTACTTATTTTATATATTTTATTTATACTTACTGATTTGGTCTTTGATTATTCCAGTATCTGCTGTTTTTGAATCTGATTGTGCATTTTATTACACTGCCTCTTGTTCATGTTTCATTTCTTCCTGTGTTTATTAATATTTTATTATAATCTCATGTTATTTTGAACTTTATCTGCATGAATTCTGTGAGCCTTCGTTTTAGAAAGATTCTCTAGAGATGATTTCAATTTCTTTTTACTAGATACTTCTGGGGTCAGAACCACTTTGAACTGAATAATGGGCTTGGAGTGTTGAGGGCTGTGTAGGTAATTTGTGAATTTCAGCTCCAGATTTTGTGAGCGTGGGCTTCTGTTTAGCAATTCCCAGGCAGGACATTCATTTTTATTTTCCTTCTATGACCAGAGCTGAGGCTGAGGCAGGTGTGTGCATTTCCTGTCTCCCTTTGCTGGATAAGATCTGTTTTGCTTGCTGAGCTACCCTTTGGGAGGCTTGGCTTTATGCAGGAGTCTCTGCTTTCACCTCCTCCATCACACAGGCATGGGCTCGGCTTGCTCTCCCCCAAGCTCTATGCCATCAGGGTTGTACAAATATTCCCAAGGCAAATACAGTCTCCCACATGCCCTTACCTCTTAATTCCCATGTTCTAGTCATTTCTGATATCAAATTGTTGCCCTTACTTTTCCACAAGCTTGGGCCTGTTTTGAGTATACATTTTTGGATATGCTCTTCATCATTTTAAGTGTTCTCTACCAGGAGGCATTTGTCTGGCTATCTAATCCATTATATAGCAGGAAAGCAATGGCAGTATCCAGATTTATAAGTAGATGACCAAGCTAACCACAAATGAAAATGCCCTGCACAGTATTCTTGGCGTTTTTGAAATTGAGTTTGAACTAAATGTGAAACAACTTATGCACAGACAGGAATCTTCCTAGCTTGTGTTGGAGAGTTTTGTGTTAATTCGGTGTATATTGAAATTTGTCTAAGTGACGCATCATTTGATAAACATCTCAGGCTTCAGGTCAAGGAGATTCTGTGTAGGAGGCAGAATAATGGAATTTTAATTAAGTCTGTGCTTGATTAACTGATATTTAAGAGCCACTACATTTTCAGTGTGCTATTATAATTATTTATGCATTTAGAAAAAAAGCTATCATTTTATTATTGTTCCGCTACTTAATTACATTATTATTCTCTCTTTATTAGTCATTGGATGACTTTATGATAATACTGAGCACAGATGGAGTGATAATTTTCATTGCTGAAAACATCTCTTCCCTCTTTGGCCACTTACCAGTAAGTTCTTCCAGCTTTGGGGAAAGGATCATTGTGGTTTTTTGTTTAGGGGTTCATTATTATTTGATTTCAGGAGCATATAACTCATCAGAGAAGATATTCTCAATGGTGTCAAAATACACACCTGTTTTATTGTCATCTCTATTGGTTTCATCTTTAAATCTATAAAGACAAACTCTGATATTAGGTAATGAAACGCTGTGTGTGTGTGTGGTTGTGAGTGTGCGTGTGTCTGTGTGGTTTGTAAACTGCACCTCCAGGTAATCTCCAAAGAAGAACGTGCTTTTGAAATGGCAGTCTCCAAAGAATTGGTGGTTAGTCCCCAAGGTGACTGCTTTGTGAGGCAGGCCTCACTGAGATGAGTGTGTTTGATTTTGCCCATTTCCTCAAAATCCACCACATACTGATTAAGTGGTGAATGTCATGATTTGTTCATGCTGGGTCACAGGATTCATTTCCAGGTGTGGTTTGCTTTTTTCCCCCTTGTTTATTTATATTAAACAACGAAATTATGATCTCATTTAGAAAACAATATAGAAATGATTGCCTATCTTAGCAATGTCATAAAAATGTCATAAATATTGCTGGAGACACCTGCACATGAGTTGTAGTCAGGTCTCTGCTGTCCAAAATGGTCACTCATTCCCGAGCCCTTTGGTGTTACTATGCTCCTCTCAAGAAAGATTTCTCTATCTTTGTAGTACCACTGACTTGGAATATGTGATTTCCTAAAAATTTTTCTGGATCTTTAGGCAGCACACCTTCAAATATATCACTTAAATATGAAAATACTACATACATTCATATTCCACTCATGCATGTGTGTGAAGAGGGACTATATAGAATACATCCACCACCACTCCTGAAACCTCGGTCCTTTGGCTGGTTGTATTATTCATAGCTGGATGGTTGTTTTCATTGTATATTCCTCACTCCACAGAGTTGTCTCAAGAAGTTAACAAACCCTGACCGAGATATCTATACACCCAAGTTTGGAACACATAAATTAATAGAAACTTTGTTAAATTCTTCTTTAAGTAAAGCTAGAAGTGGATTAGAAGCTTACTCCACCAGTTACACTGCTCACGTTCCACGGCCCACTTGGAAGTTCAGAGAGCTTTTCTACTCTTTATTCTTTATTTACAGATACTGTAATCCATCTCTATATTTCTCATTCTCCTTCTTCCTTTTATAAAACAGTTTACATCTTCAATTTTAGTTAATATTTGTTGGGTACCAAAACAACTGAGTAAAATACACACAGTACAGCTATTCACTGAATTAGACTTTACAGTATTTATAGGAGAATGGTCTTATTAAGTCTATATTAAAAGAAAGAATATAGGTGTACGATTCATTAAAAATTAAATTTTATTGCAGTGAAGACCAGAAAACTACCCAAAATTCTTGTGGTATTAGGTATTACTTAAGTCAAACTGGTCATTGACAGAGACTGGTTACTTTTTCTTACTATATGAGTATTTTTCACAGTGATGTTATTTGTTATAATATTATCCTTGTTTCTTTATATATTTTGGTGCAGTTTTCACTCTCAAGAGACTCTTTCACCCTTCAACATTTGAGACCACACACACACACACACACACACACACACGCGTGCACACACACAAGGAGTCATATAAGGTGATGGTGCCTGGAACATGGGTTAGAACAACTAATCTTAAACCATGGACTTGACTATCTGATATCAGCATACTTAAAAATAAAGCTATGACTGGTTTGTCCATATGTAAACATTAAATGGGAATGAAATCATATATTCTTCTAAAATAGGGTTAAAAAGGACTATACCTGAGACATAATTTCACCGTTTCCTCATTAAATCCTAACTTTTCTTAATTTTTAACAGCAGGCAATCTTTTCTCCAGACTTTGATTAAAAATTTATTTTGTAGGTCACAGATCTTATATTAATGTGGAAACCAAACCATTTCTAGCACATCTGTCTGGCTCCAGGAATCTACATTTCACTAATATTCAAGGCACCTCTGTCTGTTGGGCAACTCTAAACTGAAAACATGGGAGGGTGAAAAGAACTGGGTCTTTGGAGTCAGATAATCTGGAGATTAAAATTTAGCTCTGTCACTCACTAACAACATGAACTTTAGTTTCTCTCCTGTAAATGGGGAAAATATATTTCTTATAGAGTGACTGGAGGTGGGCTATTACATATGGTGTGGTCAGTGAAGGCCTGTCTGATCATGTGACATTTGAACAGAGACCCAAATGGAGTGTGTGAGACATGCAGATAAGGAGAACAAGTGTGTTCTAGGCAGAAGCCAAAGCAAGTCAGAAGGCACTAAAGCAGGAGTGTGCTTGGTGTGGAGCAGAGGCCACTCTGACTAACTAGAGCTCTTTGAGCAAAATGAAAAGTACCACGAGGTGATGAGGTCAGAGCAGTAACAGAGGTCCATCTTGTTTAAGGTCATTGTAATGACTTTTCCTATGAGTTGGGAAGAAGCCACTTTGGGGGATGTGGGTGGTTGGAGAAGATCAGGGAAATGATCTGAAATCATGTTTTATCAGGATTACTCTGGCTAATGTGTTAAAAATAGGCCTTTGGGGCAGGCATGGAACTTGGGGGTCCACATGGAAAGCTATCACGATAGCCCAGGCCACAGATGGTGATGGGGTGCATTGAGGTGGTTGTGGGAGTTGTCAGTGTTTTGTAGGTAAAATAAGTTTTGCTGATGGATGGGATGAGAGGAGGGGGGTGTGACAAAAAAAAATGGGAAGAGTCCAGGTTATGATGTTACAACACATACCATGACTAAAATTATGACTGTTTTCATCATCACGGTATTAAATTTACCTCTGAAGTCTGCTGTCACATTTTCCCAATCATTGATTTTCTTGACACTTTTTCCTTTGGAAACACTTGTAGTCACTTCTAGTGGTAACTTTTACTTGTTTGTGGTCATTACCTCTGATTCCTGGGAGCCTGCCCTCTTACCCTACCACATACACACACACACAAAGAAATGAAAATTGGTAATTTACAGATAGTTGTTCTCTTTCACAATTCTTAAACAAACAAAACCTTTAAAATATGCATTTCATCATGGGAGAGTTCTCAGCATTGATTTTTTAAGAGACTTTAATAGGTTTTGAATATAGGTATATGGTTTGTTTGTGAAGATTGTGATGAGTTTTGCTCATTTCTCCCTGTGAAACTTTACAGCACAGAAAAGAATTGCTAGTGGTGAGTCTTGTCTGATTCAGGATGTAGTCTGACTCTCATGCAGAGGCTCTTATCCTTCCCAATGCCCTATACAACTGAACAGTTCTGTAATGCATTCTTAATGTAGATGTCTCTGCCAGCAAAATATGCTTCTTGCCTGTATTCTTAGTAAATGTCACAGACTGGAGTAAATTTCTTTATTCTTTTTTTTTTTTGCATGATTGAGACTCACCATACTAATATCTGTGGGACAACTAATAGGTATTTGCAAACTTGGCTTTTGAAAAACCTCCTTAATTTTTCACTGGTATTTATCCTTGCTTCATTAAGGTCTAAGCACCTTGATCTCTCGGCCTTGTGTAAGAAGAAAAGCAAATGCCAAAGATGTACAAAAATAACATGGTGTTAATAATGCTTTCAGTCCTCAGCCCTTTAACTATGGAGCAGAGTCACTAGAATGATCATTATTTCCACTGTTTTTAGTTGGTGGTCAATTATAAGGCATTCGTTATCACCATCACCTTCTTTAAAGAATCTGGTTAGTTAATAAGAAACTCATTGCCACCAATTTCCATCCAAGAGAATTCACACTATGAAAAGACCACTCACTTTGAATTCTTTTAAGTGGCAATGTTATCCTTTATTCTTACTTCTGCTAATGAAAGAACATTCTTCTACTAACAAGACATAGCACTTTGTCCTTCTTGTTTGGTATTATTGTATACTTTGCATCATAATTGCTTGGGCACATGTCATGTGCCCTGTTGAACTATGTGTTCATTGAAATTAGAATTCATGTCAGGTTAGTCTTTTTTATCCCTCATAAATGCTCAGTGAAAGAAATGAATTACTTCGCGTAGAATGTCCAAGATGTAGGAACTTGCCCAGTAGCAAATTGGTGGTCCTTGTGTAAGTTGGACTTGAGGCAACTGTGGTGTGGCTGAAGGAACACTAGACAGGGAATTGGATCGGCTGGGTGTGACTTTCGTCTCTGAATCTGTGACTTCTCAACAATTGGACAAAGCTTAGCTTCCCTGTGAATAAAAAAAGGGACAATTCTTCCTCTCACAAAGTATTAAGTGAGCTAATTCATGTGAACATACCTAGCACAGTATCTGGCATGCAGCAGTTGTTAATCATGTGTTAGATGAATGAATGAGTGAGTGGTCTCTACTGATCAGAGACAACTTGGTTTGGTACTTAATGTTTGTTTAAAACTAAACTAATAAAATCATTTTTATTGAAAAAGCTTAAGTTTAGTGAAAAATTAATCTATATTTCTTTTGGGAAGCACATTTCTTATTGTGTGACTTTCACTGCCAAAATGTATTGCCTGTTAATTTCACAATGTTTTGTTTGTTAAATTAAAGTAATATTTCTGCCCTGAATCAAGCCAGGCTTTTTCTTGATTGAAACAGGCTCCATCTGCTAATTCAAGCATCAACCAACTCATAGGTTGGCTTCTAGAAATGGGCTATAAAAATGTATTTCTGAATTTTGACTGTAAATTGTTAATATTAATCAGTTAAAAAGTCATTTGAATCTGTGGTTCATCACCCAAAGTCATTATTCAGCTACAAAGAATACTTTGTTACTTTGTTCTTATCACATTAAAACCTCATTACTTAACTTAAATGTCTGATATTCAATCTATCCAAGTATCACATAGTTCAGCTACATGGTACAGCATTATTCATTCATTCAACTAATATTGAGCTCATTTAGGCCAAGCTGTGTTCTAGGTGTTGAGGGTATAGCATTGAATAAGACAGCCATAGTGTCTGTTCTAGCATAATTTACATTTTACTGAGGGAGACAAATGTGACTATCATGTCAGGTAATAAGTGTTATAAAAAAAAGCAGGAAAAGAAGGTTAGGGACTTGGTGCTGTTTAAAATACATTTTTTGAGTAGAGACTTGAATGAAGGGAGAAAGCCATTGTAAGTATCTGGGAAAGAGTGTTTCATATGGAATAAAGAGCATGTTTAAGGGCCCAACATGACTATTTATTTGCTTGGTGCATTTGGATATGAGCAAAGGTTTAGTATACCTGGAATGCAGTGAGCTAGAGGCAGAGTGGAAGGGGCTAAGGCCAATAGGCAGTGAGGGACCAGAACATAGCCATGAAGGTCATTGTATGCACCTTGGCTTTCACTCGGAATGGCTTGGGTAGCAAGTGGGAAGTGCTGATCTGACTGATGTTTTAAATGGGTCACTCTAGCTGCTCTGTGGAGAATGGAGTGGGAGCAGGAGTGTGGCTAAAATAGATGCACAGAGACCAGTTAAGGCTATTGCAGTATTCCAAGCTAGAGATGATGGTTTAGACCAAGTGATGAGTAGTGAATCAATTTTGTATGTATTTGGAAGGCATTACCACCAGTGTTTGCTGATGGACTGAGTTTGGGGTTTGAGAGAAAAAACACAAGCCAATAACTAGCATGTGGGTAAATGATGGTGCCATTTATTGAAATGAGAAAGACTGAGAGAGGAGCATGTTCTGTGAGGAAAGAGATCAAGTACACCGTTTTGGCTTTCTTACAGTTGAAATCCTATTAGACGTCCAAGTTGAGTTGTCTATAAGAGTTCAGGGAGAAGTCTGGACTGGAGGTGGAAGTCTGGAGTCTTTAACAGACAGATGGTATTTAATGAGATGGGTCTTGAAGAGACTACCCAGGGAGACAGGGTAGTAATAGAAGAGTCCAATGGCTAGGCCCTGGGCACTCCAATGCCAGGTAGTCAGGAAGAGAAAGATTCAGCAAAGAAAACTGAAGGGGTAGCGTTTGAAGCAGAAGGATAACCCTATGTGTATGTTGTTCTGGAAGCTAAGTAAACAGAGTGTGTTAAGGAAGGAAGAGGGATTAGTTGCATCAAATGTTGACATGTTAGATAAGATGAGGATTGAGAATGAGAATTGGATTCAGCAGTGTCGAGATCATTGACAATCTTGACCAAAATGGAGTGGTTAGTATAAAAATATGATTAGTGTTTTTTTCAAGAGAGACTGAGAGGTAAAGAAATAAGAGATAGCAGGTAGAGTTCTTTTCAAGGATTTTTGTTCTGAAGTGGGCCAGAGAAGTACATAGAGCTGGAGAAGAAGATGTAGTGTCAGGGAAGGTTTTAGATTTTTGTGTTGTTTTGTTTTTAAGATGATAGATACTATATTATCTCTGCTATAGCATTTCATGCTATGGGAAAGACCCAGTAGAGAAGGAAAACTTGATGATATGGAGGGGTAGGGGGAGAATCTCTGGAATGATGTCCTTGAATAGTCAAGAAAAGATGAGGGTCAGTGCCCTAGACTTAGGTGGAAGCTTATTCATTGGAATAGGAGGGAAAGCAGGTCTCTGGCCACAGGAACAAATATGTTGGTAGAGTTGGTGGCAGGGAGATACTGATGTTTTCTTTCCTCTTTGTTTTTAATTAAAATAAGAAATGGGATACTCAGCTAGATATGTGGAGGGTGGGGAGAGGGTTGGAGATTTGAAAAAAGAGGAAAAGGCAAGAAATAGTCACATTGAAGAGTAAGACTGAATTGTCTAGAGAAATGAAGAAGGATTTAGTCCTAGTGCTCATTCTGAACAATGCACAGCATGGTTGTGGGCTTTTCTCCTTACACATTCAGTAGCTTAGGTGAAGGTTAGAGGGTAGATAAAGAATTGGAATTAACCAGGATTGGGATTTCCCCAGGCAAATATATCAGAGAGAAAGAGCACATGGGAACAGTTATAATGATCAACTATGGAATCGAGCTGTGTAAGAGGGATGGGCAATTTGAAGGAGATAATGCCCACTGAAAATGTGATGGGAATGGACTGGTGGTCTCAGGGTGTGGAATAATTGTTGGAGAGGTGGGGCATGAGTGCATTGGAAAGGCAGGAGGTGATGGTCATAGAGTGCCGTAATGTGAGTTGGGACTTTGGGAGGCACAACAGGTATGACCACAGGATGGCTGAGGTTGGGCAGATGATAAGTTTACTGGGGGTGAAGAGTTAGAGGAAGTGAACAGTAGTAGCACATATAACAACAGCTATTATCTCTCTTTCCCTCTTGAGAATGAGATCATAGGTAAAACATTACTGTCTTCTGCCTTGCCAAGAGAAAAAGGAAGTCTACGGAAAGATTGCCCTCAAAGCTCCAATTTCATACTCAGGTACAGATTGTTTCTTGTCAAATGGTAAGTTCTCAGATTTTATGAGACAGGTAATAGTCACTCAGAAGAAGAATGAAAGTAATGACATGAGAGCCAATATAGATGCTGAGTATATATTAATTTAAGTTAATATAATTTCAAAAGTTATATTTCTAGTGCTTAAAAATCTCTCCTCCATTAAACATTGTTTTTTATCATGAACCCTGATTATTTCAGCTTTTCTATAATTGCATTAGTGTTACATAAATAATGTTCTAGCTGGCACCTCATTCTACAGATACAACATAGATAGCTATGCAAGTGCTAATGTTCATGGAAAGGAAATAGTATTTTTGTAAAATCTAGTCCAAGTAAGATGGTAGTCATATGAAATAATCCTGCAGAATATGGTCAAGTACAAATGTACAATAAGTATAAATATAAACTCGTTCTGTATCTGTTTTCTTTTAGTGGGAAAACATATTGATTTTTGCTGTAATTTTAGAAGAGGAAATGTTGAACATAGTGGCAGCTCTACTTATGAATACGTGAAATTCACCCTGACCATTAAAGATATTTCTAAGGGTAAGCAATTCAGTTTGTAATTTGATTAGATAAAATTCATGAGTTATACAACCCTTCACTGCTAACATAAATGCCCTTCTGCTGTCAGTAGTCTCAAACTTTTTGACTTCCTCATGAACACAGGGTTTGGTTACAGACTTTAATGAGGCTTTTAAAAAATTAACAGTGACGTTTACAAGGTGGTGCCATATGGCAACATAGTGGACTGAGCTAAAAAGGATGGCTCTTTCCTTCTACAAAAACAAGAAAATTATTGTTAAAACATAGCAAAAGAAGTTGAATGTATAGCCAAATATAAAAGAAAGGGAAGTGCATGGGTGCCAGAATTTAAAGAATTAAAGTACAGGGCTGTAATGATAAAAAGATGCCTAGGTGGTAGCCTATGTGGATTTTAAATCATACATATGATCAATCCATTGGATGGGGTCTGGAGTTCTAAAGCCCATTCCAGGACCAGCACATAAAACCTAGAGACCTAAAATGATCAGTAAAATCTGGCCTCTGGCCCAGAGGAAAAGTTTGCTATCTATCTTGGTATTTGATTAGAAATAATGTCATTTACTGGAAATCAAAACCCAGATCTGTGTCATGTAGATTTGGGGTCCAAATTTACAATTTTTAAGGTTTAAGTATGTGCAAGCCAAGAAATGAACATATCCACTGATTTGGGGCTATTAAGACATCTTAGGCAGGGGATTCTGGGGAAAAGATGGCAGTGTAAGAACAATGCAGAAACCTCCTCCCCAAATCACAGAAAACATGAAAATACAGCAAATACAACTAATCCTTAAAATTACCTGAAGACTGCAGAACATTCTGCCTACATCAAGGAAGAAGAGAAGACCTCACAGAAAAGGGTAAAGAGGAAAAACCAAGATCCAGCAGGAACCAAGCCCTCCCCCCACCCCAACCCACAGGTGGGAGGAAGAGGAGTGGAGCAGGGACAGAGTAGAAACTCAGGACCACTGGACACCTGGCTGTGGAGATCTGCTCCTGGAACACAAACCAATGTTACATGGTACTCTGGAGATAAGTGGGGCTGGAGAGCAAAGATGGGTGGAACACTTGGAAAGGCTGAGATTCCAGCTGCTTGTGGAGAACAGGCACCGGTGCTGGAGGGCGGGCGGTTCTGCCCATGGCAGCTCCAGTGGCACACCCCGAGTACTCTCCCTGCTTAAGCAAACAGCTGATGAGCCACACAGCTCACCTGAAATCAGACCACTACAAGCAAGACAGAAAGGTGCCACACCCACTGCACGCCAACAGCGGGGCTCCCACACAGGAAACTGAGCTTCTTGGCACTAGAGGGCCCCTCCTACACAAAGATATTATTCCATTAGAAACACACAAAAACGAAGAGGTAGAGGAATTTGGTCCAAACAAAACTACAAGAAAGAATACCAGAAAGAGGGCTTAGTGAAACTGAAACCACCCATCTTCTTGATAAAGATTTAAATAAAAGTCATAACCATACTCATGGATTTACAGAAAAGTATTCAAGATCTCAGGGAGGACTTCAAAAAAGAGTTAAAAATTCTAAAAAAGAGCCACTCAGAGCCGAAGAATACAGTACCTGAATGTGGAACATATACCCAATGGAATATTATTCAGCCATAAGAAGAAAACAAATCCTACCATTTGCAACAACATGGATGGAGCTAGAGGGTATTATGCTCAGTGAAATAAGCCAAGCTGAAAAAGACAAGTACCAAATGATTTCACTCATATGTGGAGTATAAGAACAAAGCAAAAACTGAAGGAACAAAACAGCAGCAGACTCGCAGAACCCAAGAATGGACTAACAGTTACCAAAGGGTAGGGGTTCAGGAGGGTAGGTGGGGAGGAAGGGAGAAGGGGATTAAAGGGCATTATAATTTGCAATCACAGTATAGGTAGGTCATGGGAAGGCAGTACAGCACGGAGAAGACAAGTACTGACTCTATAGCATCTTACTACATTGATAGACAGTTGACTGCAATGGGATGGGTGAGGACTTGATAATACGGGTGAATATTGAAACTACTGTGCTGCTTATGTGAAACCATCATAAGATTGTATATCAATGATACTTTAATCAAAAAAAAAATCTAGGGCTTAAATTGGAGGTAAGTAGCCCAACAAGTATGGGAAAAGATATACAAACTTACTAATAAGGGACAAATGAAAAATGTAAAAACCAATGAGACAGCACTGTTCACCCATCAGAATAGCAGCAATTAGAAGTGTGAATATTACCAAATATTGGAGAGCATGGGGGAAACAAAAATGCTAATACAGTGTTGAGAGGAATGTAAACTCGTGAAGCCATTCTGAAAAACAGTGACCTTCAGCTGTGTGTGTTGCCCTGTGACTGAGCACTCGCATCACCGGGTGGCGATGCCCCAGAAGCTGACCTAAGGTGACATGTGCTATGCGTGTCATAGTGTTGTTTGTGACAGGAGGGAGTTGGAGACAGTCTACGTGTTCATCATATGGGAAGTGAAAAAGTAAAATTTGAGAAATATTCAACATTGAAAACTTTGTAATAGTTAAAAAAAACAATGAACTCTAGATATACATACTGTAACATGGTTAGGCCTTAAAACCGTATTACTGGCTGAAAAGAGTAAGAAACAGAATAAGATCTATGGCCCACTGCCACTTTTCTAATTTATAAATACATACATAAAACCAGACTACATCTCTTATAAGAATATACATTAAAGGTGGAAGCTGACCGTGGGCTGCCTGTGGGTGGGAAGGGGCAGAGACAAAACAAGAGCAGGGCCTTTACCTGTGTTCATAATATGCCGTTAATAAGAGTGTAACTCAGTTCTTTGCTACTGAGACGTAAAAGTATAACAAAGAAATGAATTAATAAATAAATAGTGAAAATGAGCTCACACAATGGTTGATGTATTTATCATATGTCTTGGAAACTAAACATCAGATTCCTTTTAGAAAAAAACTACATACATACACAAATTACACACCCGAATCTCATACCTGTGTTCTCCATATGAAAGAGGGAGCTCAATTTCTTTTGCAGAGTAAACTGTCCCTCTGTGGAATAAGAATGCAAAACTGAAAATCACCCTGAAGTCACAGCAATTATTTTTCAGTGATGTCTGCTTCACATTTTGTGGTGACCAGGGTGAGGAAGGTGGCTGAATGAAGGGAAGATAGGAAACATTGTGCCTCAGAGTTCTGCAGATTGTCGATGGCTGGCAAACAGTACGCTTATGTGGTGGGAGTGCATCTTGTTGCATAGATGACCTGGTGCTGTTCGGCAGCTTCCCCATCTGCGAGGAGGGTGAGTCGTGCACCAAATCTCTTCCCTTGAATGATCGGTTTTATCTCGTGGGATCTGTTTCCGTCCTTAGGTCTCAGACCCTGAGGGTGAGTATGCTGTGGGTGTGCCTCTGCTTTTGTGCTGATGCGGGTGTCCTTTGAAGTGCCAGGTCCCCTTTGGTCCCTCAGCCATGGACAGAATTGCTAAAGCCCCCAGTGTGTACACAGGGCTGTGCTCAGACACTCGAATGAGGGAAGATCAGTTCCTATGCTGCAGAAGGGGAGCTTCTGGGTGGCACTCTGGCCACATGGGAAAGAGATGCTCAGTCATTTACTAATGGTTTTGATGTAACAAAAAAGAGGCCTACAGGAGATGGGGGCTTGGCCATATTCAGAGAAGTGACCATTTTAACAGGTGGGTAAAGAAGGGTTGTGTCATGAGCTGAGTTCCAAGGCAGTTTCCCCAGCCATCATGGCTCACTTAGGATTCTCCTAATATGGCATCCACAGATTCTGTCTCTAAAAAGAAAATAAATCTTTAGAATTTATTGGCCAGATTCTGGCTCAATGAATTTACTCACTAAGTAACAGATTTAGTAAGCATCTCCTATGTGCCAAGCACTGTCCCAGGTGCTGGGGAAACATTAGGGGGAATAGACAATGTACAAGTAATAGTGACAAGTATTCTGGAGATGATAAAAACAGTATTATGTGCCAGTGACTGGTGGGTGTAGGGAGTTCAGAGCAATCAGAGAAGGTTTCTCTCTGATGACATATCTTTTGAACAGTGACACCCCCACCCCCAGTGATGATAAAGTGACAACCCAGCAAAGAAGGAGAGCAGTGCAGGTAGAGGCTCAGCAGCTATAGACGTCCTGAGGTTGTAAATAGCTTGGAGAGTCCCAGGGAACAAAGTGTGGCTAGAATAAGGTGCAGGATGGAAGGAGGAGTAGAAAATAAGGTACAAGAGTCACGCAGGGCCAGATCACATAGAACTTTGAGAGGCGTGGTGTGGAGCTTGGGTGTTGTTCCAAGTGCAGTGAAAAGCAGGAGGAGGATGAGATCAGAGATCAGGCTGGCTGCTGGGGGAGGACTGGAGTAGAAAAGGACCAAGGAAAGAGGAAATGGAGCAAGAGGAGAGATGTGGACAGACACTTCTCCAAAGAAGAAATTCAGAGGGCCAACAGGCACATGAAAAGATGCTCCACATCACTAATCATCAGAGAAATGCACACTAAAACCACAATGAGATACCACCTCACACCAGTGAGGATGGCCAACATCAAAAACACAAACAACAACAAATGTTGGTGAGGATGTGGAGAAAAGGGAACCCTCCTGCACTGCTGGTGGGAATGCAAATTAGTTCAACCATTGTGGAAAGCAGTATGGAGGTTCCTCAAAAAACTCAAAATAGAAATACCATTTGATCCAGGAATCCCACTCCTAGGAATTTACTCTAAGAATGCAGCAGCCCAGTTCCAAAAAGACATATGCACCCCTATGTTTATTGCAGCACTATTTACAATAGCCAAGAAATGGAAGCAACCTAAGTGTCCATCAGTAGATGAATAGATAAAGAAGATGTGGTCCATATACACAATGGAATATTATTCAGCCATAAGAAGAAAACAAATCCTACCATTTGCAACAACATGGATGGAGCTAGAGGGTATTATGCTCAGTGAAATAAGCCAGATGGAGAAAGACAAGTATCAAATGATTTCACTCATGTGTGGAGCATAAGAACAAAGCAAAAACTGAAGGAACAAAACAGCAGCAGACTCACAGAACGCAAGAATAGACTAATAGTTGCCAGAGGGAAGGGGATTGGGGAGGGTGGATGGGAAGGGAGGGATAAGGGAAATAAAGGGCCTTACAATCAGCACACATAATGTGGGGGGCCACAGGGAAGGCAGTATAGGACAGAGAAGACAAGTAGTAACTCTATAGCATCTTATTACGCTGATGGACAGTGACTGTAATGCGGTATGTGGTGGGGACTCGATAATGGGGGAATCTAATAACCACAGTGTTGCTCATATGATTGTATATTAATGATACCAAAATAGAAAAAAAAGAGGAGTAATGTGGGAGATGATAGGGCTTGAGTTTGCATGGTAGGAATGGAGATAGATGTACAGAGCTGTGTTATATTTTGGAGATAGAGCCCAAAGTCCTTGCTGATGCATTGCAAGTACGTAGGAGAAGAGAGAGAAATGACTTACAGATAACTCAGCTTTAAGCCTGGGAAGCTCAGTGAATGGAAGTGCCACTGACTGACTTGAACAAGACTGGAATTGTGTGGATTGGGCATGGGGCAGGGTTCAGGAGCCATGCTAATGCTGTGATGACATTGTGACATATAACACATTCAACCACCTTAGGAGAGATATGCCTGGATCCAGATCATCTGGGTTCACATCCTTTCATTAATAGCTTCAGGACCTCATCCAAGTTACTTAGATCTTTTAGACACAGTTTCTTTTTCTACAAAGGGTGATACTAGTATCTCCTTGTAGGGTTGTTGTGAAGCGTCAGTAAGACAGCACCTCCTATATAGTAAGCCCTCAGTCAGTGTGAGTTCTTATATCCATCATGATCATTGTTTATTATCATTGTCATTATTACTGTTATCATTAGGATCCGAAGGGGCAAAAGACCTGCTCTGCTTTTGTCTCTGGTTTAAGATGTGGGCTTTAACTAAGCACCTTTCAGAAACTGTGAAGGAATCCTTTGCATTCAGCTTTAGGGTAGTGACAGATAACATTTTTACAAATTTAAGATGGTGAGAAAAGTGGTTGAGGAAAAAGCAATTGAAGGAAGTTGACTGGTCTGTTTACCACATTCATTATCCTTTGCTGGCAGCATTCTGGGGTGTGAGCTCTCATATCTGCCATGAGATGCAGCCATCCCATCTTGGGGATCACCCGCAAAATCTACCTCCTACTCTGAGAAAGAGAAAATAATTCTTATTAGCACACCACTCTCCCTCACCCTAGTCCCCCCTGTGGCACCAAGATCTCTATTTCTGATCTATTCCAGTTTTTTCTCTGAGTTTCTAGGATATTTGTTCCATATTAGTAGCCATTATGGAGAATAAACCTTGTAAGAACAGAGGGCTTTGGGGAAGAAGACTTCTTCACAGTGGCTGGGTACACGGTGAGAAAGGCAGTGAACTCAGATTTCAGCTTTGGAATGGATCTGCTTTGGTACTGGATCTACCAACTGTCTTGGACCAAATCCCTGTATCCCTGTAATCCTCAGTTTTCATATCTATACAATTGAGTGTCTTTCATACATTTATATGCAGAGTAGTTGTGACATTGGATATGAGATTGCTTCCAAATTTATTACTTGCTATGCAAATATGTACAATTTAAGTATCTAAAATGCCAGTTTTTCTGAAGGAACTTTTCACTGTAAAGGAAGCTGGTAAAGATGCTCTGCCGATAAAAGATTCAGAGGAGGAACATTTGTCTATGGACAGCAGGTGAGAAGGTCATGGTGATGTAAGTAATACAGACCTAGAATGCGTGGTTACTAAACAGAGCTGCAACACAAGAAATAACATAGGCAAACTTTTCTCCTTCAAAATGAAAAACAACTGGATTCAGAACAGCAATTGACTGGTTTGAATTCCCTTTCCCAGGAACACTACTAATATACTACTAAAATACTAGTATAATTTGCAGTCCATCTTTGGTTACCTTTTTCCAGAATGTCATCTACATGGAACCATGCAATATGTAGCCTTTTTGGTCTAGGCTGTTTCTCAAGCCTAGATAAATAAAATGCATGTGAGATATATCCGTTTTACATCAATCAATGGTTTGTTCCTTTTTCTTCCTGAGCAGTACTGCATTCATAAGTGTACCACAGTTGTTTCTTATAGTCCACTCATCTGTAGAAGGACATCTAGGTTGTTTCCAAGTAATTTGTGATTACAAAAAAGCTACTATAAACATTTGCACAGAGGTTTTTTTGGTGTTAATATAAATTTTTTATGCACTTGGGTAAATTCTTGGGAGTTGGGACTACAGGGTCCTATGGGAAGTATGTGTGAAAAAATCTGCCAAACCCTCTTACAAAATGACTCTACCATTTGCTTTATTCATCTCGCTGCTGAAGGACAGTGCAGTCACAACACCTCCAAGGGCACTTCAGGACTCCTGAGACCCACCCTTCTGAGGAGCCTGGCTTTTTAGAAGTGATTTATGACTAGGTTTACTTTGATTTTATCAGTTAGCAGGAACCAAATTTCCAGAAGCAAAGCCAAAAGAATTTTATAATGAAAAGACACTTAACACGAAGGGATTGGGGTACCCTCTTGTGCTTGACTGGATGGAGGTAAAGTCAGGCACCCCTTCTTTTTTCTTCAAATATGAATAGATTTCTAAGTAATGCTCTGAATTATTCCTGGTTCCTGGAACATTAATCCTTAACATGGAATTAAACTGGACTCTTGTTTTTATGACTTATAAAAGAAATTAAAGAGAAATTTGTGCAATCTCTTTGACAATGTTGGTATTTTTACTTTTTGGTCATTAATTCCATGATGCTTTCTTCCTCAGCTGCAGCATCTTTGCACAGCGTTGAATTTGGACACGAGGTGGGGCAGGTGGATGACAGGGATAAGGTGGAAGACCTGGACCAGATGGATGAGATGGACGAGGTGCAGCAGGTGGACGAGGAGGAGGAGGATGACCAGGAGGACCAGATGGAGCAGGAGGACGAGGAGGCCCAGATGGAGCAGGAGGACGAGGAGGCCCAGATGGACCAGGAGGACGAGGAGGACCAGGTGGACCAGGAGGATGAGGAGGACCAGATGGACCAGGAGGACGAGGAGGCCCAGGTGGAGCAGGAGGACGAGGAGGACCAGATGGACCAGGAGGACGAGGAGGCCCAGATGGAGCAGGAGGATGAGGAGGCCCAGATGGAGTGGAAGGACGAGGAGGACCAGATGGAGTGGAAGGATGAGGAGGACCAGATGGACCAGGAGGACGAGGAGGCCCAGATGGACCAGGAGGATGAGGAGGCCCAGATGGACCAGGAGGACGAGGAGGCCCAGATGGACCAGGAGGACCAGGTGGAGTAGGTGGAGCAGGAGGACGAGGAGGCCCAGATGGAGCACGAGGACGAGGAGGACCAGATGGAGTGGAAGGACGAGGAGGACCAGATGGAGTGGAAGGACGAGGAGGCCCAAATGGAGCAGGAGGACCAGGTGGAGTAGGTGGAGCAGGAGGACGAGGAGGCCCAGATGGAGCACGAGGACGAGGAGGCCCAGATGGAGCAGGAGGATGAGGAGGCCCAGATGGACCAGGAGGATGAGGAGGCCCAGATGGAGTGGAAGGACGAGGAGGACCAGATGGAGTGGAAGGATGAGGAGGACCAGATGGACCAGGAGGACGAGGAGGCCCAGATGGACCAGGAGGACGAGGAGGCCCAGATGGACCAGGAGGACGAGGAGGCCCAGATGGACCAGGAGGATGAGGAGGCCCAGATGGACCAGGAGGACCAGGTGGAGTAGGTGGAGCAGGAGGACGAGGAGGCCCAGATGGAGCACGAGGACGAGGAGGACCAGATGGAGTGGAAGGACGAGGAGGACCAGATGGAGTGGAAGGACGAGGAGGCCCAAATGGAGCAGGAGGACCAGGTGGAGTAGGTGGAGCAGGAGGACGAGGAGGCCCAGATGGAGCACGAGGACGAGGAGGACCAGATGGAGTGGAAGGACGAGGAGGACCAGATGGAGTGGAAGGACGAGGAGGACCAGATGGAGCAGGAGGATGAGGAGGCCCAGATGGACCAGGAGGACGAGGAGGCCCAGATGGACCAGGAGGACGAGGAGGCCCAGATGGACCAGGAGGACGAGGAGGCCCAGATGGAGCAGGAGGATGAGGAGGCCCAGATGGACCAGGAGGATGAGGAGGACCAGATGGAGTGGAAGGATGAGGAGGACCAGATGGACCAGGAGGACCAGGTGGAGTAGGTGGAGCAGGAGGACGAGGAGGCCCAGATGGAGCACGAGGACGAGGAGGACCAGATGGAGTGGAAGGACGAGGAGGACCAGATGGACCAGGAGGATGAGGAGGCCCAGATGGACCAGGAGGACGAGGAGGCCCAGATGGACCAGGAGGACGAGGAGGCCCAGATGGACCAGGAGGACGAGGAGGCCCAGATGGAGTGGAAGGACGAGGAGGACCAGATGGAGTGGAAGGACGAGGAGGCCCAAATGGAGCAGGAGGACCAGGTGGAGTAGGTGGAGCAGGAGGACGAGGAGGCCCAGATGGAGCACGAGGACGAGGAGGACCAGATGGAGTGGAAGGACGAGGAGGACCAGATGGAGTGGAAGGACGAGGAGGACCAGATGGAGCAGGAGGACCAGGTGGAGTAGGTGGAGCAGGAGGACGAGGAGGCCCAGATGGAGCACGAGGACGAGGAGGACCAGATGGAGTGGAAGGACGAGGAGGACCAGATGGAGTGGAAGGACGAGGAGGCCCAAATGGAGCAGGAGGACCAGGTGGAGTAGGTGGAGCAGGAGGACGAGGAGGCCCAGATGGACCAGGAGGACGAGGAGGCCCAGATGGACCAGGAGGACGAGGAGGCCCAGATGGACCAGGAGGACCAGGTGGAGTAGGTGGAGCAGGAGGACGAGGAGGCCCAGATGGAGCACGAGGACGAGGAGGACCAGATGGAGTGGAAGGACGAGGAGGACCAGATGGAGTGGAAGGACGAGGAGGACCAGATGGAGTGGAAGGACGAGGAGGCCCAAATGGAGCAGGAGGACCAGGTGGAGTAGGTGGAGCAGGACGAGGAGGCCCAGATGGAGCACGAGGACGAGGAGGCCCAGATGGAGCAGGAGGATGAGGAGGCCCAGATGGACCAGGAGGATGAGGAGGCCCAGATGGAGTGGAAGGACGAGGAGGACCAGATGGAGTGGAAGGATGAGGAGGACCAGATGGACCAGGAGGACGAGGAGGCCCAGATGGACCAGGAGGACGAGGAGGCCCAGATGGACCAGGAGGACGAGGAGGCCCAGATGGACCAGGAGGATGAGGAGGCCCAGATGGACCAGGAGGATGAGGAGGCCCAGATGGACCAGGAGGACCAGGTGGAGTAGGTGGAGCAGGAGGGCGAGGAGGCCCAGATGGAGCACGAGGACGAGGAGGACCAGATGGAGTGGAAGGACGAGGAGGACCAGATGGAGTGGAAGGACGAGGAGGCCCAAATGGAGCAGGAGGACCAGGTGGAGTAGGTGGAGCAGGAGGACGAGGAGGCCCAGATGGAGCACGAGGACGAGGAGGACCAGATGGAGTGGAAGGACGAGGAGGACCAGATGGAGTGGAAGGACGAGGAGGACCAGATGGAGCAGGAGGATGAGGAGGCCCAGATGGACCAGGAGGACGAGGAGGCCCAGATGGACCAGGAGGACGAGGAGGCCCAGATGGACCAGGAGGATGAGGAGGACCAGATGGAGTGGAAGGATGAGGAGGCCCAAATGGAGCAGGAGGACCAGGTGGAGTAGGTGGAGCAGGAGGACGAGGAGGCCCAGATGGAGCACGAGGACGAGGAGGACCAGATGGAGTGGAAGGACGAGGAGGACCAGATGGAGTGGAAGGACGAGGAGGACCAGATGGACCAGGAGGATGAGGAGGCCCAGATGGACCAGGAGGACGAGGAGGCCCAGATGGACCAGGAGGACGAGGAGGCCCAGATGGACCAGGAGGACGAGGAGGCCCAGATGGACCAGGAGGACGAGGAGGCCCAGATGGAGTGGAAGGACGAGGAGGACCAGATGGAGTGGAAGGACGAGGAGGCCCAGATGGGGCAGGAGGACCAGGTGGAGTAGGTGGAGCAGGAGACCTTCTCACCCTCCAGCATGGCTGTTAGCAGCAGTACTAAGGTACTTCTGGGAGTCTTGCCTCACACATTTGAATGAATCACCAACCCTGCAAATCCCCGAGTCTTCACTCTTTTGCCCAATTTTACTTTGCAGGAAGTGCTCTTTCTTTTTCTTTTTGACCTGTATCACCGTTTCTGTTGTACTGGATTTTCAGATGCAGCTGACGGTCCAGAGGGTCCTAGCAAACAGGGCAGTTGGAGGTTCTCTAAGGAAAGACCAAAGCCCTACTCCACTTCTAATGTGAAATATGCAGACACTTCGTGCTTGAGAGAAGGTTTGAGCCAAATAGGAAGCTTAACTACTCGGACAGTGTTTGTAAGAGCTGTGCCCCTCATCCCTTCTGAGGGGACGCTGACCATCTCAGGGGACAATGGCTTTCCTGACTGCACAGATCAACACCTCTCCACCACAAGCTAGGTTTTCCCAACGGAATTTTTATTATGTTAGAACCATGCCTTTCAGAATATTATACACAATCTTCAAATGTCAGCAGCAGTACATGGTCCGAGGCCAAATCAAACAATTGGATTAACTACTCTGCTGCTCTCTACCCTCAGAATTTGTGTACATAATCACAGATTTGGACAATCATCTTTTACAGTAGAGGGGATTAGTACGGTCTGGATTGGCAACCAAGATAATGAGTTTATGTTCGTCTGTTCTGTGGCATTGTACGCATTAACTACCAAGTCTAAGACTAGTTACCCCATTCCTAATGCCAAGGGCATCCACTCCTGATGATAAGAACCGAAGGCCAGGAGACAGTGTTTGCGTTTGGCCCCAGCAGTGTGACCTTGAGACATCCCTGAGTCTCAGTGTCTCCATCTTGAAATGGTCTGCTTACATTGCTGGCATGTTTGGACTGCTATGAAAATTCTTTGAACTACTTAAAAGAAACATTTCTGTAGCAATACATTTAGTCCTTATTACACTAAAATGTTGTGGTTTTCCCCTTTCTCTATTAGCAGGTTTATCTTCTCCTTTGAAATAATTTATAACTAAACTTTAGATGTAACTTTAGTTTAAAATAGTCAAAATAACCAGCAAGGCACGCGTGTCCTCAGGCTCTGCATGTGATAGTGTGTTAGGCTTATTTCTGCGTGGAATGGATTGACAGACTGGAGTATATGCAGAAGATGGAGACTAGGATGGAGAGGGGCCAGAAAACAGCGTATTGTCAGTAGTGGAGGACACCAGAGAAGGGAGACTGGGAGGGACAGGGCGGCTTGATGCAGGTAGCTGTGGGGCTGTCATGCTCCACATGTAGTAGAAGACGTGTCCCCAGTGGGTCAAACTAGGGTGAAGAGCTAGCAGCTCAGGGCGAGTGGCTTTCCCCTTCCTTCCAGGAAGCCCTTCTCTGATGGTTGAGGTTGCCTCCCAGGTGGTGAACCCCCTCATCTTCAAGGGAAATGTTTGAGCCTGGGCTTGGTAGCTCATCTTGACAGGACAGCAGAGGAAAGATTCTGCCTGGGAAAGGTGGGTGCATGTGATCACCTGTAAGGTTTGTATCTTCCAGTCCTGAGTGCACAGACTTTTTTTAATTTAATGAATGCATGCTTTCTTATATGAAGATTGTATACTAGACAGCAAACAATTGGACAATTTTCAATGGATTAAAAGTACATATTTAATTTTTCCTTCCAAGTAAGAAGAAGCAACTTGCATGTTTTTTCTCTCTTTTCATAACTCTGCTATGTGCTTCCATTAACCATAAAGGGGTTGAAGGCTCACAGTGCGATAGGATAGAGAGTGTTGATTTTGTTCTCTAGTAGTTGCATGTATATGCACCTTTGTCTCATCACATTAATGTTGGGCTCTCTCATCTTGTTTATGTACACAGTGTCAGGCACAGATCAAGGCAAACAAGAGTTGTTTCCACTTTGAAAGACAGTTATTTTCCAAGAATCCCACCTCTTTCTTGTCCCCCTCAGCCAATCAGTTGAGAAGTCCTACCACTGTCTTAATTTCTCTCCAATACATCCCTTCCTTTCCATGCCTCCTGTCTATGGTCTGTTGCAGGCCCCTATTATCTCTACCTTGAGTTACCTCCACAGCCTCCTAACTGGTTTCTGTCTGGCTCCAGGCCTACTCTCTCCTGTTAGTTCATCTTCCGTACTGCTATCAGCGGCATGTTGTCTGCCATAGCTCTGAGCATGTCGCTTCCCCAAGCAGACCTGTGTTTTAGAATACTGCTTCTCACAGCAGCACAAGGTGGCTGATGAAGAAAAACCTAAATTTGGACAGTCTGCACACAGGTTTTTCCCATATGGTCTGTCTCATCCCCTCTGTTCCAGCTGACCTGAAGCATTGCTTCATCTCCCAACACTCTCTCCTTTTACAAACTCATATGTTGGTTGTTTCCAGATCTGAGGCTGTCACTCAAGTTAAAATTAGATTTCCAAGGCCAGGAGCAGAGTATGCCTCCTAGTACTGTCCGTGTGGGCAAGGTCTACTTTAGAAGGTGGTGGGACGGTCAGGTCTGTGACTTCCTGTGCAGTGCTCTGGAATGATGAAGGGGACGTTTGTGCCTCCTGCTTCACACTGCATTGCTAATGGGCAGCTGGTGGAGGTGCCCCAGAGGCCTCAGTGATGATCTGACCTGCTCTCCTCTGACTCTTCCACTCAGGACTTTGTGCAGGTAGCTTCACATCTCTGGGCCAATTCTGCAGCTTTACGTTTAGGGGGAAAATCAGACTAAATGATCCCCATGATCCACTTCTGATCTAGAATTTTTGGATTCTCTAACCATTTCTTCAAACTTCCTAGTAATTAATGAAATCAGCAGTGGAGGGCCGTTGTTTGCATTCTCTGTCTTTTGAAAGTTGGAAGTAAAACAATGTGGTAGGATTTGGTGAACCCAGTGTCCCTATATATGAACCATAAGCGATTCCTCCCCACAGATATTAGAGCCACTTCCATCAATTACATCGTACATCAGAAGGCGTGAACTGAAACTGATGAGGAAACAGCTAGATGAGAAGACTAGGATGCAGCAGGCTGACATAAAAAAAACATCAGGATGCACTGGAAATGATAAACAAGCAGCTTCAGACAATGCAGGAATCCAAGTTTCAGCTAAGAGGCAACCAGTTCCTTGTAAGTGGCAGGAGGGAGAGGAGAAAGGGACCTTGATAATCTTCAAGGAGTTAGTCTATAGGGCCTGCTAGTAGTGAGAGCTGCTGCCGCGGGGCAGCCCGGGACATCTGGAGCGATGCTCAGCAGGGACTTAGGGCTCTCCTCCTTTTCCTCTGGGCTACTGGGGCTGAGATGGGCCCAGCCAGGCTCTGGCCGTGGCAGATGTGGCTCCGCTTAGTCAAGGCTTCCTTTGGGCTTGCCTGTGGACAATCGTGCTCCATGCCCAGCATGTCTAGTGATCTAAGGAAACATTTTGGCCCCTGGATAAGACCTCTGTTATCTTGTATCCTTACAGATGCAGCCACACCACCACCACATGTCACGGTGACAGTCCTGAGCCTTGGTCTTTGGAGCCAGCACCCAAGAAACAACACACTGAGAAAATGAAGAGGATATCCCCAGATCTCAAGGAGCCCAAATATTTGAGTCGTTCGTGTTCATCCCACTCTTTCACATTCTGTATGGAGCTCGAGGAGCCTTGCAATGACTCCACCTGGGTATGGAGACCTGTTTTCACTGTGTAGCCGAAAGGGGACTCCATTTTCATAAACATCTGGGCTCCCCTGGTTCTCCTGAGGTGGTAGTGGCTAGTCAGTTGGCTGCAATTCATTTGCCTGACATAAAAAATCCCAACTAACTAGACCTGGACACACACGGATATGTCCATGCTCACACATGCTGGATAACAATGTCTCACAGCCAGGGCGTGGCTGTGACCGGTACCCAGCCAAACAGGTGGACAGTTATCCAGACCACTAGGCCCAGAGAGCAGGATGACTGCGGTGTTGGCTTTGAGAAAAGGGAGTAGGAGTGTTTAATCAGTTTCTGGGAAGCTCTCACATACACTGAAAGTCCTTTTGTCTCTCTTCCTCTGGCAGAAGCAGGAACAATACTTGCTGCAGCAGCTGCAAGAGATGCAGAAGCAGCATATTCAGCAGCCACAGCAGCCCCTCTATGATGACGGCACTGCAATTACACAGACCCAGCCCGTGTTAGCAGCTGAGCAACAGCTCTCGGCCAGGAAGATGAGAGACAGAGGTAGGAAGTGCATGGAATGCTGATACAGGCTAAGGTCACTGCCCTCATGGCTGGACACCATGCCTGAGACCATGGGTAATTTGCCCACAAGGCACCGAAAACCCCCTCATCATCTTGCTCTGTGGCCGCTGGCCCCTGTCTCTGCATGCACGGTGCTTGGCCACGAATGCATTGATGGAACAGGGATGTCTACATGAAAATAGGAGGCTACCCAAGGAAGCCTCCCATCTAGGCGCTTAGAATGCAGACTGGGAAATCCCTCAGCTTCATCTACCCAGGCCCAGTCTTTTGGCCCAGGATGTTTATGGGGAAGTCCTGAGTCTCAGCTTCCTTCTCCCCCCCACTGGGATCTGGGGATCCCGTTAGACCAGGTGAAGGCGTCTCCATGGCAGTGACAATCTATATGATGGAAGTGGGTGTGAAACAGGTGCTACGTACCCATTGGATACCTAAGAAGAGCCGAGAACCCAGAAGGACTAAGTCCTGGGAGGCAGTATGAGGACTCGAACACATTTCCTGCTCAGTGATAAAGTCTTTGGTCCCAAATGTCAGAAACAGAAGGTTCTGCTTAGCAATGAAGGGGTTGCATAGCACATACTTAGTGCCCGAGAAATATTTTTGGTTGAATGCCAGCTCTGAGCAGGCCTCCCAGAGCTCTGTGGATTTCCTTCTGGGCTGCCCTTTGGGATCTGTGACCCTGACATGTGGCGTTGGTTAGCGCCTTCTTCCCCACTGGCCTGCTCATCAGAATCCACCTGAGGAGGTTGTTGAACGTGCAGAGTCAGAGTCTGGGATGGGGCTGGGAAATCTCTGTTCATCTATGCCAAGGCTGAGGGTCGCAGAGAGAGCATGCACGTGGAGCGAGGAAGTGGCCATGCAGCCCCACTCAGCTGCTAGCTCCTTTAGTGACCAAGAGCAAGTCACCGACTTTGGGGTAGGTGAGGTGACTGTGTGAGGCCAAGAGATCACCATAGTGACAGGACAAGGACTACCTATGTAATATAAATAAAGCCACTTGAGACAAAAGCCTGTAATTTATCTCATTGTTGACATTCACTTTATTCTGGCAAATTAAGTCTTATTCAAGCCAACTGAGAGTACAAATAAGTGAATCTTGACTTAGCCACCCCAAACAAATATGCCTTAAGCACCTACTGATTGATGAGCAAGATAATGTCCCCTGGGCCATTGTTTTTAGATTCATGTCACTGTAACGTGTTTCTTGTCTTGCAGTTTTCTTCCTGAGGACAGGCAGTGGTCCTTCATGAATCTGCTGCCGCCAGCGCATCGCCCAAACCATGAGACCAATTCTTCTACTAGCTTTCTTTACTCTCCTATAAGTTCTGATGCAGACAACTCAGTCACTCTGGAAACCTTGCAGGATCACATCTACCTTTTGCATCAGGTACCAGAGCCACAGCCTCACCTCCAAGCGAGTACCTGGCCCTTGAGTGAGCAGACCATCCTTCAGGGCCAAGCCACCTGGCCCCAGGTATTCCACCCCCTCTTTCCCCCT
Source organism: Smutsia gigantea (assembly GCA_032199065.1). Classification (NCBI taxonomy): domain Eukaryota; kingdom Metazoa; phylum Chordata; class Mammalia; order Pholidota; family Manidae; genus Smutsia; species Smutsia gigantea. Next base: position 197,284 of record JAVSCE010004161.1, on the reverse strand, counting down.
CCCAGGTCAGGGTGGGGGTCTGTACAGAGGCTGGGTCCCTTCCCCAGAGGTGCACACCATGGCAGTACAAGCTGTAGGGGAAAGCCAGGCTTCAAAGCTCAATCAGTTTGAGAGCAGTTACTCACATGGTGGTAGCTCACACTGGGGAGTGAAAAGATTCTCTTCAGGCCTCCATGAAAAAGTGAACTGTCCTCATGGGTATTAAATGCACCCTGACTTGGAAACTACTCAAAAATATGTTACCTGGGCAAAGTGAGTCATGCCATATGCTGAGCTCATTGCCTGCCCCAGGCCGCTTTCTGAACGTGTGTGTCTTTAGTTCTGCACAACCTAGTGCTTGTTAGGGGTGTGTTTGCTTGTGCTGAAAATAAACCAAGTGTCCTTCTGTTGAACACACTTGGTATCCAACCATGGGTACTTGCTCCGTATTTGGTGGGGGACACCTCAAGGACATCTGCAGTGGCCGTGTGTCCCAGCAGTGTTGGCAGCTGGTCCAGATGGCAGTCACATGGCAGATCCTCCTGCAGGTATGCACCCAGCAGGCAGCTTGGGGCTTGCAAGCTTTCAGTCTCACAGCACTCACCAAGGGTGTTTGCTCCTCACTTTAGACATCTTAAAGGAGTCTAACCTGTCTTTAAAGCTAACAACAGTAAGAACAAAACAGTAAGCTAAGGCCAAAAGGAGGTTTTATACTTTAAATGGCTAAAGGTGTGATTATTTTCACACATACACCTTGACCTTTGGGCCACCAGTCCCCCAGAAAGTTGATCTGTGAGAGGGACTGCCCACACGAAGAGGTCAGGTGGACAGTGGGCCCTGTGGCTCAGATACAAGACAGACTGTGGCAAGAGCCTTCCTCCTGCCTTCTCTCAAGGTGCTTGCCCTTGCACGGGCCCTGAGAGGCAGAGCCAACAGAGAGCTGAGCAGGGGTCCCAGGGCAGTGGAATGGGGACTGACTGGGCCTGGAAGTTTGTGAGTTGGGAGAGTGTAGCACAGCAGCTGAGGACAGTCCCTTGTGTGTGACCTTCCCTGTCCACAGGACTGCAGAGGCTCCCCACCCCCTGCCCTGGCTCACCCTCACTGCCCCTGGGTCCTCCTCTCCCCAGGTCCCTAGACGCCTCCAGCTTTCTGCCTATAGTCCAGCCCTATTCCTTCTGCATCCTCTGTCTTCTCACCCTAGAGTCTCAATTGTTGAAATCGTACATCATCTTCAAAACTTAACCCAAGGGGTCCCTCCTTCCCAAACAGAAAAGACCCCCGCAGCCTGCTCTTTATAACACCATCTTTGTGTGTGCCCCTCTTCCCCCTCCACAGTCTGGACTGGGTTGTCACCTCTCCTGTCACTGGTTCAGGCAGGCCAGCTAGTTGCCAGTCAGGCCCAGCATGGACTTACCTAACCAGAGCAGAGTGATGGTAGCAAGGTCCAAGGGCAGGCAGGGAAGAGACCAGATATGGGACCCAGTAGCCTTAGGCGTTAAGACCACTTTGGGTGAGCTAAGGCCTGCTTCTGCTGCTCTTTAAGTCAATATGCTATTGGGAGGCAGAAGCAGGAAGGAACCCCATTGTCCCCAGTTCTACCTTCTACCAACTCCTTGCAGACTTGTGTTCCAAAGAGGTGCTTCTCCACAGCTTGCTGACTTGAACTGAAGGGGTCCTCCCACCACCCCAAAATGGGCCCAGGAACTCTAGCAGAAGACTTCACCCTCTCCCCCCTTTTTCCCAACAGGTGCCAGGTCTTGAGGCAAGAGCCCAGGAACGTCTAGATCTAGAGGCTTACCCGGACCTGCTGACTTTCCACCAGGCTCAATCAACTATTTGGCCGGCACAGACCAGTTGGATGTGGGCCAGCCTCAGCACAAACCCCTGGAGAAGAGGGGGAGACAGACCGGTGCAGCCTGCATGGCCAGGGGAACTTCAAGGCTCTTGGAGTCCCCGGGACTGGGGTCTAGCAGAGTGAGAATGCATTCATTTCTTTTTGTAATTCTTTTTTTGATCTTTTTGTAATTCTTAGTTGAGCACAACCTGTTTCTTGAAGTTGTGCCACAGAGGCATCCTATGATTCCTAGTGTGCTTGTGGTGACAACAGCCAGGCCATGGCAGGAGACAGCTGTCCCCACCTACCCTACCCAGCCTTGCGCACACCTATTCCACCACAGGTGGGCAGGCTGCAGGGTCTGCTCAGGTTAGATACCCATTTCTGCCAAGAACTATTTTCCAACTTAGTTTGCAATCTAGTAAGAAGCTGTTTTGTCTTAAGCTGCAAGAATTCCTTGCTAAAATAATCAAAGCTTCGCTGCTTAATAAAATTTGTCTTTCATGTAACTGTCTGTGAACTTCCAGCTTTGGAACCTAGAAATGGTACCAACTCAGCTGACTGGTGGTTGGGTCCTGAGTAAAGGGCTCATTTGCTGGAGTCAGGCCCCTGGTTCACCCCTCAGCTTGCAGAAACCAGGGGCTCCTGCCAAGCTTGCAGAGGCTGGGGGCTCCTGCCTTCCCATGTAGCTGTGTGCCTAGGCCCTCTGTGTGCTTGAGGCCTGCTGGCTCCTTCGTTGATACCAAAGGCAGCCACAGGCCCACCAGGCCCCAGGTAGTTGGCCTAGGGGCTGCCCACTCCATGTAGATTGTGTTTGCACCTCCTGCATTGCCTCAGGGATGGGCCTGGATTCTAAAGGGCAAAATGATGTGTTTGTTTCCCCTGCAGATTCCTTCTCTCCTGCCTGGAGCCTTTCTGGGGGGAGGGGGGGGGGCGCGGTAGGTGTGCGCTCTGGAGGAAAAGTGATTTGCTCTCTGGTCAAATGCCAAGGAGAGCATCTTCCCAGCCATCTGCAAGTGGAGGGTAGGGGGGTGGCTGAGGCACTTGGATTATCTTACCAGAAGTGTGCCCTTACTGCCAGTCCTAAGGTAATGAATCATTGCTGGAAGAAGGCAAAGGAAGCCTCCAGTCTCCAGTGGCAAGTTAAAACAAGGGGCGTGCATGAGGCCTCACGTCTGCAGGACAGTTTGGTATTCCTCAGGCAGCCTGATCTCTTCTACCAGTATGCTGTGGACTGAATGTGTCTCCCCCATTCCCAAGTTCCTATGTTGAAGCCCGACCCCCAGTGTGATGGTATTTTGATGTGAGCATCCAATATGGAGTTGCTTATGTCAGGCTCGCCCTCTTTCTCCTCGACTGCATCTGTAAAGGCCATGGCGGATTAGACCACTGGGTTGGCCACTAGGTGTAAACCTGTGAGGCAGCATTGGCCCATTGCATGTCAAAATCACTTAAGGTCTTACTAACTCCTTCTAACACAATTCTCCACTCCTCTAGGCTGGTGGCTTGCACACCTGGGTTTGACTTTCTCTTTTGACCAGAGATTGCTTGTAGGCCTGTAGTATTCCCTTTGCTATTTGGAATGCGTGTTCCCATCCCCTGGGGGATTGCTTCCTAGGGGCTCCAGGTCTCCATCCCTCCTTTTGAGGAGCAGAGTTGGTGAAAGTAATTGACTTCCCACCTGTACCAATCTCCCTCTGGAGCTGCAAAGTTTTAATTAAACCCATAAAGGTTTTGGCTTCAGTAACTAGTTGCATATGTACAACTTGTATATGCTCAGGGGCTCCCGATAGGAAGGCTTTCTTTGCTGCAATATCACTAGTGCAGCTCAAGGGAGTAGACTCCTCTTGTCCATAAACATACTTAAGGACAGCTAGTTTAACACCTTTAAAGCCTCATCTATAGTTTTCCATTTTAGCTTAGTCCCAAACCAGTAGGGTCAATATAGGGGTGAACATGCACCCATGCTTTGCTGACCCTTGGTCAGAACAACCTTAGGATTGTTATCGGCTATGGTCTGCAGGGCAGCGTTTAACCTGGGCTCCTCTGCTAGGGAAACTATTTGGGACATTTCTTCCCCAGACAACTCGATAGTATTTCCACCTTGCTCCCATAATTTTAACATCCAATCTGCATCTGAGGTTACATCTTGAGGAAAGCCGGTTCTTATTTTCTGCAACTCTTGTCTGGTATAACTCTTAGTTTCCCCCTGCACAACTGGTGACGTAGGCCCATGGTTATAATCGACAACCATTTTATTTGTGACAACAGGCCTCGCTCAGGCCGTGTCATTAGGGTCTAAAGGACTGTATTAGTCCCTACGGTTTTCAGGGTCAGGGTTCAGATATATACTTCTGTGCTCAGATTGAGACTGTGCCTTCTGCAGCACTCTTAGGACAAGGACTTTCCCCTTCTCCTACCTTCATCAATGTCTACAACAGTCTTAAGTAGCAAAGCAGGCACCTCACCTTTGGATGCTCCGGCCAGGAGCAGACAGACCCAAGGTGGACGGTCCATGTAAAATGGTTTTTAAATCATCCGGCACCTGATATGGTATGTTCTTTTTAACCAAATCCTCTGTCTTTTCTGAAGTTTTATTGTGTTTGGCTACCTTTCTTTTACTGGCAGCCCTGCAGCCTTTCCAGGCCCTAATTATTGCCAGCATTTTATTAATTTTGGTGCACCTAAGACAAATTTGGAATATCCACTTTAGCCAAATCCACCTACTCGGGCTTAAGCTAAATCTGCCGTGAACCAGTTTATTTAAACTGGAGTCGGCAGCCGTGGCCAAGTGCTCTGCTGTTTTCCTTCTCCAGCTGCTCATCTATTCCCTTGCCCCCGACTCCATACATGTTAAAAAAAAAAGAAAAATGGAACCCGATCTTGCCGACTACAAACTGCAGCAGGTCAGTAAGTGTGGATCCACAGGGTGGTGGAGTAATGAACTTAACACCCTAAGGTTGCACGAATCACATGGTTTATTTTGCAATTTCCTTTCACACAACACTCAAGGGGGGGATCACGAATATCTGAAAATCACACCTATCATGATCAATACTTCTCATACTGGTCACGATGGATGGTTCAGGTCCAGGCTATCCCAATCAGCCTCTTGTCTGTCCCAAGGGGAAAGCGTTGCAGCCGAGGCAGTTCCAGTGGAGTGACAAATTTGTGATGGAGCAGGAGCTGGCCTCAGAGCATATGTCTGTGGTCCCGCATCAGGGACCTCTGGGACAAGCTTGCCACCGGGGCTCTGTGTGCAGTCCCTTGTATAATCTAGTGTATCCATCTGGGGGTCGGAGATAAGAGGGGACAGTCCTCATGTGGTGTTATCCAGTTCGGATATTCACCAGCATGCCTGACAAATTAATAATTCTGATGAAAACCCAGTACACTTTTTCTTGGATTCATTTTCTATATAACTTCACAAGTTAATTACAAAATTCTCATGTAAAGCAATGAATCTGAAATACCCACAATAATTGTGAACAACATCAACAATGTAAAAGTGCCCTACTAGACCGCAAGGCTTGTTATAAAGCTATAATAGTTAGGTAAATGGATAACGGTGCAGAACATTGATATAGAATAACAGGACAGAGGATACCCATTAAGGAACAGATCCACGTCTAAATTGCAATTTGACTTTATGATAAAAGCTGCATTATATTTTGAAGTTTCTATCATGGACTGCATGTACATTTTAATATAGGTTTTAAAGAGACACGTAATACAGTGATGCAGGCAGATAGAGTTCAGAGCCCCTTAAGTATCAAAGCCCTTGTAAGTTCCAAGAAGCTTTAGGGCCCTTGTAAGCTTCAAAAAGCTCCAATCCAACTCAGCCATTCAAAAGCACACTTAGTTGGATAGACCTCAGCTCTGATTGGTTACACCCTGAGCAAATGAAGCATTGTACTTTCACAATCAAGAATGGGTTGTGATGTCATCAGTTCTCTGTTTGGTTGGGGGAGGGTGGGACTTCCTCCTCTCAGGAGGTGATATAAAGTCCAGACCCCACAGCGCTCACAGCATCCTCCCTTGGAGCCCCTCCCTTGGAGCTATCTTCTTTCACTCACTAAAAGAACTTTGCTGGTTGCTCCGTACTCTTGTCTGCTGGTTTCATTCTTCTTCACCTCCAAGACACAATATTGGGGAAAAAGCAGCATTCCCAGCCAGTAACGTCTTTTGGGGGCTCACCTGGGATCTGCTTTGAAGGGTGAGTATGGGTTGCAACCAGCATCTTTCGTTCTCTTTCCTTTTAGAAACACACCAACTGCTGCTTCTCCTCAGAACTCTCTCAAAGCTCTCCTTGGTTGCAAGGGACTGAGGGAGACAGGCAGACAACTGCGAGGTCCTGGCTGAGGCTACCCCTCAGTGGACTCTCTAAGGTCTCCTGTCAGAACGCAGACCCTGACTTCTTAATCGGGTATCCATAAGGAGCCGCTTTTTCTCTTCTGTCTTACTCCCTAGAAGGTGTGGGGGAAGTTGGGGAAGGCCCCCTGAGTCTCCTCTCTTGTGAGAGTGACTTGGACAACCTCCTCTAGCTCCCTGCAGAAGTCCCTTATGAGGACTGAGTGCCTCTTTGATTCTTCATTTTCTCTCTACCCTGAAATAAATGTCCTCTCTTTGGGACTCCTCTATTCCCCTCTTCCTCTATGTTGTCCTTACTTGGGATTTAGGAGAATTAGGCAATTAACAATTTGGTTGGATATTAGGCACAACTACACTTAACCATTTGTCCATGGTGTCCTATAAGAGATGGGAAAATGGATGTAAATTTCCCCTGGTTAGTCTCCCACTGCAAAAGGCAGAATGTCCCTTGGATCCCATCCCTGGCCATGAGGTGCTGACTAGGTGAGGATTCCAACCTCTAGATTATGACAGAGGAATGATTTTCTTATTTCACCACTTATTAAGGTGTCAGTGGGGTACAGGATTAGAAGTCTGAGTCGTGTTTGAGTACAGTCTAATAGTCATGACCTCTTGGGCACGGTTTCTGAGTTAAATGCAGAAAGGTTCTTATTCCCACCTCTTCCTATTTGAGCCAGAGGATTTTCTTAATCTAACCTCCAGCGTCGGGAAGGACTTCCTCAGTACCCAGTGGGTCAGGTGCCCCTCCCTAGTGGGAAATACCTTGGGACATCTCTTATGGCCATGGTTCCATTTGGCATGGGAGGCATACCAAGATCTGTGCTTTAGACTGAAATTTAAAAGGATGCATATCATACCAAGAGGGCCCAGAGTCCATCCTCGGAGGACTGCCAGTACTACAGCATAATTATGCTGGCAGGTCCAGGAATGGATACTCTCCTGACTGTGTTGCAAGTGCAGGAGAGGGCACAGACTTCTCTATAAGAAGGAAGGGATGGGTAAAGGAACGCCTTGACCTTCAGACACCAGAAACAGAAAAGGGGATGCCCTTCTCTTCCCTGGTGCCTTTCAGATGGGCAACTCAAAATGTAAGACCATCTCAGTTATTACTCCTCTGGGATGCATCCTTAAAAACTGAAATAACTTTGACTCCCAAACCTTGAAGAAGAAGCATATGATCTTCTCCTGCACCTGTGCCTGACCCAGCTACCAGCTAGGAAATGGGGAAAAATGGCCACCTGAGGGAAGTATTAATTACAGCACTATTTCACAACTAGACCTCTTCTGTGGGAAGGAAGGGAAATGGTCAGAAATACCCTATGTGCACGTTTACTCTGACCTAAAATACAAGCCAGAGGTCTGTCAAAAATGCCAGATAGACCCAAGAGTCCTAGCCATGAGTACCACCAAACCTGATCCCCCTATGAAGTCCAAGTCAACTTTGGAGCCATCCCCAGGTGGAGACAGGCCTCTCCAGAAGGAAAAGACCCCTCCTTGTCCCCCTTACTCTGAGCAGCTGCTCCCCAGCCCTGTGCCAACTGCCCCACCACCTCCTTTGCCTTCCCCCCAAACCTCCCTCTACCCATCTCCTCCTTCCCATCAGATACCACCCCCTCTGATCTGCCCCTTGCAGGAGATGCCAGGAGGGGAATTTGGCCCTGTTAAGGTACACGTTCCCTTTTCCCTGCAGGATCTTAGGCAGATTAAGGTGGACTTGGGAAAGTTCTCAGATGATGCAGATAAATATATAGAAGACTTTCAAAGTCTAACTCATGTCTTTGACATGACTTGGAAAGATCTCATGTTAATCCTGAACCAGACATTGACAAGCAGTGAAGCTAGGGCTGCCTTAGAGGCAGCTGAAAAATTCAGAGATGACTTGTTCCTCTCCTGTCAGGATTCCCATGTGGGCACGAGTGAGGGAGACATACCCCACAGGTCATCAGGCAGTTCCCTCAGGATGACCCAGAGTGGGACCCTAATGACCTGTTGGCAACTTGGAAGCATAAGCATTTCCAGATATGTCTTCTAGAAGGACTCAGAAGAACAAGAGTCAAGCCCCTTAGTTACTCTAAGCTTTCCTCCATCATTCAGGGGGTGGAGGAGCCTCCCTCAGCCTTCCTAGAACAGTTAAGGGAAGCCTTGGTTAAGCACACTTATCTGTACCCAGATTCAGTGGAAGGAAGTCTGATCCTCAGGGATAAATTTATAACCCCATCTGCCCCAGATATTAGAAGAAAGCTACAAAAGTTGGCTTTGGGACCTGATAGTACTGGGCAGGCACTCCTCCTACCCCTTGTGAAAATGGAATGGACATAGACCCCAATGTGTGGGCCCCCCAGGGAAAGACAGGCCAAGCTCAAACTGCTCAGCCAGTAAAGATTAGATTGAAAGACTCAGTTACCTTCCCCAACCAGAGGCAGTACTCCCTGAGGCTTGCAAGGGGCTGGGAGACATTATCATTAATTTGAAGTCCCAGAGCCTCCAGGTGCCATACGACAACCCATGTAATACCCCTATTTTGGGAGTCCGGAAGCCCAGTGGGCAATGGAGATTGGTGCAAGACCTCTCTGCCTGGTAAATGAGGCAGTGGTTCCCATTCATCCTGTAGTGCCCAGCCCATATACCTTGTTGACCCAAATCCCTGAGAATGCCAAGTGGTTCACAGGTTCTAGATTTAAAGGATGCTTTCTATTATATTCCTCTGCACCTTGATTCCCGGTACCTCTTCACCTTTGAGGATCCCTCCAACCAAGCCACCCAACTAATGTGGACTGTCCTTCCCCAGGGGTTCAGGGAGAGTCCCCACCTATTTGGTCAGGCCCTGTCCAGGGATCTGTCAGACTCTTTGTTTCCCTGAGTCCAGGTCATACAATATGTAGATGTCCTCCTTCTCTGCTCCTCCTCGGAAGAAGACTGTCATGAAGGAATAAAAGCCCTTCTCACTTCCTAGTGGAAAGGGGGTATAAAGTTTCCCAGAACAAGGCCCCACTGTGCCAAACCTCAGTGAAGTGCCAGGCCTCGTGTTGTCAGAGGGATCCAGGGCCCTGAGCACTGACAGAATAAAACTCATCCCCACTTTCCCACTGCCTCGGATGCTACAGCAACTCAGGGGCTTCCTAGGCATCACTGGATTCTGCAGATTGTGGATTCCTGGGTTTGGGGAGGTAGCTCATCCCTTACACCAGCTGGCTAAGGACACGCAGGCCAGTAATACTCAAGTCCTAACGTGGGAACCAGAGGCCCAACGAGCCTTTGAGCCACTAAAGAGGGCTCTATTGCAGGCCCTGCCCTGAGCCTCCCCACGGGAAAGAGTTTTAATCTGCATGGAACAGGACGGAAGGGAATGGCCCTGGGCGTACTGAATCAGACTCGGGGTCCAGTCCACCAACCTGCTGAGTACTTGAGCAGGGAGCTGGACATAGCAGCGAAGGGATGGCCAGCTTGTTTGTGGTCTATGGCAGCAGTACCCTCTTAATCCCTGAGGCCCTAAAGCTGACCTTAGGAAACTATATAACTGTGATTTCTACCCATAATGTGACAGGGATATTAACTTCAAAGGGAAGCCTCTGGCTGGCTGACAGCCACCTCCTAAAATGCCAGGCTATGCTATTAGAGGGACTTATTCAGATAAAGACGTGTCCCCCACCCCCTTAATCCAGCAGCATTTCTCCCTGAGAAGCAAGGGGAAGTAGAACATGATTGTGAAGAAGTAATTCTTCACACTTACACGGTATGGGAGGATCTGAGGGAAAGTCGTCTAGAAAACCCAGATCTAATTCTTTTTACAGATGCGAGTTCATTTGTGGAATTGGGAACCCAGAGGGCAGGATATGCTGTAGTGTCTCTTACTGAGACCGTTGAGGGTTCTTCCCTTACTCTAGGAACCAGCACTCAGGGGGCAAAATTAATAGCTCTAACCAGAGCTCTGGAAATGAGTAAGGGGCAGAGGGCTGTCTTGCCAATGGGTTTCAGCCCCTGGCAAGTTCCCTATGGATTCAATGTGACCAAAGGAATTGACAGCAAAACGTTCTTTGGGGTGAAAGGGTTTATTAACCGGCTTGTTCTCCTGGTGGTAGGTCGAGCTCTAGCATCTCTGCCTCCCCCCAGAGCACTGGGCTGAGCTCTCTATATAGCGCATAATAGCTTATTGCCTAAAGGTGTGGAAGCCGTAGCCTAGCAACAGGCCAGTTACATCATCAGGTGGTTTAAGCTCAGTGAGGATCCTGCCCATAGGAACCCCAACTTCCCCACAGAGCAAACATATACACTGACTCTAAATACACCTTCCTAGTCCTCCATGCCCATACCTCACTGCAAATGGGCCCCTATTAAATATCCTCATGAATTGACTGGTTACTCTGCGCTGTCTTCCTCCTCAAGGAAGTGGCTGTGACGCATTTCCGGGGCCACCAGAAGGGAGTGGATGAGGTATCAGAGGGAAACCAATGGGCCGCCCAAGCAACACACTCTACCATCACCATAGCGCCCCTGTTTTGGAGCATTCCCTAAATCAAATCAAACCCCAATATTCCCAAAGAGAGACAAATGTGGCCCTCTGAGATGGGTTAATTTTGTAGCCCTCAGGGTGGTTCCAAAAAGAAGGGAAACGCCTTACCCACAGCTAACAGGTGGAAATCGTTAAAAACCCTACAAGTCTTTCCTTCTGGGAGGGATGGGACCTCCCTGCTGGCTAATAGGCTATTTTTAGGAACAGGACTTCAAGAGACCATAAAACAGATGACAAGCTTCTGTGAGGTGTGTCAGAAGAACCATCCCCTCAGCCATCAATTAGCATCGGCAGGGATGCAAAGGACTGGGACCTACCCAGGGGAGGATTGACAAATTGATTCACCCATATGCCTAAGGCTAAGGGAGGTCCGTATCTACTTGCATGGGGGGATGCATTCACTGGGTGGACAGAGGCCTTCCTTTACAGGACTGAAAAGGAGAGGGTCGTAGTCCAGACCTTGGTGAACAAAATCATCCCCTGGTTCAAACTGCCCAAAAGCCTGCAAAGTGATAATGGGCCAGCCTTGAAGGGCACAGTAACTCATGGAGTCTCCTCAGCTCTGGGAATACAGTGCCACCTCCACTGCTCTTGGGGACCCCAATCCTCAGGCAAGGTATAGAGGGCAAGTGGGATTCTCAGTCAGCCCCTGAGGAAGCTGAGAAGTCAGTCTCCTTTGGGTCATCCTCCTTCCCACTGCACTCCTGTGAGTCAGAAATACCCCCCAGCGAGCAGACCTTAGTCCCTTGAGCTGCTGTATGGCAGGCCTTTCCTGACCCATGACTTCCTCCTCAACACAGAGACAGCTGCACAATAAGGTAAATCACTTCCCTGGCCCACTTTCAACCAGCCCTTCAGAAACTAGAAGGGGCTCAAGAGAGAAAGGAAGGAAAGCCTCTTTTTGAGCCAGGAGACTTAGTCTTAGTTAAGACAGGTCCCTCTACCAGTCCTTCTTTCACCCCATTTGGGAAGGACCACATGCAGTAATTCTCTCCCCTCCCACTGCAGCAAAAGTGATGGGATGCGAGTCTTGGATACATTACACCCGACTGGAGCCCTGGGGGGTCTGAAAAAGCAAGCCCCACTCTGAACGAGGAGGGCTTCCTGCCCCATTATTTCTGAGAGCCTGTGGAGGATCTGAAGTATCTTTTTAGGCAACAGGCACCTCAGATAAGTGCTCCATGACTCCAGAGTCCTGGGTCCTTTTTGGCGTTGCTGTGGGAGTAGGACCTGTCATTAAGAAGGCTGTTTTTACATCAATAAAACAGGAGAGGTCCTCACCCCCCTCAAAAGCTCAGACAAACTCGTCACCAAGGTCAACGAAATATCTGCCTGGTGGGTTGTGTCTGGTCTAACACTGTTCATTGGCTCCTGCCCCTCCTAGGCCCCACTGTAGTGATCTTCTTGCTCGTTACACTCAGACCCTGCGTTTTTAACCTTGTTAAATTTGTCTCCTCTCATTTAGAGTCCATCAAGCTCCAGATGGTGATGCAAACGGGACCTCCCATGTCAGTCCCTCATAACTTCTACCATGGGCCACTAGACAGGCAACTCAGTGAGTGAACGCAGCCTGCCGTTCCCCAGCTGCCACCCGTTGCCGGCAGAAAGCAGCTAGAACGGTCGTCACCCTTCTCCCAACGGTCATCACCCTTCTCCCAACGGTCATCACCCTTCTCCCAACGGTCATCACCCTTCTCCCAACGGTCATCACCCTTCTCCCTAACGGCCGTTAGGGTTACTTCTTCTGGAGGGGGATTAAGGCAGGAAATAGAGGAATGCAGGTAGATAGAGTTTAGGGCTTCTGTAAGTTTCAAGAAGCTTCAGGGCCCTTGTAACTTTTAAGCCCTTGTAAATTTCAAAAAAAAAAAAAAAATCTTCAATCCAGCTCAGCCATTCAAAAGTACACTTAGTTGGATAGACCGCAGCTCTGATTAGTCACGCCCTGTGCAAATGAAGTATTGTACTTTCAGCCAATCAAGAATGGGTTGTGATGTCATCAATTCAGTTCTCTATTTGGTCCGAGGCGGGTGGGTCTTCCTCTCAGCGAAATAAACAACCCTAGACCCCAGATCCCTGACTGCGTCCTCCTAAATAGCGGGAGCTCTGTCTTTTCACTCATTTGAAGAGCTTTGCTAGCTTTATTCTTTATCGCCTCCGAGACACGATCCTGGGAAAAAAGCAGCGTTCTCAGCCGGTAACATCAATATGGGTCTGTGTGTACTGGCATTATAATTTTGAGGTTTCTACCATGAAATGAATGTGTGTGTGTGTTACTGTAGCCCTCTCTGTGTACTAGGGCAACAAAATCTGTTTGCAAGCTCTCTAAATACAAGAGATATGCGTTACATGTCTTTGATATTTCCAACAGCATTCAGCTCTACATAGAGAAGACACCCAAAACACACCACAAAATATCTGACCCCTGTCCTTATCCACTGGACAAGGTGGGCACAGACATACAACTGTTAATGCACTTTGAGTCTTTTCCATTCAGTAATCCATTCTAAAGCAAAGACCTAGAAATTTACACTAGGAAAAGAACATGCACAGACTGAAAAAAGAATAAGGCTAATTAAAAGTTCTCAGGCCCAAGGTAGCAAGCCTTCCTGTGCAAAGTAATTATTAATTTGTTCAGAAAGCAGAACTTTGCACTGACTGCCTTTTTCCAAAATCAATGGTAAATAATCTAAAATCTCATCAAATTTTATTACTGAAGTATAAAGGTCAAGGGGGGTCATGCTTGCAAAGATTTCTTCTTTTGGGGAGGCAAGAGGCAGGGTGTTGTTCCATCGACTTTCAGTTTGGTATGTGTTTCATATGCATTTTTTTTTTAGTTCACAAGAAAAACACTGAATAGATGGATTATGGGATGATAGCATAAACTGATTTATGTAATTAATCATTGGCTCTGTGGTTGAAAACCACTTACACAGATACTTTCTAGTGTGATAATTATGGTGAAATAGGTTATCAGTGTTCAGGTGGGATAATATCCACAGTCAAAGGAATCTTCACCCTTAATCTCTCATCTCAAAACTGCCAGAACTAAATAAGTTACAGACTCTCACTTCAGATGCCATGGTAATATCAGTCTTATCTGGAGACAATTGATACGCTGATCAAATTTGGGTTCCTGCTGCTAATGTTCTTGAAACATTTTGCAGAGGCCATATCTAGGGCCTATGTGACATCATCTCCCAGTACAAATAGTTCAGGACTAAATGACACTAAAGGCTTAATTCTGAATTAGAATTAAAGTGAACGTATCCTGAGAACTATTCCTGGACTCAGCTAGGCCCAAAGTGTTTGTTTAATCTTCCTTCATCTTTGGACTACTCTAGTCTCAGAGTTTTACACCCTGCAGCAGTGAAAGGGGAGAAAACAAGCTTAGGAGCAACAAAGTAGCAAGATGACCACTTTCTCTGGATGCAAAGCAATGGGAGTAGAAAAGTCTCACAATAAAGACTAACATCATAATTCAAGGAATTTACTTACAGAGCTCAGGGCTGATGTCCTTTCCATCCTTTCCAACAAATTCTCTACAAATAGACAAATACCTGGACGCATCCAACTTTGCCTGCTCTGCTCAAGGATTTATAAAGTTGATTTTAATGACATTCTATGTGAAATGTCTACACCTGCTGCATTATTCAATCTGAAATAGAGTAACATTTGCCCAGGACTAACTAGGAGTCCTTCCTTTATCCTTCCTCCTGGGATTACATTTCTTATTTCATGGAAAGTCTCAGCACTTGTGACATTCCCCAGTGGGTTTTTCATGTGTTTTTAATCAATGCAGAGGCCACTGAAAAGCATATTTGTGAAGAATCTGTATTATGAAAAAATAGTTGTTATACTATTAGCTGACAGAGAAGGCCACAATATTGTGTATGCTTTACCAACTCAACCATGTAAAACATGATACACACATGAACAAATAAAATAATGTGGAAAACAAGACTAGGGGAAAAACCATTCAGAGGTGTCTTTGGGTGATAGAACTATGGGTAATTAAAAATTTTTTTTGCATTTTTTAAGTTTGCCATAATTAGTATGTGTGGCATTCAAAATTAAGGAATGCTCCTCAAAAATAATATGAAAAGCAGTGTTGAACAGTAAAGAGTCTGGGCTTTAGAGTCAACTGGACCTGGGTTCAAATACCAACTCTACCTCTTCATAGTTGTGTGACCTTTGGTATGTTCCTTAACCTTTCTGAGTCTGTTACCTCAACTGTAAAATCTGGGTTATAATACCTACATGCCAAGGTTTCTGTGAGACTTAAGTTAATGTGCATGAAGCAGCTAGCACTGCGTCTGGCACATAATAGCCACCCAATAAATTGTAGCTTTAATTGGAGATACTAACATTCACAACAGTATGAAATGTAAAGGTCTGTGAGGAAGATGAGCTCTTCTCAGAGAGGGAGTGAGTGCCAACAATTGGCAATACAGGGAAGTTTCCTTGATGCCACCTGTTGTGGCAAGAATCATAGAACCTTGAGGAGCTCCATGTCCACACAGCGGGACAGCTGGGTAAATCTAACATGCCACGAATAAGTGCTGTCTCCATCTGTGTACACACTCGGAGTATCACGCCGCGTAATGTATGGCCTCAGCACAAACGACATGTGGCTGAGAACCATGGCTCTCTAGGGGTACGGAGGTGCACAGAGGTGACATTTTCTTCAGCAGCATGTGGCAGCCCACATGGAGGAATGGAGGAGGGAGATGATCAGATGGACCCTGGCTCAGAGTTTTTCTGGGCGCCAAGGAGAACAAGAGGCACTAAAGATATACTGGCTGGAAAAAATACTTGAGGGGTTGGACCACAATGTAAAGACTGACTAGCAGCTGTGGGCAGGAGTACAGGAAGGCCACTGAGAGGAAGGGACAGCAGTCGGGGGCCTGGAATGAATTTGAGGAGGGCAAGGAGCAGGGTTCTGAAAGGGCTGCATAAAGAACAATGGAAGGACAGGAAGTCCTGGCCTAACTTGGGCAACTCAGTTGACAAGGCAACCAAGGGACACCCACCCACTCTGCGGGGCTACGGGACTCCCAGGCACTCACTGGGAGGCCTGAGGAGCTGCTCGGCAGAATGAGTCCTATTTCAGCCACAGCCAGAACTGGGCTCTGCTGATCAGTTCGTCCCCAGCTTCTCCCCCCCCAGTCTGTCAGTCAGCTCAGCTAGACTGACAGACAGAAGGAAACCCCTGTGGCCTCCACAATGCAATAATGGCCAGAAAGTGTTGGGCTCACATAAACATCATTTAAAATGTATATATGGAATTTTAAAGAAAATCAGAGACAGTCTGAAGAAAAGCAGAATGTAGAAGTGAATACATCGTTGACTATTACTCTAGTTACAGTATTTGTTTATTTTGAAGTAAAAACCTCAAAGTGTTTAAAATGCCAAGATAATCACACCATACATTTGTAGTTATAAAGTTTGCTATGCCTTATCAAGGATCAAGTTTCAGCAGAGAGAGAGTGATGCATTTTTTTTATATAAACAATTGTTCAAGTAAAGGAAAGTGGTCTTTCAAATCTCAGTATGATTCCAGGCAGTTTTTAAAGTTTATTGGACAAAATGCATGATGGCGTGTTTCATCAATTTGAATGTAGTCTTCTTCTCTTGCTCATGTAAGGTTTATTAAAGATATTTAAGCAGTGAGAAAGAAGAAATATTTACGGTTCTCATGTAGACAATAATGATGTTCAATGTGTAGGGCAGAACTATATCAACCAAGTCAGTGGAAGTCTCCAATTTATTTTCACTCAAAACTTTCTTCAAAAATTACAACTCATAAGACTATATTTCACTAGTTACTCAGCCATCTTTAGGGAACACAATTTTCCACAGGATAAAATCAAAGATGGAAATTAATCTAGACTGGATTATGTCTAATACATGTGGCACATGCCATGCTGAAAAAGCCAGGAAAGAGCAAGTGGCAAAGTCATTATCCAAAAGAGACCTTGAAACAGGAGCAGGCTTCCTCATTCCTTTGGATTATCCCGAGTGGCTTTTCTTTCCTCAAACCGAGTTCTTTCAGCAAGCTCTCACTGCACAGGCACGGGCCCTGGCCAGGGTGAGGCAGTGGCAAAATCAGGCGATGAAGAAAATGAGCCCATTTGCACAGCAGCACACACGCCTCCCCAGGTCAAATGTCCACTCATGCTTTGACCAAAGCTGAGGTTCATTCTGTGCACATTCTGTGGTTTGCTCTGAAGAAAGGGTCAGGTCAGTTGTGTCCATTGTTGTACTCCCAGCACCCCAAACAGTTCCTGGCAGAAAACACAGGCTAAATAAATGTTTGCTGAATGAATAAGTGAATGGAAAAACACTGGGTCCTATCTGGCAAAATGCTGATGAACACCTTTCAACCAACTAATCCTGCTCCTAAAAGACAGACCAGCAAACAAACAAACACAGAAAGGCAAACAGATCCACAGAAAAAAAGTCTGATCTCCAAGTGTGTCTTTTACCCACTTTTGGTAATTCTGTATGGCATATTCTTTTAGCCTGAGGCAATACTGTGAAGCAAAAGGTTTCTTACATCCTTCAACATTCTGTCAGAAAACTTCCAAGTTTCTATATGGGTCATTAAAAACTGAACCTGGCCATGAAACAGATCAGCAATCCATTAAATTCCTAATCCCAGTCTTACTCCAATTAAGTTTCTCTGTCTTTTATTTAAAAAACCCTTCTATGGTCCTGCCAGTTCTAAAATGTCAAGCAATTCATTCATTCCCTGCCCCCACTACACCTTGGCAGCGCACAGACTCATGGGAAAGGCTCTCATCTACATAAACCCACTGATTCAAGGAAAGGGAATTATCACTACTGGACTAGACCCTTCACAGAAGGTGGCCTTTGAGGTCATTGCATCATGTACCCAAAGACCTCAACTGGCAAATGGAGAGGAAAGGACATGGCAGGTGGAAAACAGCCTGAGTGAGGGCACCAAGGTGGAACATCGTGGTGTGGCAGCGTCAAACTGTCCTTAGCCCCTCCTAGAGCATGCACTGGGGCAAGTTACTTGACCTTTCTGGTCCCCAGTTTCCTCATCTATAAAATGGGAATTGGAATAGCACCATTTCACAAGGCTGTTGTGAAGATTCAGATACTGGATAGGAAGGTGTCCAGCCTAGTGCCAGATAAAAGGAAGGCCTCGATAAATTTTTTTTTTAATGAAGTGTGATAAAAGGCAAAAAGTAAAATAGAGATCACCAGGAACTGGGGTAGGGGAAGTAGGAGATATTGTTTAATGAAGACAGGGATTCTGTTTGGGATGAAGAAAATTTCTGGAGATGGGTAGTGGTGATACCTGCACAGCAATGTGAATTTCCTTAATGCCACTCAACTACAACCAGAAATGGTATATTTGACCACCACAGTGAAAAAAAATGTCGAAAAGAAAATGCAAGGCCCACGCAGCAAGTAGCACAGTGTGACAGAAATCAAGAACGCTCAGGGAGCTGGGCTGAGGCTCAACGCAAAGAGCTCCAAGTACCAGGCTGAGCAGAAGGGTGGACTTGATTTACCCTAGTGCCCCCTGGCCACACTTGGAGTGCTCTGACTTGAGCTGATATTTTGTAAAGATAGCCCTGGGGGGACACTAGATGGTTCCACGGAAGTTGACGCTGAATGAAGAGATGCCAGTTAGACTCCTGCTCTTTAAAGTGTGGTCCCCACACAGCAGGATTGGTCTGAGAAAGCAAATTCTCAGGCTGCCCCAGACCTGCTGAAACAGAATCCTTGTGATCTTGGACACCTTTCTGTGTGTCAGTTTCCTGAGAACCTGAGGTGACAACATCAGAGCAAGTAAGTTACTTGCTTCAGAGATGTGGGGGTCCCAGGAGAGGGCTTCAGGAGAAGGGCAGGATTACGTTTGCATATTGGATCATGTTGGCCTCTGGCTGAGGATGGGCATCCATGGCCTGACCAAGATCACCCAGCTTGTAAGTGGTACATCAAAGATTTGAATCCAGGGAGTCTGGTATTGGAGTAAAAAAGCTACAGTAGACCATCTTCCATACAATCTCTGAGCAATGCCTAGCAATGCTTACCCTGGAGAAGCATGGGGCTAGCCGGACCTGAGGAGCTCAGTCATGAGAGGCTTAGGATGTGGAGCAGGGTAGTGGCAGCAGAAAGGGGACCATAGGCACCGATATTTATGAAGCTTACTACCTATGGTCTAGGTTCTGTGTATTTCATTCTCATGATGGCCCTATGCCATAGATACTATTACACCCATTTCCCATGTGGAATACTACTCAGCCATAAAAAAGAAGGAAATTCTGCCATTTGTAGCAAATGCATGGATATTGAAGGCATTGCACTAGGTGAATAAGTCAAAGAAAGACAAATACTGTATGAACTTACATGTGGAATCTAAACTAAAAACCTCATGGGAATAGCAGATTGGTGGCTGCCAGAGGCAGGGGTTGGGGAAGTAGAAGTGGGTGAAGGGAGTCAAAAGGTACAAACTTCCAATTATAAAATAAATAATCTCTGGGGAGGTAATGCACAGAGTGGTGACTGTAGTTAGTAATACCATATCATGTATTTGAAAGTTGCTGAGAGAATAGATGTTAAAAGCCCTCATCACAAAGAAAAAACTTTTGTGACTGTTATGTGAATGGATGTTAAACTTATTGTGATAATCATTTCACAATATATACACATATCAAATCATATTGCACACCTGAATTTTATACCATGTTATGTGTCAATTATATCTCAATAAAACTGGGAAAAATTTTTCAATTAGAGTTGAAGTGACTTGTCTGAGATTCCATAGCTAGTACCTGACAGAACTGAGATTTGAATGAGTCTGTCAACATTGGCTTCATCATCTCTTCTGTGCTGCTTTTCAAACCTCAGGGAAAATGAGCTTTCCGCGTCTTGTTGCATTCCCCACTTTCTTTCTGTTATTAAACTCTGAGATGATTACTCAGAAAGTGCTCTGAACTATTTTGGAAGTGCAAACCAATGTGGAAGAGAGCATGTGAATAATAGGAAACTTTGAAGTTTTCCAGCTGCTCACTCGGATGCAGTCTTCCACATTCCACCTCAGCCTTTGCCTCACCTGTACAGGAAGCCCCTAAGTACTCTGCTTCCCTGCCCGTGGTCAAACTGAGCGTCGTTTCCACAGCCCTGTCCTCCAGAATCCTAAGCTAGGTAGGAATCAGGCTGCTCAGCATCACGGAGCTATTTCATGTTTGTCCCTTTCCCTCCCTTATTTATCAAGAGAACTCAATATTTCCTTCCCTTGGCTGCAACAACAGAAGTTCTCCAGAATTAATTCCCCCTGTATTGTATATAATAACCCTCTAAAAAGAGTGAAAAGTCAAATTATTCATCTTTATCACAATACTAGCAGAGGAAACCCAGTCATCTGACAAAACTCCTCAGGCGTGCGCATCATCAATCTACTCCTGCAGATGGAAGCTGCCAAGTTCCCTTTCTTCAGTCTCTCTCCATGTCTGCCCATGGTCAGGCCCATCTAAGCAGCATCCATGGCCTGACCATGGTGCCCCCCTCTGCACTGTGGCTCATGCCTGCCTGCTTCCACCTGTCCTCCATGCCATACCTCAGGCGCAGGCCTTTCACCTCAGTTCTGTCAACCCCTTCCTTCTTGTCGGTGTCCACACTCCCCCTGCTCCAGTCCATCCTCAGCTAGTGGCCAACACGATCCAATATGCAAACCTAATCCTGCCCTTCCTCCTGAAGCCCTCTCCTGGGACCCCCACATCTCTGCAGCAAGTAACTTACTTAATTCCCACATCATATCTATGAGGAATGCTCTGATGTTATCACCTCGGGTTCACAGGAGACTGACACACAGAAAGGTATCCAAGATCACCCAGCTAGTCAATAGTACATCAGAGATTTGAATCCAGGGAGTCTGTTTTGGGAGTAAAAAAACTACAGTAGACCACCTTCCATCCCTAAGTCACTGTTGCCAAGAAGTCTTCCTGAATTTTCCCAAGTGTTTTCTTTGAAGAACCCTTTACAAACAGTGCCCTGTATACATGAGAATGTAAGCTTCCTTGGGGCAGAGGAGTGTTACTCTGCTTTCTATACCCTAGAGTATCTAGAACTGTTCTCTGTACACACAATTACTGAATATTCATTTAATCCAATTAATGTACATAAGTACAAAAGTTGATATAGAGAATTTATGTTATCTATCGTGAGAGTGCTGGTGCCAACGCTTGCACCTTAAGAGCTCTCTTCTCTTTGCAAAGTTTACAGTGACAGAATGTGGCCCTCCCCAACCAGATGACAGGAGAGAGGAAACAGGAATTTAGAGTGCCAGAAATCAAAGGGATGTGATTCCTAGAAGTCCTAGGATTGTGCAGAAGAAATGTGTCCAGGAAGATCCAGCCTTTCAATGTCCAAAGTGAATTTTGTGTGTGGCTTGCCAACCCTGTCACATCTTAAGCCATTTCAAAGAGTTAGAGGATGGGTAATGGTCTATAGAAGTATTTACAAGGTAAACCTATCCCAAATTTCTGGTGTCTAATGGTTCAAGGGGTCTTTTGCACTCCCTTCAACTGTCCAAGGCTGCCTCAACTCCTGGAAGACAAAGGGAAGTTCAGCATCCCCTTGAGCTCCACTGAAAGAACAAGGCATCTCTTCCTGGAGATGCAGCATTGATTCAAAGCCTTTGCAGCTCTGATGTGCACATTATCTTTACTCGCAGCACTGCCTGGACAGCGACAAACCTCGCCAGTGAACTGTGTCAAAATCCGGGTGGCTAAGAAGATTTGTAAGATTCTAAGTAGATTTCAATCAGCCTGTGAAACTTAATGTTTTTCATTATACCCAAAGTATGTCCTAGTGTTAAACATAAAAATTCATCCTTACAGAAGTCCTACCCACTGAGATAGAGAAAAGGAGATTAATTGATAAAAGACTCATGGGAACAGTACTTCTGTGTTTCCTTGGGATGTGCTGTCTGGCACTCTCTTTCTTGGACTCCTTCAATCTCAATTACTAGGGCTAGCCTTCATTTTGCAACAAGAATGATCAATGTACTGTGGCATCTGAAGAGGAATTCTATTTTTCCAGCTTTGTTAAAGTATAGTTGACAAATAAAATGGTATATTTAAGGTAGACAATGTGGTTATTTGTTATACATTGTGGAATGATTACCACAATCAAGATTATTAATACATCTATCACTTCACATTATTATGGGTTTTTTTTCAAGTATACTTAAGATCTACTCTTTCAGCAAATTTCAAGTACACAATGCAGCATTATTAAGTATAATCACATCATGTACCTTAGATCTCCAGAACTTACTCATCTTACTACTGAAACTTTTTACTCTTTAAACTATTGCTTTGCTCATGGTCCCTACAGTTCCAGCTATGCCACTTATGCCAACCTCAATTTTCTATTGATCCATTAAATTTATAGCATTTTTGAAAATCAAACTGAGAACTAACAGGAAGCATCAAAGCATCAGTAGATTTTTTTTCATAGCTCTTTTAGATCTTCTTCTGATTTCCCCTAGACTTAGTTGGAATTTTTTAGGCCTAGGGCATATGAAAGCCCTGGAACTTGAAAAGCTAAAGTACTGCACTTATTCCCAGTGCATTTGCAGAGTGCCAGGCCTGGGAATGCAAAGACGAGGATGACATAGTACCTGCCCTCATGAGGGTCACAGTCAGTAAGGGGAGGCATTTAAGCCAATAGTTATAACCCCTCAATTGAAAAGGATTTCATCAAGTCAAAAGAGTCTGTGAATTCCACAAGACATGTGGAACTGAAAAACACTGCAAACTTCAATTTACTTACCAAAAGTATGTTACAATATTCTTCCTCTTTGAAATCCCAAAGAAATTAGGATGTGACTTGCTAGGAATCTGTCTTCAGGACGCTTGCTATAAGAGTTCCTTAGAGTCGAAAAGATCCTCATTACAATGTCACTTTTATATTTAAGCAGTAAATCTCCCTTGGGATGGGACTCAGATTTAACCACTTTTCTGAGTTTGGCATTATAGTAGTAGGAAGACAGAAGATTATTCAAAAAAGTTAAACATAGTAATAATATTAGGTAACATGTATTAAGCACTTGCTACATCCTAGGCTCCATTATTGTCTTCCCCATTTTACATATGAGGAAAATGGGATCCTGAGCGATTAGCTGACTTTCACAAGGCCACCCCAAGAGTCAGTGGCAGGCCTGGCGCCCACTCGCAGTGTGCGGCCTCTCTGAGACTTAGCACAGGCCCTTTCAACACTCCTGCCCATCTGCAAATGTCACAAGTTGTCTCCCACCTACCCTTCTTCCACCCTCCACTCCACTGTCCATCTGTGACCTTCCAGACAACAAAGAAAAAGCACAAACATCTTGTGTTTCTCCCAAATCTGTTTCCCTGGCCTTCAATGAATTACTTTGAAGCTCTGTAGCAATCACATTTATGTCCAATAACCCTTCTGCAATTGATCATGTCCTTGAAACTCACCAAAGATTGTAAATATGCTGACAAACTGTCTAAACACCTCAATGCCCTTCAGCAAAAAACTTAGGGGAGTTTGGCTTCTATCCTTGTGAAAGCACAGTCCCTTGACAGTGATTTGTGAGACACATGATTTGAATATTTGAGAAGCTCTGGTCTATAGCAAAGAGTGACAGTCCAGTGTACTTCAAGACTTTAGGCAGCATCAAGGCCGGAGTGCAGCAGCTTCAGACTTTGCAGGCAGTAAGAACCTTGGGTGCTCTCCATCAATTCCTTCCCACTTCTCCCTGCTCCAGCGGTTGGAGATGTTGGGTTCCAAGCCCGTGCTACACCCAAGAGCTCTCCCAGCATCCCTTTAGGTGTTTCTTACTGTCATTAGCCAAACGGACCACGGCATCAATCCAAAGCCAATGATCTTAGACTAACTCAAGACCCAAGAATACACTGTTGAGAATATTGCCCATGAAATCCCCTAGAGTAAGCGATTTACACAGAAAATGTTCCCTGCCTATCCTTCACACATCTTGACTCGGTCCTCCCTGTTTCAGTTCCTCATTGGTGCTGCCCAAAACTGAGCTGATGGAACAGGCTGTGCACTGCCTCTCCTTCCAGCCTGCGTCAATGGACACTTCTTCCTCTGCCTGGCTCTTTTCCTCACCCCCTGTCCATCATTTTGTCCCCATGTTTCAATATCGGTCGGTTCATCTCTAAAAGAATCAACCCAAGGATTTACTAAAACTACAGGACAAGAAATTCCAAAAGTGTAATTGATAGTTAGTCTCTAAGAAACAGAATAAGGGGAAGATGTTAAAGGGAAAATTTGGTCAACAGGAGAAAACCCCATGTCCTAACACCCTGGTTCTCTTTATCAGAGAGCTCTCATGTGAAAAGGAGACCCTCAATTGTGGAATTAAGGAATGCTTTCCTTCAGCAGATAGCACATCTTTCCTGAAGAGCTGTGTGTAAGTCAAATCCCATGTATTCATTTGACATTTGATAGACATTTTCTAAGTGTGGACTCTATGGCAGACTCTGGGGGATAAAGTGATGAAGTTGATATGGATTGCCCTTTGATTTGTAAATTGATAAGTAGTTGGAAGACAAGATTGAAATTCACAAAATTTCAGTTCACATGAAGGGCTCTGGAAGCTGGGAGGGGAGGGGAGAGGGGCGCGGAGCATCGAGGCGACACAGGAACAGAGGGAGAGCAGCCGGAATCTGATGCTACAGGTGGCAGAGGGCCACCCAGGTTAAAGGAATCATCCTTTATCATAAATGCAGCCCCTGAACTCGGCCACAGAGAAGTTCAGGGTTCCCTGGCTGGTGGAAAGCGTCAGCAGCCATTCTTAGAATCAAGAGAAAGTTAGACCTGAGACCTGAGGAGAGGAGAGCAAAGCATTACCAAAGTGAAGGGGTTTTGATCCTTATATTTCAATAGAACCTCAATTTCAATCCAGTGGGGAAAACCAACATATGTAATCTTGTCTAACAATAAAAAAAATGTAAACCACTAAAATACAGCCTCCAAAATTCTAGGAGAATGTATCTTCCATCCTTCCATCCTTCCTCCCTTCCTCCCTTTCCCCCTTTCTTCCAACCCTCCTTCCTTCTTTTCTGTGGCTGGCCATAGGAAGAGAGCCTGCTGGTCATGGGCAGCCCATGTCTGTGTGGGCCTGGAGGTCCTGGATACCTGAGGGCTGGTTCGTGGGAGCCAACTGTGTGTGCTGCATGACTCAGTGTCCAGGATCACTAGGATTGGTCGTTGGTTGGGGGAGTGTAGGGATAGGCTGTGCCATAGCTGGGGACTTCCAGGGGACGCTCCTAAACTAAGATGCTACTTGAGAAGCTCTGCCATGCGTGCATATGTCCTCTGGACCCCCATCCTCACTTTTGCACCAAAATTGTTACTGAATGAGTAAATAAATGAATAAATGAGGTAAACCATGTTTTAATATTGGTTAACACACTGGAATCTGCCAATGATTACTGAACAAATTGGAGTTGAAGCAATATTATCCCCATGTTACTCTCACATCAATTTCAGTATGCCTCCAGCCCTAAAATGTCCACAGCTTGCCAGCTTCCTACAGTTACTCCTTTGCTCTTTACACACGCCGAGTGATGACATATCCTTGGACTTGGATTCAACAGATCTGTGTAACACTTTAAAAACTCATTGTTACTCATGTAGGGGTAAAACTTTACTGCATATCACATTAGAAATTACAGAAACTAAAGGTTATTCCAGTCACTTGCCCACTGCAAACAGTATATAAACATGACCAAGGCCCACCACGACTAAGGAAGAGGCTCACGTTAAGCGTTCCAGTTTTTTACTGAAAAGCCTCTGCTAGCTCCTAAGATAAACATTCAATGTGAAATTCTGCACAACAGATCTAACTTATATGCAGTATAAACAGGTGCTAATGTTTTAAAATTATGTATTAAATAGAATTCTAATCATATTGCCTGAAAAGAAACTCACTGAAACTTGATGCCAAGGATCTCAAAATTTTGCCAGTACCATTAGCTGTTAAAGAACTTACTCTCCAAGGACATGGACTCAGTTACCAAAGGCCATCCTCTCAAAGCCACTCAGGGGAGAGGGAGGGGGGAGAAATATCATGAATGTCATCTCTGTACCGCAGCATCTAATAGCAGAGGAGACCACATCAGCAACTCTCATTCTCAGACTGGACCACAGGGACCACAGGGCAGGGGAAAGCTGGGAGCTTCAGGCTGCCCCAGGTCCTCCAGCGTGGCCGAGTAGGAGTGACTCCAGCTGCCATCATGGAAAAAGGAGGGGCCTTCTAGGCCCCTCATGACTTTGTGAGGAAGGGCAGGAGTGCGGTGCTAGGTGCCCAGAGGGAGGAAAAGAAGGGAAGGTGGAATGCCGCCTGGTCAGCACCTCTGGCATCAGGGAGCACCCAGGGGCGGGGCACGGACAGAAGGGGTCAGCTGGCAGGAGACTGACTACCCAGGTTGAGACTCAACATCAGTCACATGAAGGCCTCTGCTAAGACTGGTCCCCTATAACCTACACATTTCTAGAAGAATCTTCCTAAAGGCAAAGCACACAGGCATTAGCCCAGTTAGCATCCAAGAGGCCTGTGAGGTGGGGGAAGGATAGAAAAGCCCAGCTACAGGGCCAAGTTGCCCAAGCTGGTGGTCTCAGTGGGATAAGAACACAGGCGTCCTAACATGGACAAGTCCGCAGGACTGCAGGAGCCCCCAGAAGTCATCTGGGGCCACAAGGCAGGGCTGCATTCTAAGAAGGCAGCCTGATGCCCGCCTTGGAGAGCTGTTGAGATAGACAGAAGCTTGTCTTCTCAGTGGCTTTTAGACTGCTGTGGTTGTCAATAGACCCTGGCTGTGCACTCTTTTGGGCCTCATTTTTGCTACATTTTTTAAAGCACCACAGAGGACAAGTGGTTTGGCGCCGAGGCCAGGAGGAGGCAGATGGAGGGACTGGGGGAGTAGGTGTTGACAGCGTCTTTTGTGTGGTGTCTGACAGTTAAAGGGCAGGTCCCCTCTGCCCCACTGCTGTCGGAAGCCTCATTGAAATGGAGAGGGGGACAGCTCCTGGGCCACAGAAAGGGGTTCCTAAAATGGGCTGGCACCTGGCAATGACATAGCAAATCCCAGGTGGGCCTTCAGCCCCAGGTCATCGGCTTCACCATCTCTCCCGCAAAACAGTTTCGAACAGGGACACTTTAGGATCTTCTCCCCAGGTGAGCACCATCATTAACGTGAAATCAACATCTGAAGTTCAAGTTCAACTCAACGCACCTACTCACAAAAACGGAAGTATCCTAGAAGTACCAAGTCAGAGAGCACAGTGCTACGGAGGCCAAGATTGAGGGTTTAATCATCCTACGAGCCAATCAACTTCACAAGGAGAAAACTGCAGTTCTCTGACCCAGCCTGTACCCCGAACCTCAAACATTTGGACGCAGGCTCAGGAGTGTTGGTTTTCGCGGGGCTGTGACCGGGCACCTGCCAGCGGGTAGCAGTTTTAGCACAGCAGGCACGTGTCTGGAGAGCGAAGGTCTGGGGGCAAGCCAAGCACAGCCAGAGCCACCCTCCCGGATGGCAAAGTTAATGACGGTCCCTTCCCAATCTAGAGGAGGCAGCCCTGCCGGCCAGGCCCCAGCCCCCCAGCCCCCACACAGGCTGTCCTCCTCCCAGGTTGCTCTGGGCTTTCCTTTGACCTGGTCAGGAGTGCGGGGGATGGGTGTTGGGGGATGGGAGTCTCATAGATTTGTGTGACTGATTCCCCCTGCCCCCCACAACCAACGGCCCAGGTTATAGTGTTTTAATGTGTTTGCCATTTATTTATTGTTAATTCTTTTTGTTTTCTGCTCAGTCCTTGCTCCTGTCCTCAAAATGTAAGCCAGGACAGAAGCACAGGACTGTTGAGAAGAAAGGGTGCTGAAGCGTCGGCTTCTCTCCATCTCTGTGGCCTAGGTTTCCAGATCCGAGACAGGTCTCTCGCCAGCTGCACGGCCCTGGGTCCTGAGCCTATGAACACTCTGGCCACGATCAGCTCAGTGGGGTGATGATAGCTTTGGCGTAAGAGAAACCGGCTCCTGACAGGTGCACAGGAGGGCGGCGGGCTTGGGGGCTTCTGGGAGGGCTGGGCTCTCTGGCCTGTGGCTCTCCACAGGGACCTTGACACATGTGTGTTCTCTGAAAACTCACTTCTTATGAATGCACGATTAGGAAATTATTTGGCAACAAGGAGGCTAAGGCTGTTTGTGGTGGCATGGTCTCAAAAAAGTTAAAAAGAAAATAGGAGACCCCTGAAAGAGGCTTTCACACTGGACACGAGTCCCACTACTTGTCTGAGGCAAGGTTGGCGGCCACTATTTCATCATATTTTGGAGGTGGGTCACTGGAAGGGACACTCACCTCCTCACTGCTGCTCTCCTGGGCCCCCTCATAGGATGGGGGAGGGGTGGCACTGGACAATCTGCAGAGAGAGAGCTCAGGGAGGTAGAGGGCGCTCTCGAGGCGGACCGGGGTTCTGCCCCCCCAACTGGGCCCCAGCACCACCTGCACGTTGCTCCCTGCCTCACGTTGCCCAGAGGACTCCCCCTGGCTATGCACAGTACCCCCGGGGGAGGCTGCGCCCGGTGCGACTGGCTAGGTACCGGTTTTGAGCATGTGATGGGTGATGACGGGTGGCTTTCTGCAGCTGGCACCTCCAGATGATGAACAAGGCAATGACAATCAGCAACACCACTCCCAGAAGGGGCACAACCACGTGCATGGCATCTGAGCTTTGTGCAGGGTCTCGGACTGAGTAGACTGCATTCGGGTACCCCTTCCAGAGCTCCATCTGCAGAAGAAGAAGGGCCACTGACTTACATGCAAGAACTCACCCCAGATGGACCTCAGAGACCTTCAGCAAGTCTGCATTATGCGCGTCAGGGCCTGAGGCTGCTCCCCACTCTGCCTGATCTGCGCGGCCTCTGAAACCCCACAGAGAGGCGATGGACTGTGCCAAGAGCAAAAGGACAACCCTCCCAAGTGAGGAGGCCCCCAGATTCAGGCACATGGGGCTTTAGGAACATGTTTTCCGTTCTCCTACGGCCCCAGCGACCCTGCCTCAAATGGGCTGGCTTTCCTTCATTGCTTCTGATTCATCTGAGATGGCAGGGCCTACTCCTGTTTTCCTGAGGCCACTTCTGCTCCCAGGAGCCAGCCCAGGGCCATACTTCCCGTCTTCTCCTTGTCCTCAAACACCTCCTTGGCCTCCTCATAGCTGCAGATCTCCTCCATGCACTCCCGCTCGATGGCACCCTGGTGCAGCTCCTCCAGGAACTCATTGGCATGAGGGAATCATTCCAGGACTGAGTGGGCATTCTTGGCCTCCAGAAACACTGCAGAGAGAGCAGCGCTGAGGCCTGGAATGGGCAGGTGCCCAGGGGTGCCTTCAAACCAGACTCAGCCCAGGCTCAGAAGCACAATGTCAGAGGGAAGCAAGGAACACAACACCCCAGACATGGCTGGCCCTTTATAAAAGGGAGAGAAAGGCTGACTTTCTGGGAGGCCACGATGTATGTGCCTAGAATGCCGTGGACCCCACAAGACTCAGGCTTCTGGTGCTCTGGAGGGTCCAGCTGAGAGGAAAGTGCGTGTGGCACAGGAACGAGGGATGTGAAGGACTTTGAGTGTTGGAGTCACCAGTGAAAAAAGAGCCAGTATCTTCTGCCTCACCTTAAAAAGAGAAAATTGGAGCCCTTATCATGAGAATTTATTTCCCTTTAAGGCTAATGCTGGTGAGCAATACCAAACTGCCCCATAAAACTACCAGGGTGGCATCCCTCCACCTGAATGGCCACCTGTGCCAGCAGATCGCCTGGCATCAATGGCCTTGCCCACAAGAGTGTGGTACAAACCCAGGCTGGGGTATATCAGGGGACAAGATGCACATGAACCTGAGTGTGCCTCTGGGAAGGGCGGTAACAGGGAGTATAATCTAGGCACAGATGCCTCTGGCAAAAATGTCATTGAATGGTACCTATATCTACTTATTCCACATGGAGGAATTCAGCTACAGTCAAGCTGACTGGCAGGTGATGAGCTATGCACCCCAATCAGCCTCACGTGAGACATTAGAGGATGGAAGAAGAGGTACCATCTGCTCCTGGTATTCCCCTAGAGATGGGACTTCCTAGTTCTCACATCAAGCAGCCCCTCTGGGTGCCCAGGGAGGCAGAGCTTTGCTGACAGGCAGGCTCCATGTCTGTCATATTATTTCCTCACCAGTGGCCTGGGTAGGTGCCCATCAACAAGTGAGCCCGTGATCTAGAAGGGAGCCAAAGAGTTGACACAGGAAAACTGCCAACTGCCCAACTGCCCAGGGACCACAGGGCAGGGGAAAGCTGGGAAAAACAGAAAGGTGGACTTGCATGTTTCCCATGAGTCCCTAGGCATGGCCCTTCACTACTTGGCCTGGGACTGGAGAAGCTCACCTGCCATCACGCTCTCTCAGATCCAGTGTCTGTTACCTGGCAAAGGAAAAAAGCAGAGTCACAATGATATCATACCCCAAAACCTACAGGGCATCTTCTTGACCCTGGGATGTGACCCCCCCCCCACCACTGGCCTGGTCAAAGGTCAAAGCAGCATGTTATGAAGTACATCACTCTCTGTGCCGCTACTCACAACTCTACTGCTTTCTGTTCTTCCCCAAGATCTCCTCCTGAGCGTTACCTGAGGCCCAGCAGAGTCCAAAGCAAACCTCCCAGCTATTTCCACCAAGAACACATTTTGAGTGTCTAGAAGACCAAAGGGTTGTCTTTTTTCTTTAGAAAAGAAAATGTCCTGCGGGCTGAGGGTCACCCTTCCTCGCTTCCTGTCAGTGAGTCTTCGCACTTCTGAGTTGGAAGAACTTGAGAGATGGGGCCTTAGGCCAGGTCAAGCAAAGCAACAGTGACAGAGGCAGGGTCTGTTGTTGGAACTGATTTTGCTCAAGATGGCAAGTCCCATCTACCTCTAATGACAAGCACATTTCTTGAAAACAGGCAGCACATGTTTAAGAAGTAGGCATTGATAAAGCTTAACATGTCAATGACCATCATCTCAAAAGCCATGGCCCAAACTCAAGTGACCTGGTGTGTTTGTCTTCGCTAGACAGGGTGGCAAAGGTCTGCTTTTGAAAGCAGTCATATATCTCCTCCCTTTGCAAGCACAGTGCCACAGAATACAAAGACATTGGTTGGCAGGATGAAAACAGACCCTAACTAGACACAAGTGTTCCAAACGAGCTATTGTCTGCAAGCCAATACAGGGATGGTGCAGCCAATACAGAAACCATAGCCACAGCACACTCCTTTGCCCAGCACACAATCCCACTCGTGGACATGTTTCAGAGCACTGGCCAAGCTGTCCACATCTGGGAGCATTCACTCTGCTGCTCCCCTCCCCAGGCAGAGCCTCTGGGTTTCAGACATGTGAAGAGTGTAACCCACTGGGCCATTGTTTTTGTCTAGGCCGCCAGGGAGTTCAGCATTAACATTGACCATCAGGCACAAGCACCCTGGAAGTCCAGCTGTTAAGCACATATGCTTCTCCCCAGTGATGTGGTATACATTTCTCTATTTATGTTTTCAGAGTGTTATGTATATTTAAATGTAGCTTGTATATGCACCTAAGTATGTTAGACTCCAAAGCTTTAGATCCTATCTACTGAATATGCTGCAGTCCATTCCTGTTCCTGTGTCACAGAAGTCCAAGATTATTTAAAACCCCAGCCATCCATTATATCCTCTGTCCCTTCTGAGTCACTGAAGCCTTTTATTGTTGCCCTTATTTAGTATCCAGAACTTGAAAATTACTTTTTAAGATTAAACTAGGACTTCAGAAATGGTATCCATGAGCGTCCTCTTTTTCTAGGACCCCTTCCCCTACACACATACCCATTAGTTCCAGAAATTCTTTTTAGGGGCCAGGAATGATCCTGGCTGTTTCATGAACTCAGGGCCCCTTTGGCTCCCTGCTTCCCAAGAGCTAAGTGGATGGTGAAAAGAGACCATTCTCTGGCTCAGAGAAACCCAAGTCGCTATTTCAACTATATCTCTTTCACATTTTCCAGCATCTAGCAGTCCTGGAGGCTACAGACCCCAACTCTGAGCTTCCTCCACATGCTCATTTACTTGAGCTCGTGTACTCAGAGTCAGCGTGTTCCTGGGGTCTTCAAAGTTAGCTTGTTTGGGGTTTCTTCTGTTCCTGAGAGCTGTCTCTGCAGGTTTCTTCAGTCAGGAAGATCAGAGTGTAGCCCGGCCTTGCCCTCCTGCCACCGTTATCTCCGACTACTCTTGTCATCTGTAAAGGAAACACTGTGACCCATCCCAGCAAAACACAGGAAAGTTTTCAAAGACACATGCTCTTTAGCTTAACATCAACTGGTGAATATACCAGATAAGACCTCAGAATCTCCCCATAGACTCATCTGATTGAGGAACAGAGGTCTACTTGGTTTGTTTCCAAATCAAATGCTGTCAACTCGCATTAGAATTACCATTTCCTTTCCTTAATTTGTGCACCAGAGATATGCAGAGGGTCCAAAAATTTGCAAAGTCTTTTTACATATGCCATCTTATCTGACCCTCACAGCAAATCTGTGAGCCCACGCTGTTGTTGGATTCTTTTACAGCCAAAGAAGATGATGTTCAGAGTGGTCAGATGGCTTTCCAGACCCTTCAGCTAGGGACTCACAAACTGAGGCGGGCCTTTAGGTTTCCTGGGTTCTTTCTGTTCCTTTCCACTACAACCCACTGCATATCATGTCTGATTCTCAATATTCTCTTTCAACTCTAGTGCCTATGATTATATTACATAAATTTTACCTGGTCATCCCAGCTCAGTTTTCAGTCTTACTTGACATTCTCTAATCTGTTTTCAGAAATTCATTTCTTCAACAAATACTTTTGCGATACATGCTTGGTATCAGATTCTAGGCTGAGTGGAGGCACAAAATGAGCAAGACAGACTTGGCATCACCCTTCATGGAGCTTACAGTCTAACATTACATGGCAGCCCATTCAGCATGCAGCTGAAGATGCCAAATGTATCCCACCAAACAGGATGCAGTCCAACCACATTCAAAAATAGAGACTAAAGGGCCTTTCCTAGGGAAAGTGAAAGGAAGTAAAAGTTTAATTCCTGGTGTCCTTTAGGAAGACTCTTGGATGCTTAGAAAGATGATTCAAGAGACTAAATGAATCATCTTTAAAGCGGACATCCAGCCTTCTGTTTGCAACAGTGAAGTGTGTAATGATTAGCCTATTAGGAGAACATTTTTATCTTACCTTTTTAACCTGTGAAATTCTCAGACTGAACCAGCCATAGGAGCTTCTTGCATTTATGTTTTTATAACAAGTTATTCATAACAACTGTGAGAGCCTGACTCGTCTGACTAATGCTGTTAAACTACTTCCACACCGGGAAACAGGCCCCAGGCCACAGGTGCTTGGAGCTCTTATCAACAGCCTTGAATCTCTAAGTCTCACGGGATTTTCATGTTCTTATTTGTAACTCAGGGATTGTAATAACCTATCAAAAATGATTGTTATGAAGATTCTTTAAGGAAATGTAGTCAAATGCATTATGAAAACCCTTCTTATATAATCCCTTTTAGAGACCCTTTGTTTTAAGATTTTCTTAAACTCAGAGCTACCATTTTTATAGAGTAATAAGGAAGTTTCTGCCATCTAGTTTGAAGAATAAAATTTGCCTTTGAAAGAGTCTATTTTTTTTGGAGGGAGGCTTTTTAATTAGCACTTTTCGTTTGTGCTTTTACACAACAGATTT
This sequence comes from Smutsia gigantea, assembly GCA_032199065.1. NCBI lineage: Eukaryota > Metazoa > Chordata > Mammalia > Pholidota > Manidae > Smutsia > Smutsia gigantea. The sequence continues at coordinate 163,791 of JAVSCE010004161.1, read as the reverse complement.
AGTACAGTAATGGAAATTTAGGTATTTTGCTTTCAACCAAGTGGCCACAGAACCTTACTGAAGATATCCGTGAACTTGGCTGCCTTCACATACAGTTAGTATTAGAATAATTAAGGAAAACCAGACTTAGAGAAGCCAAGCTTTCAGACTTTAATAGTCATATAATATATTGGGCAAAGAAAATATTATAGAATTTTTTACATAAGAATTTGTAATTCCTCTTTGACATAGGAGCTCTTAGTTAACTCTAAAGTCATTTCCCTGAAGTAAACATGGAGACTGAACTGAGTGAATTATGAGATTGTTCTTCCACAATGACACACTGACTGGTGTGACCTGGAGAGAGCACAAAGGAATGGTGGAGGAAATGTGGTGGAAGACTTCATCCCAAGTCACTTCCATAATACTCATTGACCTTCAGCATTGACCTTTAGTGTGGCCTCCTCAAGATGTGGCCTGCTCTTTCCAACCTGTGGGCCTCTGTTCTCCTCTTGGAATATCTTCCCTCCCATCTCAGCTCTGTTCTCCCCACTATTCTCTCTTTTTTTCAAATTCCATTTTAAATACTGTCTCCCCTAGGAAGTCTTTCATGATCTCTCTGCTGTAAACAATATGAGCACCTCTGAACGTCCATAGCACCTACCTCGACCTCTACTATGTCACTGATGAGAAAGGATTCTGCTGAAGGAGATCTCTGCTCAAATCCTGTACACTCACAAAAAGGCTTGGCTGATGCATGACTGTAAGTGTCATTCTGGACCTTGTTGAGAATTGGGCCTGGTTAATTCCTGCACAAATGACAGAACACTATGACACTGTCCAATTCAAATAGGGACTTTTCAATCCCTTTGTCTCTGGTAAGCAGCCTCTGAGAAAGTCCTCAGTGATCCTTGCCTCCTGCTATGCATACCCTATATAATCTCCCCTTGAAGCATTGAATGAGTAGGACCTGTAATTCCCTTATAGTGAACAGAACCCTGAAAAGGCAATAAAATGCCACTTCCAAGATTAACAAGATTAGGATTACAAAAAGACTCTGACCCATTCTCAATCTGTCTTTCTCTCTCATTTCTCTCTCTCCCACTCTCCCTCTGGAGGAAGCCAGCTGCCATGTTGTGAGTGGCCCTTGGAAAAGCCCATGTGGAAGAGAACTGATGTCTCTGGTCAACATCTCTAGATGTTTCTAGCCCTCAAGGAATCCTGCCATCAGTCATGTGTGTTAGCTTTGAGGAGAATCTTCCCCCAGAAGCGCCTTGAGATAAGACCACACACCTGACTAATACCTGGAGAGCATCCTATAACAGACCCTAAGTCAGAAGCACACAGCTAAGCCACACCTGGGTGCTTGACCTGCAGAACCTTAAGACAATACATTTTCCTTTTCTTAAACCCTAAGTTGTGGGGTAATTTGTTATACAGCAATAGCAAACTCATGCAGTAACCAATCAAAAATGATTTTAAGAATCCTACATTTTGGGGGAAAACCTTTTCCTTCTTTCTCTCTGTTTGTCCCTCACTATTCAAGCACTTTCAGCCTTTCTTATTCCTTTTAAGTCTACTATTTTTTAGGCAATATGTTCGTCTAGAGAATTAAGCTCAGAATTTGATAATCCCCCATTAAATGGGCTGTTTCCTAAGAAACTGTATAGGTATCCAAATCTCAGAAAGGCTTTTTTTCCCATTAAAAATGTAGTCCCTGGGAAGTTGTGATAAAATACTTTTATTGTTTGACATATACATTTTAACATTTATAATTATAACATATATATGCTCTCTCTCTCTCTATGTATACATATATATATATGTATAGTACCCACATGATTCTACTTTAATAAGCCTGGACTATGAGAAGAGGACCAAAGTCTATCCAAATGTTCCAAAACAGCGAAAGCTTACAAACTCCACAGACTTCCAAGAGAATCCTTTGGGGTCATTAGCTGATATTTTTAACATCCTTTCACCTATTCATCGTGCTCTTCCACAAGCCCCAGCATGATCATCACTGGTAAATGGCTTCATTTGCAGAAAAGCAGAGGGCCAGCCCTACAGGAAGGGTCCCCATGGTGGCTCTCAACTCCTAAAGGTCACAGCTGCTGCTGGAAGAAGAGATTCTATTACCACCGACAGGGACTCTATTAATAGTTCATCAAAGTCCTATAAGGCTTTATTCTGTGTCTGAATTCTTCATTGGTTTGGTATTAGATATTAGGTCACTTCACTTTAGCCTTCAAACTCTTATTAAAGTTAACCAATGGACTTTTAGCCAAATCAACAATAAAAACATTGTGTGTGCATCTGATTGCTGGATGCAGTGGGAGTTTGGGGAGAAGGGGAACACACAAAGATGACTAAAACACAGAGGCTGTTCCCACAAGTTAAGAGTCTGTGCAGACCTGAAAAAAGGTTCAGCGATAGTTCTACAATAAGTGACCTCAAAGAGCACCAGAGTAGGAAGCTGAACACCTAGTCTTAAGTCCAGCTATGCCACTGGACACTCCTTGCATGGGCATGTTACTCTCCATCTCTCAGCATCAGTTTTCTCATCTATACAACAAAGGATTTGGACTAGACCAACGGCGCTATAATAGGAAGAATTCTAGGATGGCCTCCCAAGATTCCCATGCTCTGGTATACATGCCCTCTGTAGTCTTCTCCTCAGGAATGATCCACATTTGTGTGTACTAGGATCTCACTCCATGAGTAAGTTACATCCTAAGGAAAAAGTGAAGGGGTTTTTAAAGACGTAATTAAGGTCCCAAATTAGTCAACTTTTCAGTTAATAGTCAAAAGGGAGATTATCTGATTTATTCAGATGAAAGTCTTTAAAAGAGGGACGTTCTTGAAGGGGATCCTCCTGCAGACCTGGGAGAGCAGAGCTGCAGTGTAGTGAGGGAACCTGTGACACAGCCATGTGACAAGAACCAAAAGGAATGCTCTAAACCTGAGAGTGATCCCCATCCTAACAACCAGCAAAGAAATGATGAGCTCAGTCCTACAACTGCAAAGAAATGAATTTGGCCAACAACCACATGAGCTTGAAAGAGGACCTGAAAGAACATGAGCTTGAAAGAACACAGCCCAGCCAACACCTTGATTACAACTTTGTGGGATCCTGAGCAGAGGGTCCAGAAAGCACAGACTCCTGACCCATGGAAACTGTGAGACAATAAATATATGTTGTGATAAGACACCGAATATGAAGTAACTGGTTACACAGTAACAGAAAACTAGTATAGATTCTAAACGACTTCTATCTTGCCTGCTAAGTCTAATGACTGATAATGTCTGCCCGGAGCACCACTGAAAAGGATTCAAAATTTCCATCTAGGTTCAGCTACCAAAAGTGTCATAATTGATCAATAATATCTACCATGGATATTCATCACTTAGGACTCCTTTGATTGCAAGCAACAGAAAACACCACATAAATTGGCTTAAGAAGGAAAAGGAATTGTTGGTCCTGGTATTTCTTCAGCAAATACTTAGTGAACTCTGCTGTGTAATGAACATTGTTCTAAGCACTGAAGTTACAAGAGAGATGAGTCCCTGCCCTCACTGAGCTCACACTTTAGTGGCTTATGGAAATGAAGTCCAGGGATAGAATTGGCTTCAGACAAGGGCTGGATCCAGTTCAAGAAACAATCTCCATATTCCAACCACAGTAGGCTCCAGGCTTACATGTTCTCTGCTACACATCCAATGGCAAAAGAGTATTCTTCATCTAGGTACTCAAGCAGATACCCCAGGATGTCCTTTATTGGTCCTGATTGGATCAGCATGGCTTACACACCCAACCTTAAGCCAGTCACTATGCTCTGGGAAGAACGATGTCCTAATTGGTCAAGCTTGGTGTTTATGGACTGAATGATTATGTCCCCCACAAAATTCATATGTTGAGGCCCTAATGCCCAATGCGATAGTATCTGGAGATTGGTTTTAGATGAGGGACTGAGGGTGGGGCCCTCATGATGGGATTAGTGTCTTTATAAGGAGAGCGTGTCCCTGTGTTGTGTGAGGACACAGCAAGAAAGCAGCCATCTGCAAACCAGGAAGAGGTCCCTCACTGGGAACCAAACCTTCCAACACCTTGATTTTGCACTTCTCAGCCTCCAGAACTGTGAGAAATAAATATCTTCTGCTTAAGCCACCCAGTCTATGCTATTTTGTTATAACAGTCCAAACCAACCAAGATGCAGAGTCAAGCATGCAGCCCTAAAGGGAGAGATTGAGTCATCCCCCAGAATGCATCCGGACTGGGGCTGCAGGTTATGTAATTCTCGAGCAGGAAATCAGGAAAACAAAAAACAGTCAACATCTAACAGAGTAAGGGGGTGAGCAGTGGCTCCAAGTTTGCCACATATTTGATCTCTAGGTAAAAGATGGTCCCTAAAGTCCTCTAAAATTCTAAACTTGGTTGATATTTATTCTATTTTATTAAATGCTATCAATTTTTAATGTTAAATAAAACACATGTTCAAATGTAATAGAAAAATCAAGTGATGCAGCGAACTAAAAAGCAGAAGGCTCATTCCCTAAAAGCCTCCTAAACCACTATCTATGCTCCACTTCACATCATGAACACTATCCGGAAAACCTGCCATTCTTCCCAATGCTATCATTCCACATGCCGTGCTTATTTGACTTGAGTGTACACATAGATTTCTTTGTTGCCCTGGTTGGGGGATAGAGACTTGGGTTCTGTAAAAGAGACTCCAAGCCCCCAGTGGCAAGTTCATGGAGCATGTCACAGATCATGGAAGAACATCGTTAGGACCACATCAAAGCCGGGAGAGCCCCTGCCTTTCCACCAAGTACCCATAAGTTTTCCACAAATTTCAGGATCAGAGTGGCAAGGATGGGAGACCCAGGGTGCCCTGTCTGGTCACCATGGGATATCACCATATCACAAGGGCATGAAAGTTAAAGTCAGTCAGACCTGGGTTCAAATCCTGGCTCTGTCACTAACGAACTGTAAGATCACAAGAATTTTACCATGTTCATCCAAGCCCCAGCTTCCTCATGTATAAAAACTGGAATAATGATGCACACCTATGAGTTCTTATGTGACTGAGCGAGTAGCCGCACTCATGGTATATCTAACACCTAGTAAGGAAAAGAATGACTAGGGATTGAGCCTGCACTGTGGCTGAGAAAGTGCATGGACTGGGAACCAAGAGTCTACGCAGTCTACAGGCTACTGTAGAGGGCACTTAAGACCTTGGACTTGGGAGCCAGACTGCCCTGGTTAGAATCCCAGCTCCAGCGTTCACTAACCACTTGAGGTGACTTGAATTTTCCAAGTTACATGAACTTTAAAGTTATCTGATTATTCCATGTCTTGGTTTCCCTCTCTGTAAAATAACATTGATAATAACAATTCATAATTCATGAGGTTGCAGTGAGAATTAAATGAGTTCCACAGACATGAAATACTTGCAACAGTGTCGGACACATAGTTTGCACTCAATAAATGTTCATTATTATCATTATTGTTCATTCATTCAGCACACATTTGTTGAGAATATATGTTTCAAGAGCTATGTTAAGGGGCTAGAATTGCACAAATGTATATTTGACAGTCTCTTTCGTGGAGGAGCTCAACACAAATGATACATTTCTCAATTGCAAAATGAAACATCATTATTATAATTGAAGACTGAAAATTCCATGAGATTCCAGAAGAGGGAGCCTAACATGGGAAGAATAAGGGAGGTCTTTTCCAGAGAAGGGAATATTTCCACTGTACCGTACATACCTTGATTAGGCGTGAAATGAGAAGGCCAAAGAGAATCACGTAGGGGATAAGGCAATAGAGAAATTAAAAACAGCTACCACTTAGAAATATTATGCCAAGTGAAAAAAAATAAGAATGAGATTTAGAACACTATACAATTTCTGTAATATAAAGACTTGCACCCAAAACAATGACCTACATTTTACAAAAGCACATACAAAAATAAACCCACAGAGATGCTCATGAAACATACTGAAAGGGAGTGGAGAAACAGGATTTAAAACAATAAATAAAATTTAAAAAGAAAGAGAGAAGTAAGTTCATGAACACCCAGTGGTGATGATGTACCATCAACTAAAAGCCAGAGAGGGAGGGAGAGGTGGAGGGAAGGAGAGAGGGGGAGCAGAAAGGTGAAACACCAAATACATGGGAATTTGCCAGTGATGTATTGCATCTGAAATTCTGTAAAGGTCCAATCACTGCTGGCAAAATAAAGCATCAGATCATTTGATCTGAATTTTCAAATGTAATAAACAAGCATACATGAACACACACATATACACTCACGACGTAGAGAGGAGCACAGGCCCACCTGGGCCATCAAGAAAGTGGGTGATTCAGCCCTGCACTAGGGTGCCACTGCTCCTCTAATACAATCAGAAATAGGTGCCTCTTCCCCTGGACAAATGCAGATAGTGACAGTGCACTCAGGTCAGCAAGGAAAACATGAGCTGGATTTTAACATCATGCATACCATCAGCAGGGCACCCCTGTGCAAGATGCAGCTGCACAACCCTAAGAGATGGCCCTGCAGTGGTTCTTTCCTTTCATCAAACCTCCAGAAAAATAATAAAATTGAACAGCCCTGAACTATACACAAAAGGAGGAAGCTAAGGCACAGGAGGCATAGGTGGCAAGAGCATCCCCTACTGGCAAGTCCAAGAGCACTGAGCTTGAGCAGGAAATCAGAGCAAGAAAATTGCCAACCTCAGCATCCTTTATCAGAGCATTCCCTGGGTTTGGAAAGGGCCATCTTTTGCAATGTAACACCCCATCATGTTTAAATGCAATGTCTACAGTACTGCTCCAGAAATGTCCAGGTCAGCATGTGACTCTTTAACCTGAAATTTCTTTTCCTCTGGCCAAGACAATTTGACCCAAACACTGCCTTGCTCTGGCCTAAGATCTTTATGGAGAAGTTATACCCTGGGTTCTAGACTTTGAAGAACAAGTGGATATTAACAGGTGGCAAAGGGTAATGGAATTCACAGGAGCAAGCAAACTGAACTGCTAAAGAACAAAGCATAGTCAATGTGGTTTATTTACTTGAAAGAAAGAATTAAGAATTTGAAAAGGAACTTTACATGTAACAGCATGGATACATATGTTACAGTGTACAAAGCTAGCGCTTTTACATCCATGAGCTCATGGGATCTTCACAACAATCCTGTAGAACTGGCATTAAACTCATTAGCAGTGCTGGAAGAGGAAGGAACATGCTGAGGCAAGAGATTGGATGGTTCAAGTCTCGAGGCAGGGAGGTCATGGCCAGCCCCTTACCAGAGGAGAAAGTGCTTTTTAACTCCACAAGGATGTGACTGGTAATATAACATGGGCTTTAGGGTCATAAACTGCAGACAGATGGATCTGGGTTCTAACCAGTTATAAGGGACTCAGATCAGTCCCTTAACCATTCTAAGCTTATTTCCTTTTTTGCAAAATGGGGATATAATAATAATACCTGCATCAGAGGGTTAAAGTGAGAAATAAATGTTTATAAGTGGTTAACAAAATTCCTCTCACATAGTAAGTGTCTATTAAAAAGAAACTGGTATTCATTATTGAAATGTGTTCAAATAATATTACTGAATGCTTTTTTTTTTTTAGTCAATCACTGATCGAAGCCTGATGTTCAGCAAAAACACATGGTATTTGTCTTCATGAAGCATACAGCCTAGTGGGGTACATAGGCAATAATGAAGTAATTGCCAAAATAAATATAAATTGTGAATTAGTCTAAGTGCTATAAAATTACACAGTCCCAAAAGACTGTAAAGCTCAGAAAGTCTAAGGAGATTTGTCTACAAGGGATCAGAAAACAGAGCAAAATGAGTTGAGATTTGAGAAATGAAGTCGCTGACAAATGACCATAAGAAAGCACTGTAAGAAGAATGACTAGCATGTGTAAACACCCTGTGACAGGAGAGGGCATGGTTCCATCCAGGAAATCAAGGATGAGTGTGGCTAACGTACTGAGATAGAGAGAAAGAATAGTTCAGGATAAAGTGGGATGAAGAGGGCTGAGTAGGCAGGGGCAGCCCCTAATGGGCCATGGTGGGAATCAACAAGAAGCCACCATTTTCATTTTATTAGAGTTGACTTGTCAGAAACATAAGGGAGAGTGGGATGTCATGTTCACATGAGGTTCTGAGAAGATGGCTCCTGCTATGTGTGTGGAGAATACATGAGAGGAACGAGATAGAATGGATACTGGGGAAATTGTGTTTGCACTGATAACAGGTGTCCGGCCTAGAGAAGAGGATGGCTTGGGATGGCAATAGAGGAGTTAGCACAAAGTGAAGGAATCTGGGATCTATTTAGTAAATTGAATTGATTGGATTATAGGATGGATTGGGTATGGAAGATAAGGAAGAATCAAGAATGCCCCCCAGGTTTCTGGAGTGCCAGTTGCTGATATAGGGAACATGGAAGAATTCTCATTTTGGGAGAAAGAAAATAAACGAATTTCTTTAAGGCTAAGTTGAGGTTAATAATGTCTTTGGAGAAATGAGGAAAAATAACGACCGACCCCACAGAAATATAAAGAATTATAAGACAATATTATGAGAATCTATATGCTAACAAGCTGGAAAACCTAGAAGAAATGGACAACTTCTTAGAAAAATACAACCTCCCAAGACTGACCAAACAAGAAACAGAAAAACTAAACAGACCAATCACCAGCAACAAAATTGAATCAGTAATCAAAACACTACCCAAGAACAAACCCCTGGACCAGATGGATTCACCTCTGAATTCTACCAGACATATAGAGAAGAAATAACACGCATTCTCCTTAAAGTTTTCCAAAAAATAGAAGAGGAGGTAATACTTCCAAACTCATTCTATGAAGCCAGCATCACTCTAATACCAAAACCGGGCAACGACCTCACCAAAAAAGAAAATTACAGACCAATATCCCTGAAGAATGTAGATGCAAAAATACTCAACAAAATATTAGCAAACCGAATTCAAAAATACATCAAGAGGATCAGACACCATGATCAAGTGGGATTCATCCCAGGGATGCAAGGATGGTACAACATTCGAAAATCCATCAACATCATCCACCACATCAACAAAAAGAAGAACAAAAACCACATGATCATCTCCATAGATGCTGAAAAAGCATTTGACAAAATTCAGCATCCATTCATGATTAAAACTCTCAACAAAATGGGTATAGAGGGCAAGTACCTCAACATCATAAAGGCCATATATGACAAACCCACAGCTAACATCATGCTTAACGGCGAGAAGCTGAAAGCTTTTCATCTAAGATCGGGAACAAGACAGGGATGCCCACTCTCTCCACTGTTATTCAACATAGTACTGGAGGTCCTAGCCGTGGCAATCAGACAAAACAAAGACATACAAGCCATCCAGACTGGTAAAGAAGAAGTCAAACTGTCACTATTTGCAGATGACATGATACTGTACATAAAAAACCCTAAAGACTCCACTCCAAAACCACTAGAACTAATATCTGAATTCAGCAAAGTTGCAGGTTACAAAATTAACACACAGAAATCTGTTGCTTTCCTATACACTAACGATGAACTAACAGAAAGAGAAATCAGAAAAACAATTCCATTCACAATTGCATCAAAAAGAATAAAATACCGAGGAATAAACCTAACGAAGGAAGTGAAAGACCTGTACCCTGAAAACTACAAGACATTCCTAAGAGAAATTAAAGAGGACACTAACAAATGGAAATGCATCCCACGCTCTTGGCTAGGAAGAATGAATATTGTCAAAATGGCTATACTACCCAAAGCAATGTACAGATTCAATGCAATCCCTATCAAACTACCAACAGCTTTCTTCAATGAACTCGAATAAATAATTTTAAAATTCATATGGCACCACAAAAGACCCCGAATAGCCAAAGCAATCCTGAGAAGGAGGAATAAAACAGGGGGAATTACACTCCCTGACTTCAAGCTCTACTACAAAGCCACAGTAATCAAGACAATTTGGTATTGGCACAAAAACAGACCCACAGAGCAGTGGAATAGAATAGAAAATCAAAACATCAACCCAAACACATACAGTCAATTAATATTTGATAAGGGAGCCTTGGATATACATTGGGGAGATGATGGCCTCTTCAGCAGCTGGTGTTGGAAAAACTGGACAGCTACATGTAAGAGAATGAAATTGGACTACTGTCTAACCCCATACACAAAGGTAAACTCAAGGTGGATCAAAGACATGAATGTAAGTCATGAATCTATAAAACTCTTAGAAAAAAATATAGGCAAAAATCTCTTGGACATAAACATGAGCAACTTCTTCATGAACATATCTCCCCGGGCAAGGGAAACAAAAGCAAAAATGAACAAGTGGGACTATATCAAGCTGAAAAGCTTCTGTACAGCAAAGGACACCATCAGTAGAACAAAAATACTTCCTACAGTATGGGAGAATATATTCATAAATGACGTATCCGATAAGGGGTTGACATCCAAAATATATAAAGAACTCATGCACCTCAACAAACAAAAAGCAAATAATCCAATTAAGAAATGGGCAGGGGACATGAATAGACACTTCTCCAAAGAAGAAATTCAGATGGCCAACAGGCACATGAAAAGATGCTCCGCATCCTAATCATCAGAGAAATGCAGATTAAAACCACAATGAGATATCACCTCACACTAGTGAGGATGGCCAACATCCAAAACACAAACAACAACAAATGTTGGCGAGGATGTGGAGAAAAGGGAACCCTCCTACACTGCTGGTGGGACTGCAAATTAGTTCAACCATTGTGGAAAGCAGTATGGAGGTTCCTCAAAAAACTCAAAATAGAAATACCATTTGACCCAGGAATTCCACTCCTAGGAATTTACCCTAAGAATGCAGCAGCCCAGTTTGAAAAAGACAGATGCACCCCTATGTTTATCCCAGCACTATTTACAATAGCCAAGAAATGGAAGCAACCTAAGTGTCCATCAGTAGATGAATGGATTAAGAAGATGTGGTACATATACACAATGGAATATCATTCAGCCATAAGAAGAAAACAAATCCTACCATTTGCAACAACATGGATGGAGCTAGAGGGTATTATGCTCAGTGAAATAAGCCAAGCCGAAAAAGACAAGTATCAAATGATTTCACTCATATGTGGAGTATAAGAAGAAAAAAAAACTGAAGGAACAAAACAGCAGCAGACTCACAGAACCCAAGAACGGACTAATAGTTACCAAAGGGACAGGGACTGGGGAAGATGGGCGGGAAGGGAGGGATACGGGGGAAAAAGGGAAATTACGATTAGCAGATGTAATGTTGGGGGGTCACGGGGAGGGCTGTAGAACACAGAGAAGACAAGTAGTGATTCTATAGCATCCTACTATGCTGATGGACAGTGACTGTAATGGGGTTGGTGGGGTGTACCTGGTGAAGGGGTAGTTTAATAACCATAATATTGCACATGTAATTGTAGATTAATGATACCAAAATAAATTATATAAAAAAATGTAGATTGAACTTAAAAGTGTATCATGGCTGGAGCTACTACATTGTGAATAGCACAGTAAATTGAGGAAGGTTTCTTCCAGCATTCAAAAACTATCCAACTTAGCAAAGCAATTCTCTCCTGTCATTGACAAACAAGTGAAATCAACGTTACACTTTTGTAACATAAACAAAACTGTCAACCAACATTTAATTTGGAACTATTCTTCTTCATCAGTTTATCTGTATGTTGGCTATAAATAAAGGAGTTTAGCAAGATTAACTGAAGCATTTTTTGTGAATCAACTGGTTATGGAGAATTCTATAGTATTGCGTGTTATATTATTTGTCATTTGAGTGTTATACAACCTTTATATCAGTAATATTTATAATAAACTATGTGCTTATTTCTTCATAAAAAAATAATAGTTATGTCTTTGGGATATCCAGATAGAGAAATTGTAAAGATATATGTTTCTAGGGTTCAGAGAGAGGTCTAGATTATGAACATATATTTAATAGCCATTGATATATAGATGATGTTAATGAGACCATGTAGGTTGAGAAAATATAATTTAAAAAAATGTTAAAGGTGACCTCAGACTAAGCCGTAAGGAATTCCACCATAATGACTGGGTAGTGGAGGATAAATCAATAAAGGAAGGTAGAAAAGGAGTGTTCTAAGATAGGAAGAAAATGTAGAGAAACAGAAGCCAAGGAAGACAGAGTTTGAAGGGAGTCAACCTTGCTAAATGCTGCTGAGAATTATGTAAATGAGTGCCACAAATCACAGGCCTATTTGTTATTCAACAGCTTAAAATGGCACACCTTTAATCAAGATAAAGATCATTTTAAAGGCACTAAAGTTTAAATCACTTGCCTAAATTGATGCAGGCAAGAAGCAGTGGGCAGAGTTTCAAACCAAATCTTGCACAAAAACCCATTCTATGGAGATTTCTTGGGCTCTGTCATCCTTGGGGATTAGACATAAAGGTTCCCTACCATGGCCCTGTGATTGCAAAACTAGAGGAATCTGACACTCAGAACTTGGAGACATTTATCTCCTCTCTTCCCAATGGCCACATATCTGACTAGAAGAATACTATTTATTATCTCTATATCATCAAGTAGTGGAGAGAATGGCAAGAGACCTGATAAAGGAGGCAGATAGGTTGTGGCATATGCCAAGACTTAACTCAATTGAACCGGTGGTCTCATCTTGACTGGGATGAATGGGTATTCATGGCAGAGGAGAAAATTGTGGTCTAGACTGGGATCAAGTGTATCTGGAAAAATGATAGAACACCTGACCACAGTCCTCTTCCAAAGGGCTGCAGAGAATCTGTAGAGAAATCTTTAAAAGCAAAAAAGGAGCCCAGCCCAGAACACTTAACTCAGAAACAAAGTCTTATTCACCAGGAAGAAGCCAAGATTCTGAGTTCAGTGTAATGGCTATGACTCAAATCCATCCCCACTGCACCCTGCTAGGTCCCAAGAAGAGAAAAGAATAGACGTCTGCTCTGAAGCAACTGTTTTACCATTTTTCCCTCCTTTCAACACTCATAGCTTCTCTCTCAGGACCATTAAGATCATCTTATGATGGTCTTTATCTGTGTCTATGTCAGTCACTTAATGAAACCCAGGACTCCCAGCTCATCCTCACCCACTAAGTCTAATGGCTGTATAGCTCTCTCACATTTTCTGAACTCATCTTCCACCCTTCTTCTGAAATCACTACACTATGGCTCTGGAGTTCAAGGTCTTCAGTAAAATTCCCTGGATCCTCAAAATCTTCTAATAACATTCCCTTCTAATTAAAAACTGGTTCTTCCTTGAGGATACCAAAGGCCTCTCGACTATCTTCTCTTCCACTCCTGGTACCACTGGACCTGGAGTTTGGCTAAATACTCTCCTCAGTGCTTCATCAATGCTTCAAGATCATTCTGCCTCCTGCCTCACCACAAAGATTGAAGCTTTGAATGAGGCTCAAGGACACTATCCCTACACTGCCCCTGTATGTTGTAGTCACTTTCCCCACGCCTCCAAAGCCAAGTCACTACTCCTCAATTCTTAAAGATGCTAGCTCCTGGATTACATCATTCTCTCCAACACAACTCTTATCATAGGACTTACAGTTCAATATCCTCATAGAAAACCCTTCCCATATTCTGGCCCTCCGTATTTTGACCTCATCTCCACCACCAATCTTGTCTTTGTCTGGTCCTGCTCCAGGTCTACTATGGTCACTAACTGCGACACTTCCATGACCACAAACTCAAATGTTCCACTCTCAAACCAGCATCCAAACTTCAACAATTCTGAACCTTCAATTTATTTATCTAGCACCTTTTCACTGGCTCTCATGTCTTGTTTCCTTCCTTCCTTATCTTACCTTCCATGGTCAGTCATCACTATAATCCCCTGGCATACACCCTCAGCTCCCTTGCCCCTTTGTCTTGCTTTGACATATTCACTTGGCTAAATCACAGCTCTAATTCAATTCAACTCTCTGGCTTCTCTGCCATGAATATCCATTCATCCAACAGGAAAACAGGCTACCATGTTGGCTGGTCTTACTTTGATCTCACATTATTGCTATCTAGCAACCATATTGTATTTCCTCAGTCCACCCACTCTCTCAGACAACTATTTCATCCTGTCTCTTCTCTCTCCAAACCTCTAACATTACTGCTCCATCCTAGAGAATTTGATTGTTTCACATAGAGAGTTAAAAAGAACTCCCACAACTTTCTTCTACCGTACTTGCCCACCTGCCTGACTCTGTGCCCGTATACTCCTACCATTCTTCCCACACTTAAGGCCAACTCCTCTATTTGTACACCAAATACAACCTCTTTTTGTCTAATCAAGGGCACTGCTTTTCAATTTTCTCCTCCCTTTCTAACATCCTTGGCTCCTCCCCTTCTAATTGGATCATATCCACCAGCATACAAATATGCTTTTCTTTCTCCCAATACTGGTATGACAACCAAAAAAAAAATCCTCACTGGTCTACTCCTGTTATTCACTTTACAGCAAAACTCACTGGGAGAGTTTTGTCTAAACTCACTGTGTCTAAATTCTCTCCTACCCTTCTCTCCTAAACCCACTCCAAACAGGCTTTTTTCCTCAAGCTCATCAATAACCTCAGATGGCTAACTCCAATGGTCAATCCTCAGTCACGATCTTCCCTTGCCTTTCATCAACACTTAACACAGTTGATGACCCTCTTTGCCCTCAAACACTTTCTTCACTTGGCCTCCAGGACTCTGTACTAGCCTGGTTTTCTTCTGGCCTCTAGCTGCTCAACCTGCTTTTCTGGTTCTTCCATGTCCCTGACCTCTAAATGAAGGGTTCAGTTCTTGAACCTCTATTTTTATCCATATATCATGGCTTTAATACCATAAATGCCCATGACTTCCAATCTTATGTACCTAGCACAGACATCTCCCCTTTAATCAAGTTTCTTATACTCAACAGCTTACCCTATGTCTCTACTTGAAAGTCTAATACAAATCTCAAACTTATATCTATTACAAATCCCAATATATTTTCTCTAAAACCTGCTCCTCCCACAGGATTTCCCATATCATTTAATGGTGACTCCATCTTTCTAGTTGCTCAGATCAAACACACTGGAGTCATCTTGAATTCCTATCATTCCCCACATCCAATATGTCAACAAATCTTCTCAGATATAGTCTCTTCTTTTGCCAATATCTTCAAGATATATTTGGAAATTTTATTGCTCCTCACCATTTCCTCTGCTGTGATCCTGATCTGAGCCAAGCTACCACCACTTCTCCCTTTGTATCATTGCAGTGACCTCCTAACTGGTCCCCCTGCTTCTGTACATGTCCTACAAGCTATTCCCCACACAAAAGCCAGAAGATCGTGTTAAAATGTAAGGCAGATCTTGTCTCCTTTAAAAACCAGTGGGCTTAAGCCAAGCTCCTTATCTCATGCTCCAGAGCTCTACAAAGCTAATCATCACCTCTCTGACCCCAGCACCCACGACTCTCTCTCTCCCTAACTCTACTCCAACCATCGTGGCCTCCTTGCAATTTCTCTAACATGCCAAACATTTTTCTGACTCTGGATCCTTGCCCTGGCAATATTCCCTCTGTTTGGAATTATCTTTACCCATGTACTGGCCATTCCCACTCACTCCCTTCCTCCAGACCTCTACTCAAGTGCTGACTTCTCATTAAGGCTTGCCCTGAACACCCTATCTAAAATTCAGCCTCCCACACACACATTTCCTATCCCCTGTCCTTGCTTTCTATTTTCCGAGGAAAATACCATAAGTTGCTATATGTTTTAGTTTAACTAAATAATGAGTTTGATAAAGACAGGGGTTCTTGTTTGTTCCATTTATCATCTATCGGGAGACTAGAACAGTGTCTAGTGCATAATAAGAGCTTGAGTGAATAAATGAACAAGGAAACTAAGTCTTTGGGAGGTTTTAATGCCTCCCAAATTACAAATCTGGCAGCTAATTAAGTGTTAAAGCCAGAACTCAGGCCTCTTTTCAGGAACTGCATGATTTCAAGATGATGACCTACCCAAACCAGGATAGAAAACTCTCCATCCCTGTTTGGAAGAGGTTATCCAAGATTCCCATTCTTCCCTACTTCTCGTAAAATATTCATAACCCCATGAAATAAGCTTTCCCAGTGCCCCTGCTGGGATTTCCCACTCATTTCTAATTCAGTAGATCCAAACAAACAGGACAGACAAAGAGCACTGGCCTAAGAACAGAGAACCAAGTAAATAGCTCCCTAAATTTCAAGTTGCAATTAGCAATGCCAGAGAGCAAAGTGATTTTAAACCAAGATAGCCACTGCTGGTCCTGCTCTAAGTATTAAGCCCACTAAGAAGATTATGCCCTATCTCAAGTCACAGGGCCCCTGGGAAATGAAGGCCCATTCATGAGAATGGATCTTGATATAACACTCCCCTTCAGGGCATAGTTCCCCAGGAATTCGGTGTCCTGATTGGCCTGGAAATTTTGCATCCAAACTAATACAACTTCCACATTTGCTGAGCCCTAAACTGCATGCAACTTACTCTCTTCTGTTGAAAGATGGCATGTAAAGCTAAAAATATGAAAAATTACCACTTACTGAAGCTAATTATGAGTTGAATTAAGAGCTTTACAATCAGCGTTATCATTTCATATTTACAGCAGCTCTGCAACATGATATAATGGCCATACTGTGACTGAGAATGCTGGGTTATCTCATCTTCCTAAGGCCCTAAAATGAATAAATATCACAGTGGAAATTCCAATCCAAGTCTCCCTGACTCTAAAGCTGAGGCCCTTAAGCAATGTGAGAGACCTCCCACAGTTAAGAAGATTGATGTTAAGAAGGGGGTGTTATGAAGACTCAGACCCACCTCTAGTCTCCAAGTGCTGAGATTTTCAGCAAAAAACAAATACACATATATGATTTTTTTAAATGCCAACCACTGTAATGATAGATGCTAGTTAGGGAGAAATATATTCTGAAAGGAGTTAGTTAAGAATCCTCTATGTATAAAGCATTTGAATCATATTTGAACTCTAGGAAAGTTTCAAAAGGTTGATATGACACAAAGGGAATTCCAGAGGAAGAGATTTTACTTGAAAAAAAGGCAAAATCTCGAATCAGCTAAATCAACGATTTTATACAAGACTCTGAGGCTATGCTGACATCCCCACTCTCCAGAAAAGATAAATAACTGTACCCCAACAGGCACACTCACAACCCTAAACCCCCATGCCATCTGGGAATAGCAGAGAGTGTCCACCCCAAAGTTCTCCTCCATCTGGCCTGAAAAATTCCATCTCCTTATCTTCATATCTGAACCTCTGGCCAGACAGATGACCAGTGGGTTAACAACTTGCTTCTAAAAGCTAAAAGTGCCTAGGAAAATTACAATCCATAAATCACACCTCACTTTGTATTGATTTACTCGCTTGGCTTCCCCCTAACCCAGCTGAAAGCTAGCATCTGATGCACAGAGGGTATTGATGGGGAGGAAGGAGGGGGAAGGAAGAGAAAGAGGTAATTCTAAAACCTGGAGGAGACCCCCAGGAGCAGGTCTGAATCGTGGTAAGTGCTTAGACACAGGAAAAGATGATGTCAACAGCAGAGGGGATTGTTAAAAGGGACTGAAACCCAACTTCAAAGTGGCCTACGCAAATTAGGGAATTGATGAAATCATGTCTCAGGACTAAATTGTGCAGTGGAGAAACTTGCAGGCTTTGCTCAGATCCTGTGCTCATGTCCTTACTGTAGCACTTTGGGCATACAACTTAACTTCTCTGGGCCTGGCATCCCTCATTTGGGTAAGGGTGTGATAATCGTACCTGCTTCACAGATTTGTGGTGGGGATTGAATAAATCGATGCATGTTATGGGTTGAATTATGTCCCCAAAAATAAATGTTGACGTGCTAACAGTCAGTACCGCAGCATGTGACCTTATCTAGAAATGGATCTTTGCAAGTGTTATTAGCTACGATGAGGTCATACTGGAGTGGGGTGAACCCTTTGATCCACAAGGACCGCTGTCCTTACCAGACGAGGAGGAGAGACAGAGACATGACACAAGAGGAGGATGCGGTGCCTGAGTCAGCAGGGCCTGAATGCCACAGCTACAAACCGAGGAACACCTGGGGTGACCAGAACCCACGAGGGGCAAGGAAGGAATCTCCCTTGCGGGCTTCAGAGGTGCCGTATTAGTGTGCTCAGGCTAGGCTGTCATAACAAAACACCACAGACCAGACAGCTCAAACAACAGACACATATTTTCTCACCGTTTTAGAGACCAGAAGTTCCAGATCAAGGCCCAGCAGAGGTGGAGCTCCCCAGAGTTTCTGGTGGGAGCCCTCTTCCGGTTCTGAAGGCGGTCCACCTTCCTGCTGTGTCGGGGGAGAGAGAGCGCTCTGGCGGCTCGTACTAAGGACACTAATCCTATAAAATCAGGGCACCACCGTATCATCATATTTAACCTTAATTACTTCCTTGTAGGCTGCATCTCCAAATATAGCCACCTGAGGGCAGTTGTGGGAGGGGTGTCAGGGCTTCAACGTATAAATTTGAGGAGGATGGTGGGGGGATACAGTTCTCTCCATAACAGGGAGCCCTGCCAACACCTTGAATCTGAACTTCAAGCCTCCAGAACTAAGACAATACATTTCTGTTGTTTTAAATTCCCCAGTTTGTTGTGCTTTGCTAGGGCAGCCCCAGGAAACTAATAAAACATATGAAATGCCTACACCAGCACCTGGTACCTAGTATTTAATACACGTCAGCTTTTCTTATTACAACTCAGACCCAATTCAATCCAGGTCCTCAAGCAATGTCATCAGGAATTTCCCCTCATCTCTCAGCTTTGCTTTCCTCTATATTGGCTCACCCTCCTGTACCCCCTTGGGAACTCCAGCCTTATACGCTATCAGCTTAGCAGCCCCAGCAAAAAACACATCTCTTTCCCATAGCTCCACCAAAAGTCTGGGCACTGAATCTTATGGGCACAGATAAGGTCATGTGCCCATCCCTGACCCAGTCACTGTGGCCAGTAGGATGCTGTGCTCTGGCCAGACACGCCCACCCTGCAGCCAAGACTGGAGTCAACTCCATTTGAACACAGGGACTGAGCATGGAGATGAGTTGTTTGGAAAAGGAAAATCAAACTGGTAGAACCAGAGAGGTGCCAGAATGCTGAGGAGGCATAAACAACAGAAAATCATTCCCTGGGGTCTCAGTTTATAAACATCTCTGAAGTGCCCATTATACTATACTAGTAAGAAATATTAATTGCAAACAACAGAAACCAGATTGATTAACATAAATAGAAAAATGAATTTTCTGAAGAGGAGAGGAAGCTGAAAGGAAGGCTAGAGAACAGGTTTGGGCAGGAAAGAACAATGCAAACTCTGGCCAAGGTCTTGCCTGTGTTCTACAAGTCAGAGGACAAGGAACATAGATTTCTTCATGCCTCGTCTGGCTTCTATGCATGAGGTAGGACCCTTCTACTGACCTCTTTAGCACCCCACCCCAAACAATTAGGGTGCTTGGATGTCAAGTTGACAAAGAGAAAAATCTACTGTAGTTTTTTATGTAATGACAGTGAGGAAGTGTCAAGGCTGTCAAGTCCTTAGACCCTGTGAATGAAGTGGGGAAAAACTTCTGTATAACTAACCAACTCTCAAGTCAGAGCACAACACCAAACCCAGAGAATGAGATTTACCTGTAAGGAACCAGAGAAAGCTCCCTCTGCAAGAAAATGGGGATGACTTTGACAGGGGCAGAGGAGCAGGAGTCAGGGTAGAAAAGAGAATTCTCGGAGGAACGACAGCACGTGTGAAGGCATGGAGAAGAATAAAATCATGCAAATAAAACAGGAAAGCCTCTTTTGAATTCAAGAAATTTGTTTTTTCAGCAGCATCTTAGTGCCTCAAAGATTATCTTTAAAAGCAGCTGTTACCCAACAACTACTTAAGACGAAATAAAGGCAAACATTCCCACACCAACGTGCACTCAAAATAGAAGTTGAAGGGACACAAAAATACCGAGGCCATGAAGGCAGCCTGAGTCGAAGCTTTTTATGGAACAAAAAGCTCCGTGGGCTCCTGAAGGCCTCTCTCTGCTCCTCCTCGCACCATTGGTGTTTCTCCTGAGCGCCCACTGTCGGGGTGGCGGGAGGGAACAAGGGCAAGCAGCCATCTGGAGCCAGAGCCAGCCTCTAGTTCCTCTGCGCCCATGCAGGCATGCTCTTCCCAGGAGCAGCAGCAGTAATAAAACGGTAAAGTTGTCTCCAGCATTTAGCAGGGCTAGAACTATTCTGAGAGTTAAAATCTGCAGCATGTTAGAGGTTTCCAAGGCTGAGGGTGAGGAGGGGCTTGAGTGGGGGGAGGGAGAAGAGTTGAAAGCTATGAAATGCTTGCAATGTGCCCAATTTTGTGCTAAGCACTCTACATAGTCCAGAGAACAAAACAAACTTAAAATCTATGGTAAAGGTACAACAGTGTGGATGTATGTAATGCCAATGAAGTGTACATTTAAAAAGGGTTAAAATGGTAGATTTTATGTTATATATATTTTACCACAATAAAAAAAAGGCTATCAGGTAATACTATGTGGCAGGCTAATGCTCTACAAGCAATAGTTCACGGAATCCTCTCAGCAGCCCTATGAGACAAATGCCATTAATTTTCTCCAAATGACAAATGAAGAAATGGAGGCTCCCAGAGGCTACATGATTTCCTGGGTTAGGGTCACGCAGCTAGTACATGCTTTCAGTTCTGTCATCCTGAGCTCCAAGTAGCACTATGAGTAGTAATGTTATTAATGTCATTTCATCACGATTGTATAATAATAATACATTTCATTATTACTGTTATAGTGTCATTAGTGTCATTCATCATTACATATGAATTAGTGTCCTAATTTGTATTTTTAATTACTGATAGATTGTTATTAGAAATAATATTATTACTCATAATATTCTTTGTATAATAGACCCTCCTTATCCACAGTTTCACTTTTCCTGGTTTCAGTTATCTGAAGTCAACCTGTCCAGAAGCAGATGGTCCTCCTTCTATCATATGCTCAGAAGGTCAATAGTAGCCTAACACTACATCACAACGCCGAGGTCATTCACCTCACTTCATCTCAGCACATAGGCATTTTATCCTTTTACATCATCACAAGAAGGGTGAGTACAGTACAATGAGATATTTTAAAGGAGACCATACTCACATCACTTTTATTACAGTATATTGTTATAATTGTTCCATTTTATTTTTAGTTCTTGTTGTTAATCTCTTACTGTGCCTAGTTTGAAGTTAAACTTTATCATAGGTATGTATGTATAGCAAAACACAGTACATATAGGGTTCAGTGTTATCATTGCTTTCAGGCATCCACGGGGGGGGCGGTTCTTGGAACATATCCCCTGGGGATAATGGGAGACTACTGTATTATTACCACAAGCTTTAGAGGCAGTCAATGTGGTTTTGAATCACAATTATGCCATCTGTTAGCTGATGGTTAGTGGTCATGGGCAACTTTCTTGACTCCTCAGTGCCTGTTTGCATGTTCATTAAAGTATTATAACAGCACCTCTTTCAAAGGGTTGGCAAGTGAATTGAAACAAGATAATCAGTAAGTGCTTAAAGCAGTGCCTGGGATATAGTAGGTGTTAAATAAAAAATAATTGCTACTGTTAAGCTTTTTCAGGAGGAAAATTAAGCTAAAAGAGCTGTGTAACTATCCTGAGGTCACACAACTAGTGAAACAGTGGAAAGAGTCTCAAACTTTTGCTGGCCATGGTGGAGGAAGGTGGACTTCACTATAGGATAGCATGGTACTTCTTGCAGCCATCACATGACATCCAGAGGAATGTCTGTAAGAGGTCTGAGGTCAGTGAAGGCTCAGATATCTTAGTGGGTAAGGATCTCCTTCATAAATCTGTAAAAGTTTAAAGCTACAGACATTCTGTCCCCAAAAGGCACACATGCGAAATGACAAAATCTTACAACCAAGTTCCCAGGATTCTCAGATCCCTGAATCTTCCCTCTCCAACTAGGAAGCCCTCTGGTAAAAAAAAAAAAAAAAAAAGGCCTTCACTGGATAACCCAGTCCAAATCCCACTCCCATTTTTATTTAGGAAGAAAACCCCCAAATAGATTAGGGCCCTTCTCACTTCTGTTTCTGACTCATTAAGTCAAACTTCCCAAGAGATTCTGATTCAGGGAGCCACCTTATTTTGAGAACCACAAAGTTATAGGACGTTCCCATGGTCAGTCCCCCAGGGAAAATGAGATCAAGACAGGACTGGCCCTAACAAATGACTCCTCCTGAGTCCTGACTCCAGCCAGCGCTCTTCCCACCTTCCATAGGATCTAAAAATAGTTTCAAATGAATTAGACTTTTAAACTTTTCAAAATAACTATGTAAAGAAATTCTGCAGAGAAGGAGAAAAGTAGAAGGGAAGACACCAAAATGTTAGGAGTAGAGGCTCTGAGAAAATGGAATTGTGACCAACCCTTTTTTTCCCTTTTACCTACCTTTTTATATTTTCCAACTTTCATACAATATATATGTATTTTATATAATGAGACATCTTTGAAAGTAAGCCTTATGTTTAATATGTATGTTTTTATATCTTATTTTAGTTTCCTGGACATTTAACTTAAAATATTAACCCACTTAATTTATAGTCTTCGTAGTTTCTAACTTTAAAAAAAATAGTGAGGTAGGCACTGGGGGAAACTGGAATGAATCGACTTTAAAGTGACCCAAAACAGAGAAGAAAGTAAAATGTGGTGTTTGATTAGCAATTCTGTGAAGAATTACAGATGCAGACCTAGAATTGTTGGATTTCCCTGTCGCCCCTGAAGAGAAAAAGAAATTAGTAGTACAGCTTTGGTTGATTTCATAAGGCATATGTTTTCATTTCTTTGGTACTTTGATAAGAATGCCATTAGGAAGAGGGTCAGGAAGACAGAGAAACGCCTGCGTCCTGGGAGCGTGATAACAAAAGACTGATGGTCAGGCTTTGCATGTGTCCAGCACTTACCAGTTTTCAAAACCCATTTATAATAATTAGCAATTGGAAAGAACCCAAATGGCCAACAATAGAGAAATGGCTAAACAAACAGGGGTCGATTAACTCAGCTGGAATACTTCAGAGAGACAATAGTGAACAGGCAGACTGAGCTGGTTCTGGAAGTGTCTGTAGGACTTCAAGTGAACTAAGAAAAATGTGGAACACAAAGTGACGCCTTGGGACTTCAACACCACGTTTTGAAAGGCCTCTCACATTAGCTTTTTAGGCAAGATGGAGAAATGACGGCTCCATTGTTGGAGAAAAAAGCTGATACCAAATTCTGGCTCCATCAGAAACTAGTGGAGCAGCCTTGGAGAGCCTAAAGGCGATCCCCTATTGATGCAGATAATGCATTTCTGCCTTCAAAAAAATTTTTAAGCCCAAGCCAGGAAATTAACTTACATGTCGTAAAGAAGATACTTTTCTCAAAGATAAAAGAAATACATAAAATCTCTAATACATCTTGTCTTCCTGAGACAGTCTTTTTCAGATTTACTTCTAGCAATTAATATAATCTCTGATTTCACTCTTTTCTTTGCAATTGAACCTGAGGCCCAAAGGCTTAAGTCCAAAGGGAATTCACTATTTTTGACATTCCCAATCAATTTCACTTTAGCCCCAGTTGGCATTGAGTACTAAATATTAAGTTCATTACCACTAATATTAGAACTTTCTGCACAAATCTAGCAAACTGTGTGTCAGGCATGACAGTTTCAGCTTTGTTCTCTATACCATTTCTGTCTCAGAGGTTCAGTGACTAATAAATTCAAATGTATGTAAAACCTCTTACTTAATGTATCCTTGATACATAATTTGTTCTTCATAGGTGTTTACTAAATCTACATTGGGTGTTAGTATGAAGATTAATAACAGTAACTAATAGTGTAGACAGAATACTATTTTAAAAGTAGAACAGGGTTTACCTAGAAGAAGCCATACTAACCACCAAGCACCAGGACTCCCAGCTTTGCTCAGTATAAGATTTTTATCCCTGCATGGAGTGGTGATAAGAAGCTGAAACCATCAAATTTGTGAATGGCAAAAAGCTAAGAAGGCGAGCAAATATCATGGAACAAAAATCTAGAATAATTTTTCCAAGTCTTAAGTATGGTTTAAACATACCAAGATGACATTAATGAAGGGAATGTGAGATCTTCCACTTATATTCACATAGACTAATTGCCCAAAAAACAGGCAGGAGAAGAAATAACTTACTCTAGCATGTATGGGAAAGATTTAGGGAATTTGGCTAGCAGGGAGCCTACTGTGAGTCCATGTTGTAATTTGACTCCACAAAAAGCTAATATGATCTCAGTGCATGTATAGAATTATGGTATTTAGAATGAGGGCCAAGGACACATGGAGAGTTTTGAATTTAGCTCTATTCAACTTACTTTAAGAAGGAAATAAGCAGAAAAGGGTTTGTGTTTGGAAGAGAGTGACCAGGACAACCAATGAGAGGACTCTCAACCTTATCATCTGCAGAATTTATGAAAGATCTGGTCAAAAAAAATGTCTCTGGGGGATATGATGGCCTCCTTCAAATCTACTAGCTATGGATGAAGAATTAACATTTACTGTGTGGGCCACCAGGGTAGAATCAAAGGATAGAAGGCTCAACATATGGGAAATTTCTGACAATCAGAACTTTCCAGGAATGAATCACACTGGTAGATAATAAATTCACCTTCAGTGGAGGTGTTTGAGTGTAAAATGGATAATCACATGGTGGAAAATTGTAGAAATCCCATAAGCATGCAGTGATGAGGAGACAGGATGCCCTTTAAAAGATCTCTTCTAATCTTTTTCCCTATTCTAACCTTGTGTTTATGACGCTTTGAATTGAAGTATATGAAAATAAGTCTGTGCAAGACTAAAATTGGAAGCAAATATGGAAAAACATGAACAATTGAAAGCTGAACGTGCATTAGGTTCCTTCTTCATTTATTCATACTGCTTTCTTCATACCATATAAGGGGCGTGTGTGTGTGTGTGTGTGTGTGTGTGTGTGTGTTTATTAATAATAATCTAAACAAAATATGAATTAAAAAATTCTGAGAGCATAACAGTGAAGACTATAATATTAGAATTCAGGTCACTTAAGGTTCCATGAATTTAGCACTGAGCTTCCTGGTGGCCAAAGCTAAAAGAGGAAATGTAATCAGTCATGCGATTCTCAATGTTGACAAGAAGAAAACATATTCAATCTTCAGAGCAATTAAAACTTCTCCTGGCACTAAGCCCTGTAGGGAATTGTTCTTGTGGAGGGGGCACCAGTTATTCCATGGACAGTGTCCTTAACAAAATCCCTGCAGCACACAGAATAATGTGAGCCTTAAAGCTGTTTTTTGACAGTGTTTCTGAGAGAAAACCAAGGGCACGACCCAATGCAATAAAAGCAATTCTCTGCAGACCAGGAAAATATGGTTTGAATATTTTTATGGTCTAGGTAAATCTAAAAATTAATATCTATACTATAGTTTTAAAATGGAGTGGATGACATAGCTTTCAGGCAATCCTTTATAAATGTTACCTCTCAAAACCAATTAGAGTTTGAGCTTATACTCTGCAATAAGGGGCCAGTCCTCTGAGAGTTTATAAGCATTTCCTTTTGCTTTAACTCTCTTCCTTTAATGCCAGCACATGAGGCAGGGCTGTCTTCTGCTGGCAATGTCTGTTTTCCCCAGACTCTCCCTTACAGCCTCTATATACGGCTCACTTTTCCCTTGTGGCACTAGTCAGCTTGTGTGACATGTTATCCTCCCACTGGGAACTAAATTAAGGCATCAAAATCTTGTCACATCAGCCACTTAATAATCACTAGTTGTTTGCTGGCACCGTTCATTTAGGATGGATTCAAAATTCTGATCCTGAAAGAAAACTGCCAGTTTTCATTAACAGTAATAGTCGATTCAAATCCCTTGAGTGGTTGTTTTAGGCAGAAAGCTGATAGGACAAAGGGTTAATGGAACTTTACCCACACTTTAAACTAACATATAATATACAGGATTTAAGAATCAGTGATTCTCCCCATCTGTGTCCTCCTGACCGCTGTGGTGTATGACTGTAGCTAACCAGGAGACCTGGGGTGAGGAAGAGCCCCACAGTAATGACCGAGATGCTATTAGGAGAACCTACAGGACTGGTGCCAACCATGCCTGGCCCCTTTCTCCCACTCTGTCATTGACCTTCTTTCTAATCTTAAAATTATCTTTCCTCTTTTTACTTATTTACTGTCTGCTTCCTCCAACTAGGATGTAAAATCCTTAACGGTAAGGACCTTGTCTATCCTGTTATCTCCAGGGCCTAGAACAATGCCTGGCATTAGTAGACACTTGATAAATATCTGCTGGGCTGGCTGAACAAACAACTAAGTTAACTTTGAAATTTCCCATCTGGCTTGGTGATGGGAGTGAGGCTTTTCCCTCCATGGGCTTTTGTTTCTTCCTCTTCAAAAGGAGGTGTTTGGGTCAATGTGGCTGAGACTGCCAGCTGTCCATCAAAATATGTCCTCCCCTCCTTCCATGGCAGGAGACCTAGCTGTACCTAAGTTCCTGCCAATGGAATGTAAGTGGAAATGACATGTGCACCCTGTGTTGGAGACGTTAAGACAATAGATGTGCCTCCTCCATATTTTCTTCTCTCCTTTCCTGGCAACTAGAAACTGAGCATGACAGCCACCCAGCCTCCGTGGATGCAATGAGGACACTCAAGAGGACTCCAGAGCTGTTCAGCCAGCCCGGACACCTGCTAGCCTGCGCAGAGCCCCACCACTCACCCTAAAGAGAAAAATGAGCCATTACAATTTAGACTCTTGTCCTCCACACACACACACCAAAGTGAACTAATAAATAATCTCTGAGGACCCACTCAGCTCAACAGGGCTTGATCAGGACAGACTTCATCACATATAATCACTTACTTTAAGAAATTTGTATTCTCAGAGACTATCATATGTAAAAAAGGACACTTCAAATTTAATCTTGATTTTTCTCTATTTATATGAATGTGTGTTTCTCAGAGACAAAATTTAGTTTGTGCCTTTGAATCAACCACCTAGACCAGCCAGGTGGCACAAGGGTTGAAGGCTTGGCTCCTTTATTAATCACAAAGAGTACAGTACCACTAATCATATAGATTGTACTCATTTCACATGCAATACATTACATGTCCTATCATGGTTTAGAGTGTTCTAGCATCTTAGTGCTTCCCAAATCGTGGCAAGTGTACCAGAAATGGGAGGTGAGATGTTTTAAGCAGGACACAAACTTTTTAAAAAATGTAACAGGTACATATTATTTTAATGTATAGTTAATGTGCCTTCTACTTATGGCAAATGATTTCACTTCTCAATTAATGGGACAGTATGGGTTTCCTTAAAAATAAATTTAAGTAAAGAGTGAGTACGTGTAGATTGGGGATTAAAGATGGCAGCATGAGAGGTGCGACACAGGCT
Organism: Smutsia gigantea; assembly: GCA_032199065.1. NCBI lineage: Eukaryota > Metazoa > Chordata > Mammalia > Pholidota > Manidae > Smutsia > Smutsia gigantea. Next base: position 136,254 of record JAVSCE010004161.1, on the reverse strand, counting down.
TCCTCCTAAAACAGCATATAATATGAAAAAATAAAAAATACAACTAATCCTGAAAAAGCAAGAGGAAAGAGAACTGCACCAGACTGCATACACCTGGAGAAAAAAGCAGACCTCACAGAACAGGGTAACGGACCAAAGCTGTGGCCTGACGGGACCCAAGCCTTTCCCCAACCCCAGCTCACCTGCAGGAGGAAGAGAAACCGAGCAGGGAGGGAGTAGAGGCCTGGGACTGCTGAATATCTAACTCGGGAAATCGGCTCTGGGAGCACAAACCTACAATTCATGGTGCTTACATGATACTCTCGTGATTACAGGGTTGGAAAGCTAAGACACGCAGAATTCCTAGAGAGACTGAGATTCCAGCCACTTGTGGAAAGCAGGGAACCATATCTAGCTGCTCTGGGACAAAAGACAGGTGGGAAGTCTGAGAGACTTCCTAACAAGAAAGCCCTTAGCAAGAGGGCTGCTAAAGGGGCAAGGATTGCACAGAGCTTACTGCTCAGGAGAGTGGACAGGTAGACAAAATTGTCCAGGTGCTCTCTGCCCAGCAGGTTGGGAGCTTTGCCATATAGACTCTCATATTTAAGGAGGAAAAAGAAATCTTCCCCCTTAGACGATCTTCAGGTGTCCAGCTCCCTGCCTGGCTACACAGCTTAAAGGACTCCCTCCATAATATGCAGCCTACTGCGCCTTTCTTCCGGCCAGCCCCACCTGGATCGCAAACCAGCACAACCTACCCTGGCGTTAGCCCAGCCAGAGGGAAGATCTGTCTACATCAACTACAAATGCAAAGCATAGAGGCTTATACCTGTGTCTTCATCCCACTGGTTCAGGCAGTGGAGACAGCATAGCAGCCGGGTAGCAGGAAACAGCTCTTTCCTACCCCCAGGCACCAATACCACTCCCATGCGACCCCTGACATTGCTTCGGGGCTGAGCAGCTCCAGGGAGTAGAGCTTCTGGGCACTAGAGGGTGCCATATACAGATATGAAACGCCAAAGGAATCTGGTTCAGAGTAAAATTATTAATACCACTCCTGAGAAAATTTTAAATGATATCAACCTCATGACTCTTCCTGAAAGGGAGTTCAAAATAAAAATCATTAACATGCTCATGGAGGTACGGAAAGATATTCAAGAACTCAGGAATGAATTACAGTCGGAGATCCAATGATTGAAGAGCACAATGGAGGGTATTAAAAGCAGATTGGATTCAATGGAGGAGAAGATAAATGAAATAGAAACTAGAGAAGAGGAATACAAAGAAGCTGAGGCACAGAGAGAAAAAAGAACCTCTAAGAATGAAAGAATATTGAGAGAACTGTGTGACCAATCCAAACGGAACAATATTTGCATTATAGGGGTACCAGAAGAAGAAGAGAAAGAAAAAGGGATAGAAAGTGTCTTTGAGGAGGTAATTGCTGGAAACTTCCCCAATCTGGGGAAGGAGATAGTCTCTCAGGCCATGGAGATGCACAGATCTCCCAACATAAGGGACCCAAGGAAGACAACCCCAAAACATATAATAATTAAAATGGCAAAGATCAAGGATAAGGACAGACTGTTATAAGCAGCCAGAGAGAGAAATAAGATCACATACAAAGGAAAACCCATCAGGCTATCATCAGACTTCTCAGCAGAAACCTTACAGGCCAGAAGGGAGTGGCATGATGTATTTAATGCAATGAAGTAGAAGGGCCTTGAAACAAGAATACTTTATCCAGCAAGATTATAATTTAAATTTGAAGGAGGGATTAACCAATTTCCAGATAAGCAAAAGTTGAGAGAATTTACTTCCCACAAACCATCTCTACAGTGTATTTTGGAGGGACTACTATAGATGGAAGTGTTCCTAAGGTTTAATAGCTGTCACCAGAGGTAATAAAACCACAGTAAAGAAAGCAGAACAGCTAATTACTAAGCAAATGCAAAAATTAAAATAACTATCTCCAAAGTCAATCCCAAAGTCAATCAAGGGATAGACAAAGAGTACAGAATATGATACCTAATATATAAAGAATAGAGGAGGAAGAAAAAAAAGAACCTTTAGATTGTGTTTGTAATACCATATTAAGTGAGTTAAGTTAGACTATTAGATAGTGAGGATGTTAACCTTGAACCTTTGGTAACCACGAATCTAAAGCCTGCAATGGCAATAAGTACATACCTATCGATAATCACCCTAAATGTAATGGTCTGAATGTATCAATCAAAAGACATAGGGTCACTGAATGGATAAAAAGACAAGACCCATCTATATGCTGCCTACAAGAGACTCACTTTAAATCCAAAGGCATACACAGACTAAAAGTGAAGGGATGGAAAAAGATATTTCATGCAACTAATAGGGAGAAAAAAGCAGGAGTTGCAGTACTTGTATCAGACAAAATAGACTTCAAAACAAAGAAAGTCACAAGAGACAAAGAAGAACATTACATAATGATAAAAGGGTCAATCCAACAAGAAGATATAACCATTATAAATATCTATGCGCCCAACACAGGAGCACCTACATATGTGAAACAAATACTAACACAATTAAAAGGAGAAATAGAATGCAGTGGATTCATTCTAGGAGACTTCAACACTCCACTCACTCTGAAGGAAAGATCAACCAGACAGAAAATAAGTAAGGAGACAGAGGCACTGAACAACATATTCGAACCTATACGGGCGTCTTCAGAACTCTACATCCAAAAGCAGCGGAATATACATTCTTCTCAAGTGCACATGGAACATTTTCAAGAATAGATCATATACTAGGCCACAAAAAGAGCCTCAATAAATTCAAAAAGTTTGAAATTGTACCAACCAGTTTCTCAGACCACAAAGGTATGAAACTAGAAATAAATTTACTCAAAGAAAATGAAAAATCCCACAAACACATGGAGGCTTCACAACATGCTCCTAAATACCCAATGGATCAATGACCAAATAAAAACAGAGATCAAGCAATATATGGAGACAAACAACAACAATAACTCAACACTGCAAAATCTGTGGGACGCAGTGAAGGCCGTGTTAAGAGGAAAGTATATTGCAATACAGGCCTACCCCAGGAAAGAAGGACAATCCCATATAAGCAGTCTAAACTCACAATTAATGAAACTAGAAAAAAAAGAACAAATGAGGCCCAGAGTCAGTAGAAGGAGGGACATAATAAAGATTAAAGCAGAAATAAATAAAATTGAGAAGAACAAAACAATAGAAAGAATCAATGAAAGCAGGAGCTGGTTCTTCAAAAAAATTAACAAAATAGATAAACCGCTAGCCAGACTTAGCAAGAAAAAAAGAGTCTACTTACATAAACAGAATCAGAAATGAGAAAGGAAAAATAACTACAGACACCACAGAAATAGAAAGAATTATTAGAGAATACTATGAAAAATTATATGCTAACAAACTGGATAACCTAGAAGAAATGGACTGCTTTCTAGAAAAATACAAGCTTCCAAGTCTGACGCAGAAAGAAACAGAAAATCTGAACAGACCAATTACCAGCAATGAAATTGAACTGTTAATCAAAAACCTACCTAACGCCTGTACCAGATGCCTTCACCACTGAATTTTATCAAACATTTAGTGAAGACCTAATACCCATCCTCCTTAAAGTTTTCCAAAGAGGAGAAGAGGGAATATTTCCAAACTCATTCTATGAGGTCAGCATCACTCTAATACCAAAACCAGGCAAAAACACCACAAAAAAAGAAAATTACCAACCAATATTCCTAATGAACATAGATGCAAAAATACTCAACAAAATATTAGCAAACCAAATTCAAAAACATATCAAAAAGATCATCCATCATGATCAAGTAGGATTTATTCCAGGGATGCTAGGATGGTACAACATTCGAAAATCCATCAACATCATCCACCACATCAACAAAAAGAAGGACAAAAACCACATCATCATCTACATAGATGCTGAAAAAGCATTTGACAAAATTCAACATCCATTCATGATAAAAACTCTCAACAAAATAGGTATAGAGGGCAACTACCTCAACATAACAAAGGCCATATATGACAAACCCACAGCCAACATTATACTTAACAGCAAGAACCTGAAAGCTTTTCCTTTAAGATAGGGAACAAGACAAGGATGCCTACTCTCCCCACTTCTATTCAACATAGTACTGGAGGTCCTAGCCATGGCAATCAGACAACATAAATAAAAGGCATCCAATTGGCAAGGAGGAAGTTAAACTGTCCCTGTTTGCAGATGACATGATATTGTACATAAAAAAACCCTAAAGAATCTACTCCAAAACTACTAGATCTAATACCTGAATTCAGCAAATTTGCGGCATACAAAATTAATATGCAGAAATCTGTGGCATTCCTATACACTAACAATGAACTAGCAGAAAGAGGAATCAGGAAAACAATTCCATTCACAGTTGCATCAAAAAGAATAAAATACCTAGGAATAAACCTAACCAAGAAAGTGAAAGACCTATACTCTGAAAACTATAGGACAGTCATCAGAGAAATAAAAGAAGATACCAAAAATGGAAACACATCCCATGCTCATGAATAGGAAGAATTAATATTGTCAAAATGGCCATCCTGCCTAAAGCAATCTACAGATTCAATGCAATTCCTATCAAAATACCAACAGCATTCTTCAGTGAACTAGAGAAAATCATTCTAAAATTCATATGGAACCAAAAAAGACCCCGAATAGCCAAAGCAATCCTGAGAAGGAAGAATAAAGCTGTGGGGATTATGCTCCCCAACTTCAAGCTCTACTACAAAGCCACAGTACTCAAGACAATTTGGTACTGGCACAAGAACAGACCCACAGACCAATGGAACAGACTAGAGAGCCCTTATATAAACCCAACCATATATGGTCAATTAATATATGATAAAGGAGCCATGGACATACAATGGAAAAATGACAGCCTCTTCAACAGCTGGTGTTGGCAAAACTGGACAGCTACATGCAAGAGAATGAAATTGGATTATTGTTTAACCCCATACACAAAAGTAAACTCAAAATGGATCAAGGACCTGAATGTAAGTCATGAAACCATAAAACTCTTAGAAGACAACATAGGCAAAAATCTCCTGAATATAAGCATGAGCAACTTCTTCCTGAACGCATCTCCTCAAGCAAGAGAAACAAAAGCAAAAATGAACTCATGGGACTACACCAAACTAAAAAGTTTCTGTATGGCAAAGGACACCATCAACAGAACAAAAAGGCATCCTATAGTATGGGAGAATATATTTGTAAATGACATATCCGACAAGGGGTTAACATCCAAAATACATAAAGAACTTAACATGCCTCAACACCCAAAAAGCAAATAACCCAATTAAAAAATGAGCAGAGGATATGAAGAGACAGTTCTCCAAAGAAGAAATTCAGATGGCCAACAGACACATGAAAAGATTCTCCACATCACTAATCATCAGAGAAATGCAAATTAAAACCACAATGAGATATCACCTCACACCAGTAAGGATGGCCAGCATCCAAAAGACTAAGAACAACAAATGCTAGTGAGGATGCAGAGAAAGGGGAACCCTCCTACACTGCTGGTGGGAATGTAAATTAGTTCAACCATTGTAGAAAGCAATATGGAGGTTCCTCAAAAAAACTAAAAATAGAAATACCATTTGACCCAGGGATCCCACTCTTTGTACCCAAAGAATACAACTTCTCAGATTCAAAAAGACATATGCACCTCTATGTTTATTGCAGCACTTTTTACAATAGCCAAGATATGGAAGCAACCTAAGTGTCCATCAGTAGATGAATGGATAAAGAAGATGTGGTACATATACACAGTGGAATATTATTCAGCCATAAGAAAGAAACAAATCCTACCATTTGCAACAACATGGATGGAGCTGGAGGATATTATGCTCAATGAAATAAGCCAGGGGGAGAAACACAAGTGCCAAATGATTTCCCTCATTTGGGGAGTATAACAATAAAGCAAACCTGAAGGAACAAAATAGCAGCAGACTCAGAGACTCCAAGAAGGAACTAGTGGTTACCAAAGGGGAGGGGTGTGGGAGGGCAGGTGGGGAGGGTGGGAGAAGGGGATTAAGGGGTATTTTGTTTAGTTCACATGGTATGGCAGATCACGGGGAAAACAGTGTAGCACAGAGAAGGCAAACAGTGAATCTGTGGCATCTTACTACACTGATGGACAGTGACTGCATTGGGGTATGGGTGGGGACTTGATAATATGGGTAAATATAGTAACCTCATTGTTTTTTCATGTGAAACCTTCATAAGAGTGTATATCAGTAATACCTTAATAAAAAAATAAAAAATAAAGTGAGTACATGTAGTATAGGAAGTGACAAAAATTGGGAAGGTGGTATGTATGCAAAGCACTGAAACAGGGTGACTCAACAGTAACTGAAAGACTGTTATGTTGTTAATTGCTACCTGTTAGATGGAGAATGCATCATGATATTCACTTTGAAGAGATAAAACTAATACTCTAAGAGCTGCCTTTGTCAACCAAATCAATAGACTAAGTGATTAACTCAAATGAGATTACTGACAACTAGCAATCATAGGCACCTTTATGGTTCACTAAATACTATTTCACATTCATTATCTGTTTTATTTTCATCTTGAATGTGTTTGATGCAATGTTAAAGAAAGCGAAAAATAACAGAGTTTTATTTTTTAAAAGATTATGTATTATGTTGTGTTACAGCATTGGTAAAGGAGAATTTGTGGGCTTTAATAATGTAAGACCTAAGCTCAGATTCCAGGTCAAACATTCATAAACTGTGGGGCCCAGAGTGGGTCACTCCTTCTACAGTCCACAGACCCTTCCTGAGCACCTCTAATGTGAGATGCACAGACCTAGGTGCTTGGGATACATCAGAACAAAACAGCAAACACACTTGCCCTTGGGAAGCTTAGCTTCTAATGAGCGAGACATACAATAAACACAATAAAGAAATTATATAATGCATTAGAAGGCAAGAAGTGCTCTTTAAAAAGAAGGGCAGGGAAAAGCGGACAGGAACTAGATACAGTGATCAGGGCAGGATTCACGGGCAATGTGACACTTGAACAAAGACTTGAAAGAGGTGAGGACATGAGCTTAGTATTTGAGGAAAAGAGGGTCCAGCAGGGATGCCTCCTTAGGGCTTTCTAAGGCCAGGCATTAAGTTGACATAACCATAGGGGGTCACCTCACTTATGCCCCTTCTCTCAGGGATCATTGTCTTATACTGTTTATTGTCCAATATCTGAAAACCATTCTTTTATGCATTCAGATAGTTAAGTTGGGAGGGTACATGCAGTCCCTGTTACTCCATAGTTCCGTTCTGAACATGTCAAACCTGAGATGTCCTTTGGACATCAAAGGGGAGCTGGAGAGCTTCCTATCACTTATCTTATTAGGCCCTACTTCCAGAATTTCTGATTCAGTAGGTCTGGGGTCAGGTCCAAGGATATATACTTCTAGTAAGTTCCCAGGTAATACCTTGCTGCTGGTCGGGAACCATACTTTGAGACCCACTGGTTTACTGAAATTTTTCCCTACCCTCTCTGGCCAATGGTCTCTTTATAAAAACATAACTCCAAAAGTCACTTTCCTGCTAATAATCTAGGATCGCTCCAGAGACCTGTAAGTTTTGGGATCTTGCTTTCCCTTGCCAATCTTTCCAGATTTTCCTCCCATCCTTCCTCTGTATCCCTGTGCTGGGCCATTCCTGAGATGCCCTTTCTGTGCCGGGTCCTCTTGGCTTCACCCGATGCTTTCACTTGTGCTGAGTCCTCTTTCTGGGAGGGCCTTTTCCACCATGGTTTGCAAGAATGAGTCGGGGTCCCCGTTCTGGCCTCCTCTGTGAGACATTTCCTGGCCCAGGCAGAATGGGGGCCTTCCCTCCTCTGACTCCCATCACGCTGCCGGCTCTTGGCACAGAGTTTCCCAACAAACTGTTGAACTTCCCTATCTTCCCCCATTATACTTGGAGCTCCTTGAGGGCTTTTAATTATTTTTAAATTATTCTTAATTTAATCCCTGTAGCTTTGTTCCTAATTAGTGGTAAAGACCCCTGGGAACTCGTTTTCAACTTGCAGGAGGATGGTTAGTTGTCGAAATGATTTGGGGAGACCATCACCATTTAGGGGACAGAGGTCACTAAAGCATCACACAGCATGCTCGCTCATGAGCAAGAAGAGTCCCACATCCATGATTTTCAAATGTCCCTCCAGATGTCATGAAGGTGAAAGCATGTTTATCATCATCTGAGCATAGAACCTGTTTTGCAATAAACACAAAATATTTTGCACAATTCTAGAGTTTTCCTGGAAAGACCTACCTCATAAATGTAGGAAAGATTGGAGTTCGTTTTGCTGGGAACGATACCAAGAAATTTTACCATTCAGAGAAATCATGTTGTCCAAAGCCACACTCATTGCACTTGAGTCTCCAATACCAGAAAATCACACCAATCTGTATTCACAGCTCTAGTATTCATAACAACATGCAGATGCAAGCATCTAACTGTTCTGTCTTCTAGAGCAGCTGTGCTTAAGCATTTAAAGTTTAATACTTTTTTTTAAGTTACTTACCTTTTATTTTTCCTTTCTTTTAGAGTTAGAATGTTATGTTGATTTCTGTTTTTAAAAGTACATTTGTTGATATGTTATACCATCTTATTTCACACCAAAAAAGGAGTTGCACTTAATTATAAATTGTTATCAAAAGGGTCATTTGATATGATAAAGCTGTGACCACCACCCTATAGAATCAAATCAGATCCCTTGGCATGGCATTGGAAATTCTTCACAGTTTCACTCCGCTGTATCTTCCCAATCTCTTTTCCAATCTTCTCCCACCTTACCTTCTCCAGCCATGTGGAACTCCTGGCTTATTCTGAGCATGCCATATTTCCATCTTTCCACATGCTCTAGTTTCCTCCATGTGGAGTTTTCTTGCCCCCTCTAGTTGAATTGCTATTGAGCTCAGCTTAAATATTACCTCCACTCTAAAATCTTGCCCAACTCCCTCTTCAGGGCCTTCCCCTGGCCCATTGTTCATAACACCATTTGTAAGGATGAATCACTTTTGCTAGCTCACATGTTTTCCTCTCCCCCCATGAAAGACAGCATGTTGGTTGAGGACTTTGGCTTTGGGGTAATTCAGCTAGGATCGAAACCACCTCTAACATGCCCTACTTGGGTGATCCTGATCTGGGGCAAAACAATTAAGTTCTCTAAAGGAAATAATACTTACCTCTCGAGGAGCTTGGAAGAAAATGAAATCCTGTACATACAGTACCTAGTATATATAAAGTACCTGTCCTTAGTAAATGCTTTATAAATAGTGGCTATCACTGTCATTGTTGTTATTATTCATTCCATACACCTATCATATAATAGAGCACATAGTAGATGCTCAATAAATGTTTATTGAATTGATTGATTTGGTTCTAATAAACCTCTAAAAATAACTTGCTTTTAAGAATGTCTAATGGGGGAATACCTAACCTCAGAGAAAGCTTTTGACAGAGATATTAGTCAGAGGGAATTTATTGATCTCTCCAGTCACATCATGTAGATAATTCACCCAGCCAAGCCCTGCCTCTGCCGCCTTGACCATTTATAATTAACCTGGATGGCCCAGATCTCAGATGAAGGGAAATAGACAGAAAAATAGAGATGGTTGCTCTTTTTATTTAAGCTTCTGTGCCAGAATATAGATAATCCTTTTAAAGAGGAATTTTTAGACTAAGTGGGAAGACCTGCCTCATACTCTGCTCTGATTTAAAACAAGCACTGGCATTGGAGAGGAGCCAAGGACCCTGACATGGACGGGGGAGACGTGAGCAAGCTCTTTTTACCATAGAAATAGGCAGAGGGATCAAGTGGGGTTTTTCCACATGGATAACCACCCAAATGGAGGATTGGGGGTTGACAGTGCGCTCAATCACAAAAACAAAACCAGAGAAATCTTCCCATTCCCGCAGCCATTGAAAATTACAGGGATGAGATTGGTTCTGTCTGATTCTTCACCCCCTAAGGTGTATGAAGAACTGAAGTGTGTATTTGGGTTAAGAGAATTTTTTAATGCAATTACCTGGAAATGTCAAATACAAATTGGTGTTATTTAAATAATTCTTGCTTTATACCTTAATAAGACCTCCATTTTCAGAAACTTAGAGAGATCAAATTTTAAAAGAGCCTTAAGCGATGATCTATTTCTGGTACTGTCTTTATGTTTAAATGTCGCCCAGGCAACATTTCTGCAGTTATCACTACAAGTCTGGGAAGAATGGGTTTTCTGGGAAACCTATTCAGAAGCTGATGAGTTTTCCAGATGTCCTTTACCAGCAATTAGTTAATTGACAACACATAATGCTGTTGTCAAGCTACCTTAGAAAAAAGATGCTGACACAGGCAGTTTTTGTTTCCTATTAAAATATAATTTATTACAATTATCTTTTAGTTGTGTGTTGAATTTTCTAGGTATAAACGCATTTAGGAGATAAGTTACTCTCATCAGACTCAACTGTGATTCATAACTAGTTAATAATTGCTTCCTTGTTTAATAATTAATTCCTTGTTTACTCTTAGGGAAATGCTTTCTTATATTCAGCCTTTGTACATGCTGTTCTCTCAGCCTAGGACCCTCTTCTCTTTCCCTGACACACTGCTACTTATCCTTCAAGTCTCAGTTTAAACCTCGTTTCTTCCTGAAGGCTTTCCTTGAACCCTAGACTGGGCAAGACATCCCTGCAATGTGTGGGTTTGTATTTCCCCACTTATGTGATTATCTGTTTCCTCCACCAAGTAGCAGGATTCACAGCAGGCACCTTGGCCACACTGCTTCTCCATGATTGAGTATATATTCAGCAAACATTAACGGGATGAGTAGGTTGAGTAAATCAGTTGTTACAGACACCTTCTCATGGTAAGACAAGATACCCTTTCATGTGTGAATTAACCAAGGTCTAGTGAGCTTAACAGCTTTGTCCAACTAGAGCATTTTGACATCAAAACTAGTATCACATGTCCTACTACCAGTGTGCTGCTCTTTTCGTTATTTCGAGGATTACAAACCAAAGTGTCCACTAGGTAGTAAGTGAAATGGGGGGGGAGGGGTAAGACCACATGCCAGGGAAGGGGACTGATAAACTGAAGAACACACAGCTCATTTGAAGGGAGCGCCCACTATGCAGGTGCCATAGAACAGGGTCAGTGTTGCCAGACCTTACATTTTTAGGGATTTTGTTTGTTTGTTTGTTTTTTAAAGAGTGGGAAATGCAGAACTTTATGGGAAATGGGCTGATTTTTTAATACTAGCCAAAAAAAATGTTTTTAATATCATATATTTTGCTTTCCAAACAAAACACTCAAGGGCTAGGCATAGCCTCTAAGCCTCCATTGTGCCATGTCTCCAGACAGAGCTGCTTCTTCCTATGCAATTCAGCCCTACCTCTGAAGAACCCTTCCCGTGTTCCAACAATCAGAACTCAGGCAATTCCACAGTCGCCTACTCTAGGAAAATTGCTTGAAAATCAAAAAACTCAATAAAACAATTGTCCCAGTAAGAAGTACTCAGTTCCCCCTTCTCCAATTGCTTTCAAATTGAATGACCCCCACGACAGTAAATTCAATCCCCACACAGGCTGCAGTAACTGTTATGATCTCACATGACAGAAACCAAACATTGCAAAAGTAGAAAAACAATCTTTTTTTCCAGAGGGGAGTGCAGAGTACCACACATATAAAGATTCAAGACTGGTTTTTATTTCTGGGGCAAAATGGTACCAAAGTTTCTACATTCCTCCCCACTCTATTGTGACTAACCAGTGTGTAGAGATAGGGAGCTACCAGCATTAGGCTCAGAGGGGTAAGTTTTGGGGTCTAGCCCTCCCACATGCAGCTCTATGATCTCAGGCAAGTGGTAACTTCTGAGAGCCTTGGTGTCCTCTTAAACAGATAAAATGCAAAGAAAAGCTACATCCACACCAGTGTTAAGAGTTGACAATGAGCATAGCTAACTGAACTTCCTTATTCCTGTGGTAGAAATACTTGGTTCTAGGTAGAAAATATTCTAGGTAGAAAATACCAGGTGCCCAATCACTGCTATGTACCTGGGTGTGGTACAAATGGAACCACAATGGTCCAGAAAGGAATTAAGACACACAGTGAAGAAAATCCCACTGTCATACTCATGAGCCTATTTGTCTCATTTTCGTCCATTTACTTTTCTCTCCTTCTCATTCAAAATATCAAGAGAAAGTCTTGTGTACTCCCCATCACTGGTTCCTTACCAACTTCTCTATCATGTCTCAGGAGGACTAGCTGAAGCTTCCCAGGATCTTACACTTACCCTTCCCTGCACTTACCCCTATTTGTTCATTTGATCCTCACATCCAAGCAACTGAGTCAAAATCCCATAGTTTGAGGCCAGGATTTGAGTTTTGTTCCTCTGGCTCCAAATCCTGAGCATTTAGCCACCGTGATACTTACTTCCTCTCTGACCCACTGGAATCTGGCTTGTGCCCCCACCATTCCTTCATTCATTCACTCATTCACTCAACAATTATAGAGGAAGTGTTGACAATGTGCCAAGTCCTCATAAAGCTTGCAATTCTAGGGGGCAGAAAAAAATTAAAAAGTAAAAAATATATATAGTAGATAAGCTAGTAACAAATACTAAGAAAAGAGTAAAGCAGATAAGTTGGATGTGATGACAAGAACAAGAAGACCAGTCCAGCAGCTGGGATCCACAGGCAGCTAGTTTAGCAGCAGGCAGAGAATACGTGCAAACCGGTGGAACATGGGGGATTTGTAGGAAGGAACCCAACAGCTTTTAAGCCTCGAGTGTGTGTGCCAAACACAAGATCTACATCCAGCGTAACCTATCTAATTTGTCATCTGTCCATCTTCTTCATCTGAGGTATTATATCAATTCAACAAATCAGAATTTTTAATAATTTCATTTTAAATTATTAAATTATTAATAATCCTCTAAGGGAGGTATCGCTGTCCTCTTTCACAGATAATCAAGCGAAGATCAGGGAGGTTACACAATTTGCTTGAGGTTATCCAGCTGATAAGTGGACTAAGATTCAAACACAGGAAGGACTTCAAAGCCAAATGTCTTTCTTTTAACTAAATAACCGGCCTTACAGCAGTAAATAAACAAGGTTCCAACTTGGAAAACACAAGGAATGTGGCAGCAGGTGCATTACTTTGCTAAAGGCAGCCATCACAAAATACCAAGCTGCAGCGGCTTAAGCAAGAGAAATTTATTTCTCACAGTTTGGGAAGCTAAAAGTCCAAGATCAAGATACCAACATGATTGATTTCTCCTGAGACCTCTCTCCTTGGCCTGAAGACAGCTAACCTCTCACTGTGTGCCCTCATGGCCCTTCCTCTGTGTGTGCACATCCCTGCAGTGTCTTTCTCCTCTTATAAGGAGATTGGATTAGGCCTCCATCCTTATGACCTCATTTAACCTTAATCATGTCTTTAAAGGCCCATCTCCAAATACAGTCATACTGGGATTAGGGTTTCAGTATATGAATCCCAGGGGGACACAATTCAGCCCATAATGGCAGGTGGTAGAGCTCCAGTTCCTTTGGGAAGAGGGAGAGATGATTAAGAAAAGCAAAGCACCATGCAAACTCTAATATACGTAGAGTGCAGGTCCCTGCCAGAGAGAAAGTGCAGAGAGGGGAGTTGGGGAATGAGATGAGAGTGAGATGAACAGCAGGCTGACCCTGAGTCACCCATTCATTGCTCTAGAGCCCCTTTGGTGTGCTTATCCCTCATTGCCTTAACTTGAAGCATTACAGCAGGAGGCAGGGTGCAGACTCTGCAGCTGTGGGACAAGGAGCCAGGAAGTCATTCCTCTGCTGTCAGAGTGGCTGGGCTTGCTAGCACGTTGGCATCTCTCTGCCAGCTCACAGCTCTCTTTATTCCTCTGCCTTTTCTCTTTCATTAAAAAGGTGTGTGTGTGTGTGTGTGTGTGTGTGTGTGTGTGTGTGTGTGTTATTGTTGTTATTATTCTAACTGGGGCCTGACATTTCTTAGCATCCAAAACCAGTGTACCTACTCCCGTCATCAATGAGCTCTATCTGGTCCATGTACACCAGCACCATCCTTTATCACTTGTATGCATGTGTGTGTGTGTGTGTGTGTGTGTGTGTGTGTGTGTGTGTGTGTGTTATTGTTGCTATTATTCTAACTGGGGCCTGACATTTCTTAGCATCCAAAACCAGTGTACCTACTCCCATCATCAATGAGCTCTATCTGGTCCATGTACACCAGCACCATCCTTTATCACTTGTATGCGTGTGTGTGTGTGTGTGTGTGTGTGTGTGTGTGTGTGTGTGTGTGTGTGTTTATCTGGAAGAGATAAGAAGACAAAAAGAGAGAAACAGAGTGAGTGAGAGAGAGAGAAAGAAAAGGAAGGAAGTGAGGGAGGGAGAGTAGGAGGGAAGGAGGGAGGAAGGAAAGACTATTTAAATTGTAGAACAGTGTGTGACACTGTGAGTCTAGAGAATGTATGTGATTTAGGACAGATCAAAATTCTCTTAACAGGCCTGTTATCCCAAGCAATAAAGTGAGAGGATAAGGTAGTGCTTCATGGGCTGAATTACATTCCCTCAAAAATTTATAGATTGAAGCCCTAATTCCCAGGACCACAGAATGAGACTGTATTTGGAGATGAGGCCTTAAAGAGGTAATTAAGGAAAATGAGGTCCTACAGGTGGCCCCTAATCCAAAATCATTGGTGTCCTTACTAGAAAAGGAGATTAGGACACAGACACAATGCAGAGGGGAGACCATGACCACGTGGGGACACAGAGGGAAAGTTGCCATCTGCAAGCCAAGGAGGGAGACCTCAGAAGAAACCAAACTTGCTAACAACTACACCATGAAGTTTTAGCCTCCAAGATTGTGAGAAACTAAATCTGTGCTATTTAGGGCACCCTGCCTATGGTAACTCTAGCAAACTAATGCAGAGATCCAGATAAACTCTTGAGAGTGAGCACTCGGCTGCCTGTTCATTATCCATCCTCTCCTGCTTTCTTACTAATATAATTCGCTTTCCAAAAAAATAATCTACCCTGGTGTCAGAGAGAAAGGTGATCTCACCTCGAGCCCATAGGAAATAAGCAACTGTGTTCAGTTTGTGCCTGTTGCCAGTGAGTAATTTAGGAACAGGCATATGACCAAACTCGGGCCAGAAGGCACAGGGAGAAGTCTCCTGGGAGCTTTTTTTTTTGTCACTCCTCATGGAGACACACAGTAGATAAGGTCTCTTGTTCTTCTAGAAATTTGTGTATATAAATAGGACTTCTGAAATACCTACAGCTATTTGGGGCCTAGCCTGGAGCCAGCCTGAAGGGAAAGACAATTTCCAAAGAGAAGAGATAGTTGATGGTACCTCTGATACTCTCAAGCAACCCTGTGGTACTTCCCAACTCAGGACTTCCAGCAATGGCAGGTAAAACATTTCCTTTTCCTTAATGCCAGAGCTTCCTTTGTCGCAGCTGAAGACACCCAGTCAGATGCCCTCTATCATCCTCTCCAGCCTGTACCACCTAGAGGCTGTGTTCCTAAGACTACTAATAACAGTTAACATGTAACAGAGAACCTTTCAAACAGCTCACCATGAACCCATCCAAACTAACTTAAACAAAAGGAATTTACTGGATGAACATAGGAGTATCATACAGAAGCCAAGAGCAGGAACACCAAAGACAAAAATTCAAATTCTCCCTCCTTCTCTCTCCCCCTTTCCTTCTTTTCTCCATTGCTTCTATTCTCTCTCTCCTTTTAACTCTCTTTCCTTACATGGTGATTCAATTTGTTTCTAATCCATTCTGCAAATGAACTTTCCCATTTCTTCTTGCACACACCCCATCATGACTCAGGATGGCTCTCTCAGACCTTAGTTCTGCATTGCCCAAGGTCATGACCCACGGAAAGCTAAGCACTTATGCCTGTAACCCAGTTCCAGGTCTTCTGGAGATGGTCTAATTGGACCAGTCCAGCTTCAGAGTTAGTTTTCCTGAGTCAGGTGTCCAACCCTCATCCAATCAGCTATGATTGGAGAAGCAAAAACATGCAATAGAAACAGCACTAATAGAACCCATTTTGCCTATGTGGGCTGGGGGTGGCAAGGCAGAATTGTTCTCAGATGAGATGGTGGGAACGGGTGTGTCCTCCAAAAGATGTCCAGTACATGATTTTTAGAATCTTCTTCCACCACACAATTCCCTACTTGGAGAGTTGTGATAATGGCCATTCTACCCTGCCATCCCCTTATTTCTTTCTCAAACAGAAATACAAACAGGCAGGAGAAAGGGGATGAGAGGACACACCTGGTCCTGGTCCTCAGTTACAGAAACCGGGCCCCAGAATGGTGTTTCCTCCAAGGAGAAATATGGGATGGGGGTGGTGTATTATCTTCAGCCTAAGCAAGGAAGCAGAAGCCCAGCAGTTTCCTGGACACCTGTCCTCAGCTGATAGCACTTTCACCCGTCAGCCTCAGCTCAGACCCAAGATGAACCCTTCCCCTCTCTCCATGAGTTCTGGTAACTCTGGTTTCTCAAACCTCCTGGCAAATGCTCACCAGGAGTCAGCAGTGCTCTGCTCAGACCACTAGCCTAAGTCCATGACCACCCCTGACTACAGAAGAGCTTTTTGAAATGGAAAATTCATCTTGAACTCCCCGCTCCAATCCCCCCACTGGATCCCCTCTACCAACAGGACAAAGTCCTTGGCCCAGCCTGCAGGACCCTGCACAGCGTAGCCCTGTGGCCCCTTCAGCCTCGTCTCACACCACTGCGACCCAGCTGATGCCTTGGCCCTCACTGACCTACTTGCTGTTCCCTCATGTGCACTGTGCAGATCCCGACTCTGCACATGGGTACCCACTGTTCCCCTGCCTGGACCACACCTCTCCCCAGGTCACTGTGGCTGAGCCCTTGTCTCTGCTGTGACATATCATGCCAGAAAGAAGTTATTTATGTCCATCTCTTCCCTATTGAGCCATTAACTTCTTAAAGACAGGGACTCTGCCTTGCTCTGACACGCATCTCCAGGGCCTCAGGTAGTGCCAGTGCTTCAAGGAATATTTAAAAGGACAACATAAGGGAGATGCAAGTGTGGGAGGGAGAGGAGAGAAACAGGAAGGCCTTCCTACCCCTTCACAGTGTCCCTGACCAGCTCAGCCATGGGGCCTGGGAAAAAGAAGTCCGCTGGCTATCAGCAGAGCAAACTTCTTCCATCTGTCACAGATTTTAAGGCTTCCAAAGCCCTCTCACAAACAAAGCATCATTTGATCCTCAGACTACCCCTATTGGGTTACCAGCAATTATCCGCATTTTACAAAGAGGGAAGATAGGAGCAGGAAAAGGGAAGTGAGTTGGAAGGCCACCAGTCAGTCTCAGCACTTAGAGGCCAGGGGATTGATTCTGCACTCCAACAGGATCCCTTCCTGGATAGCAGAAATGTAGCCATGCAAGGGGCTGGTGGTCTCTGAAGTGTCGCATGTGGGGCAGCCCTGGGGAGGCCAGAGGAGATCCCACTCTGCGCAGCTGCTCGGAAGCCAGAGTCTCTGCTCACTGCCCAGTTCCCACCCTGGCACAAGCACGGCTGTATTCCCCTGGGTCCAGCAGCCTGACGCCATCTCAGCTTCCTTCTGGCCCCTGTCTCTGTCCTACATCTGGGGAGACAGTGAATAATCCTTCCTTTCTTTCGGGAGCTTGTTGCCTTCAGGGTTATTTATAGCCTGCTCCTGGCCCTGCTGAGGCATCTTTTCTCTCCTGTTTAAATTTAGCTCTCTTTGTCTTCCTCCTCTGACTTATCTCCTGATCCCGTCTGGGTTTCCTCCACTGCCTTTGTTCTCCTGTGTTTGTTCCACATCTCCTTTCATCTGCTGAGCCGCAACAGTCTCACCAAAGAGTTGCTCTGAAGCCTTTATAAAACTTTCTCCTCCATGCTCAGAGCTCTCCAGCAGGCCAATCTCTCTCCACTTTCAACTTTCTCTTGCTGCTGGCTTCACCTTTATCACCTCTCATTCTAGCCCACTTCCAGAAAGGGAACATGGGCATGGCTATTTGCAAACAGAGCCAGAACCAACAACTTCCCTATCTCGTCTGCCCAAAGCCACTCTTACTTTTAAAAGCTCCTAGTTTCAATGCTTCTATCTTGAGTCTCAACCCAGAATCACTTGGTCTTATGCATGGACAAGATAAGTCAACAGTCTTGCACATGTCTGTTCTTTCAGGATCTGCAACTGACCCAAAGTCAAGCTTTTCTTAGTGCTGGAAAGAGCAGCTGCCGTCAAAATCCACAGAAGGGGCATACACCGCTTTGCTTCTAATAACATTTAATAGAAATAATGCAGGTTGAGATTAGATTCTCAAGTTCAGATCATACAGGGGTCTCCAATCCCAGTGGCTCCAGGGATCACACATGGAAAGAAAGGAATGAAGCGGTCCTGGCCACAGATAGTGGGGACTTCACCCATGTACACTGTGTCTATAGGAAGTAGCATACTATATTGCTTGGATCTTCTGATTTTTCTAGAGAAGTCAAGAATCTGGACTTCTAAATAATGGCAATTAGTTCAAAACTTGAAAAGCGCTGTAGAAGAACAGATCATAGGCCACATGTTGTGACCTCTGTACCCACCACCCACCCACATCTTCACATGTCATCCATGAGCCTTGCCCCTCACCCCTCCCTACCCGTGGCTTACAGGCCAAATAGCCCTTCCAATTCCAGTTAGCATCTGTGTGGCTCTTAACACACATGGCTCCATTTCTACCCTGTTCTTAGGACTGGGTTCTGAACTGGTAACAGCGGAGTTCTGCCTTTCACTCAAGCAATCCACTTGCTCTCTGTTCTCACTTTATGCCTGGCAAGAGTCATGTTCATTTTCAAAATTGTCTCCTAGAAGATCTTCTACGGTGCATTACTCAGGATGAGCTGGGTTATGCTGTAAAACGAACAGCACTAAAATCCCCATAGCTGACAATCACAAAGGTTCACTGCTCATATATGCTACTAGTGCTTTGGGGGCCAGCTGGGGCCTATGCGGCAAGCCACTCTCAGACTCAGGTTGGAGGAGTGGCCACCACAGAAAACACTGACATGGTCATGGCAGAGAAAGAATATGATGAAACTGGCTTTTAAATCTTTTTCCCAGAAGCAACACTTATATCCTTTCTGCTCATGTTCAGTTTCCCAAAGCAAATGACATGGCCATATTTCATTTCAAAGAAGGTGAAGGAATGCCATTTTATCTTGTGCCTGGAAGGTGCAAGGATGGAAATAATTGGGAAACAGCACTAAATGACTTGCATGTATGGTATTTCCACTTTCAAGGAAGTTTTAAAGTTCTATTCAATAGTTTGAATCCATCCATTTATTCATTTAACAGTAATGACTGAGCAAAGCTCAGAGGTGGTCAACCTGAGGATGGGAATAAGGACTTGTCTCTGCCTTCAAGCAGGTATGGCTTGTTAGAGAGCATCCATGGATTTGTGCTAGTAACTTGGAAACAAGGCACAAGGTAGGAAATGCCACAGGCAAGTATAGAAAATACTGAGCGTGGAAATAGCAGAAAACCTGGGCAAGAAAAAGTATTTGAGAATATTCTTGGAATAGGGGAAAGGTAGGTGAGCAGGAAGAACTGGCCATCAGTAACTGAATCCCTCCACCCCAGTAGTTGTGACCCCGTGGCAGATCAAAATGATAAATGGGTACCGCTTCCTGGATCACTAGTCCTACCTCTGCACCTGGGATGCAGGCAAGGAGAAAGGCATGTCGCATCCAGAGCAATCCCTACCCCCACCGAGTGACGACCTTGGTCAAGTCATTGAACCACCTGTGCCTGTTTCCTCACCTGTACAATCAGGTATTTATAGTACCTACCTCACAGAGTTGATGGGAGAGTTGTAATATGTAAGTTGAGGTAATAGGAGGCTAGGCACATGGCAGACATCACATCTCTGGTAACCAGCCTACTCACTCTGTCCTTCCATTGCCTCAGTCTGTCTTCTTCTTGTTTCTTCCTCCTTCAACATCTTGGAGGCAAGACTGCTTCTCATAAAGTGTGTGCTCTTGGCATTGACCAAGACTGCTCCTAAGTGTTCCTTGGAAGGAGATTTCAGCTGTACAAAAACACAGGCGGAGGGAAGAGGGCTATGCGCCCTCAAGGTAGGACTGCCTGAGCACTAGTCTGTATCCAGCACTTTCTGGGTTAAATTCTGACCTTCATAAGTTTGCTTTGCATGTTATACACTTGGGGAAACAGTGCACAAAGGCAAGAACTATTTCTATTCATCCCCTTATGCACAGAAATGTGGATAATGCTAGAAGCATAATAGGCAGGAGAAAAGAGCCATAAATTGAACTGAGTTTGTTATGTAATCTCAGGGAAAGTATTTCCTCCCTGGCCTTCAGTTCTCCCATTTTTAAAATGAGAGAATTGGACTGGAGACTTACTAAGATCTTTTCTATCCTCCATGACTAGCCAATCTTTCACTAGATGTTTTCCCTTGCCCTCCACCTGGTCATTATTGAGCCTCATGACTTTATTCAAGATGTGAGCTAAAGCAAAACTGTCCCCCTATGAGCAGGAAGCTAACGGAGGAAATGATTGGAGCTGATGATTACTGTGCACCAGCCACTGTGCAGAGGGCGTACAGGAATCACGGCAGCTCATTGCAACAAGCCGAACGATATCATCATTAAAATCATCCCCATTTTACTAAGAAGACATTGAGGCACAAGGAGACTAAGCTATTGCTTAAGTAACTCTGTCTAGTTGGCAGAGATGAGATTTGAATCCAGGTCATTTGACTCCAAACCCATACTCTACATCATTAGGCTATACTGCCTCCAGGGAGCCGTAGGGAGCTGGAGCCCCACAGATTGAGCATCTAGTTCACTCTATATTCTATTAAGAGGATTTTCAAAACCCTAAGGATTTGCTTAATTTCTTCAGATTGACTCAGCGTGATGGATAATATGGTATTGTCCATCCCTAGATTGTGTCTTCAACTTTCAGGAGAGAATGCAGGAAACAGCAATATTCCCTACATTTCTTTTTACCAATTACCACTGTAATAACAATTATCGATGGCATTTCCAGGAAGCACTTTCACATCCATTATCGGGTGTGACTTCTCACACCAGCACCCTGAGGTACACAGAGAAAATATCACCATGTTGATTTTACAGTTGGGGAAATGGAGGCTCCAGGAGGTGAAGAAGTTTGCCTGAGATCCCATGCCAGTAAAGCGTGGATCCTAAATTTGAACCTGATTTTGAACCTCAGTGAGAAAGTGCTAAGGGGCTCCCCATGACTCAGAGCACTTGGCTCCCAAAGCCGACCAGGATGCAGGTGGGCAGAGATGCAGGTATAGACTCAGGGGGACTGAGGTGGAGAGCCTGGAGCTAGGAAAGAAACCCAGCAGGAAGCCAGAGGAGAGGAGTGTCCCACTATCTTCCTCAGTGTCAAGGGGGCAGGAGAACTTTAGGGTTTAATACTTCGTGCACCTGCTCTTTTGCTGCTTCCTTCTCTCTAACCTTCAAGTCACTACCCATCCGCCACCTTAGCCACCTCCCAAATCATGGACATCGGACAGTTTATGTAATCGCCCACATTCGCTGAGTGCCTGCAGTATGCTGGAGCACTGTTTTTAGGCACTAAGGAAACTGAGAGGAGATATGCACAACTCACTGAACTCCAGGGAAGGTGATTGGTGTCAGGATCAGAAAAGACTTGCAGAGGTGGTGTATTCAATCTGAGTCTGGATGGGCATGTAGGAGCTCTCTAGAAGGATGATGTGGGCCAGAATAAAGGTTGAGCAAAGGGGAACTCTGTTCCAGGCAGAGGGAACACATGCAGAGATTTGGAATGCTTTTCTGATGGGAGCACGTGATACTTAGAGGGAAGTGTCAAGAGCGGAGAATAGAAAGGAAGGTACGGCCAGATCTCCATGGGTTTTCAAGTCCAGCTGAAGGCACTGAACTTGATCTTCAGGCAGTTGGGGAGCTTTGACTGTTAGGGACAGCTTCTCCTATGTGCTAGGGATAATTTGGGATGGATCGTTGTCCTGCTCTTCTCATTGGAAATCCTCCCAAGAACCCAGAAACTAATTCAGAAATTCTCATTGTATAAAGGAATATGAAGATCAAAGAAGAGAGAAAAAATACCACTCCCCTTGGACAGAAATGTAACCATTTACGGTGCACCATGCCATGAGGCCAGGATGCCAACAGGAGCAAACAGAGGTCTCCTCCACCCCTTGCTGGAGCCCGGGAGGTGGACCCTCAAGATAGACCCTCTCCCCTCCCCTCAATGTGACTCTGTGTGAGGAAAGGAACATGAGTGCTCGTCCTACTGTCCTTGCTAATGAAATCAGTCTCCCCATCTGAAAAACTGATTGAGTGACAGTGGTGAGCATCACGGGACACTGCAGCCTGAGCTCTCTGCCCTCTCTAGCCTGCGGGGAGCAGTCATGCTGAGTGCTATGCATGCAACCGGCACAGGGAGGCAGTGCGGGCCCACAGTCAGTCTCAGCCCAGACACCTTGGAATGGCCAAGTGGGGACAAACAAATGAGGGAGATGGACCAAGAAAATAAAAGTAGGAGAAAGGGAGAGGAGCTTCTACCACAAATTTATTGAAATCTGCTTTTAATATAAGTTTTCCTCTAGGAAGTAACCATAATCTATGAATCCAGTCCTTTGAATCTTACAGCAGACCCTTGGTAAGCAGAAATCTTACGGAAGTTCTCAGCCATGCTTATGTCCTGGGACTTGCATTTAATACCATTGCCACCTGATCTCAACCTGCCTTACCAGTTTTCTTATCCATGCAATCCTTCACATGCAGTATTCTCAAGCCCGCTTCTCTTCCCCATCCAGGCCCTTGTCTGTGCCTGTGTCCATGCTGTTCTCTCCACCTGGAACAGCCTTCTTCAAAAGACCCATCCTATGTTTTTTATTTAATTCAAATGTTATCAATACCATAAAGCCTTTCCTGACCCCCTCCCAAATCAGAAATCACCTCTAATTCTCTCTCTCGCTCTCTCTCTCGCTCGCTCTCTCTCTCGCTCGCTCTCTCTCTCTCTCTCTCTCTCTCTCTCTCTCTCTCTCTCCATTGCTTCTCAAAATATTCTCTACCCCTCTCTGCCACCTGCCACCATCCACCTATGAACCAGTCATTTGTATATATGGGAAGAAATAATACCTTAAGGTGTCCATGGAGTGTCCTGGATGTAAGCCCTACTCACAGTAGCTCCCTGATGCATGTACCAAAAAGGAGTTTAAGTTCTGTCTGAGGAATGGCCAGCAATGTTCCTGCTTGCCAAGGGAACTTCAGTTTTCTAATCTAGAGAAGTCTTAACATAAAGAGGTAGATCAGTAGGGGACTGGTTAAATTATGTATGGTATATCTAAACTTCAGGACACTGCACAGCTTTTTAATGAAAGAGAAAGTCTGTATGTTCAGTATAGAATGATAACCAAGATATATACTTAAAACAAAAAGCATACTACAAAACAGTATAGTGGGATGACCTCATTTAGTTGAAAGGAAAAAAAACAAAATTTTATACACATACATATAACCATACATTCATAGAAAAAGTCTAGAAAAACATACAAAAATACTAACAGTGGTTAAATCAGAGAAGGATTAAAGTGGGAAGAGAAGAAACATTTTTTCTTTTCAATTTAAATCCTATGACATTTTTACGTTCTGCAATTGACTCACTAATTCGGTAAATATTTATTTAAGACACTGTTCTAGGCACTGGAATACCTGCATATTTATTAAAGGACCTTAAATCTTTCTATAATAATTAAACTAATTTTAAAGATGGAGTGAGGATTTCCATCTTGTCTCCCTGCTGAGAACAATGATAAAAGGGGCAAAATGTCTGAGTCAGATGTTTCAGGCATCATACATTACTCAACACAAGGCGGTGCTCCTTGACAGGTGAGCCCACAGTCACCCAGCTCTCGGACTCACACACTTCCCTACTTTAGTGCGGCAAAATAGAGCCAAAGGGAGAAGTCATACCAAGCTAAGAAGGCAGATTGAGTATTCTGGACAGCTGAAGCTTCTGGGATTTTTAGGGTCAGGGAGCTATGCAGAGGGAGTAGCCCAGACATCTGTGTGGGGGCCAGTGGAAGTTTCCCAGTAGTAAGCTGGACTATGTGTACACAAGTGAGGCTTTACAAGGCAAAGCAGAGGTTTTCTGATGACAGGCTAAGAACGGAATGAGAGTACCAAAGGAAGGAGGAAACTCCCTGAAACAGCAGACATTCATTTAAGACCTGAGAAAGGCCCAGATATAGAAATAAGGCTCATACCTTAGAGTTTAAGTTAAAAATGAAATAGACCCCCCAAAAAAGAATAATATCAAGTCTGACAGAGTCAGATAGATTCACTAGTAATTTAAAATCAACATCCTATATAAGAGAAAATGTCATAATATAGACTCTATATTGTGTATCATTCCAAAATGGTATATAGTAAAAAATCACTACACATGTGAAAAAGTACAAATATATGAACTATGTATGAGTGAGAAAAAAATAGTCAATTCAAATAGACCTCAAGATGAACCAGATGTTGAAATTAGCAGGCAAGTCCTTTAAAACAGCTATCATAAATAGTACTTAAAGGAAAAGATGGTCATAATGAGTCAAAAGCTAAGGAATCACTGGGGAGGAATGGAGATTATTAAAAACAGGGATTCTAAGACAGAAAAGTGCAGTAAACATCTGGAATTAAAAGCTCTTTGGAACATAGAATTTTTTTTTTTTATAAAGAGAACTATATCTAGGCATAACATAGTCAAACTTCTAAAATTCAAAGATAAAAAGAAAATCTTAAATGCAATCAAAGAAAATATAAGAAACAACAATACAAATATCAATTAACTGCTCATAATAAACAATAGAAGCAAGACAAGGAAACACCTTTAAAATACACAAAGAAGAAAAAGTCAGCCCAAATTGTATATTCAGTGAAAATATCATTCAAAAGTCAGAGTGAAATAAAGTTATTTTTAGGTGAACATAATTTGATCAAATTCATTGACAGCAGACTTGCTCTACAAGAAATGCTAAAGGAAATTCTCAGGCTGAAGAAAAATGACACCAGATGGAAATTTGGGTCTTCAGGGAAAAAAAATAGCAATATTTTATTTACTGTGTGGTAAATTATATATGTGTATTTAATATTTATGTCAATAACAGCACAGAAGATAGGTTGGGGTAAGCAGAATTGCACTGTTGTAAGGTTCTTACATTTTACACAAACTGATATATTAATTCAAGGTAGACTTGAATAAATTAAGGATACTTGTATTGCCTAGGACAATGCTAAAATAACATACAGAGAGTTACAGTTAAAAAAACAACAGGGATATTAAAATGAACTCCTAAAAAATATTTGACTAATCCAAAGAAGGCAGGAAAGAAGGAAAGAAAGGAAAATACACAGATGGGATAAGTGGAAAACAAATACCAACATTGTAGATTTAAAACCAACCACATCATTAATTATTCTAAATATAAATGGACTAAACCTTCCAATCAAACAGAAGGTGGGTCTTCTGGTATGGCAGAATGAAGAGGTCAGCAAATCCTCTCCCCAAAAAAGCAACTATAACACTAAAAACAACTACTTCAGGGCACTGGAAATCAACTAAAGCCATACAACAAATTCATGAAAAACTACTACATTTTGAGTAAGAACTGTGGGAGCTTCTGGTGTTCCTGCTTGGGACTGTTTACATCCTCCCCAAAAACCCAGCTAAGTCAACAAGGTAGTTGTACCAAAGAGTGGGGCCAGCTGTGAGAACCAGCAGCATTGCTGGCAGAAGAGGCACACTTGCAGTGGAATGGAAGGCATAAAACCCACACCCACCAGCACCGTCAGTAAAACTGCAAGCTTTTTTGATGAGGAGTGATCAATGTTTGAGGAAGTCCAATGGTTCTGCTAACCAGAGATTACAGTCCTGGTTGACGTAAGCAACAGAGCAGAGGACTAACCAGAAATTTAACAAGGTGATCCAGTAAATAAGATAGCCCCAAAAGGGCTTGATCGACCCTCAACAAATCCTTGGCTGACCAGGAGACTGAGCAAATATGCAGAGAAGACAGGGGATGACCTGAGAATAAGAGCCATGGTAGACTTGAAAACTGCCTAAATTTTGATAAACTCTGCAACCCACAAACATAAGAGACGTGTGTGGAAGCCTTACTGTCTTGAGGGGTTCAGGAGGCCAAATAATGCCCACCAATCCCACAAAGAATCCCATATCCTAATCCTGGAAACTGTGGATGTTACTTTACATGGCAAAAGGATCTTTGCCAATGTGATTAAGGTTAAGGACCTTGAGATGAAAAGGTCATCCTGGATTTTCTGGGTAGGTTCAATCTTGTTACATGACTCCTTAAAAGCAGAGAAGATTTTCCAGCTGGGTCAGAGAGATGTGATGTGAGAAGGATCTGACCCTCTATGGTGGCTTTTAAGGTGGAAGAAGTAGGCCATGAGCCAAGGAATGTACCGCCCTCCAGAAACTGGAAAATACAACGAAATGGATTCTTCCTCCCTAGAACCTCCAGAAAGGAATACTGTCTTGCCGACACCATGATTTTAGCCCAGTGAGACTTGTAGACAACTTCTGATCTACCGCTCGGTAACTGATTTGTGTTGTTTTGACCACTAAGTTCATGGTAATTTGCTGTGGCACCAACAGAAAACCAACTGAGCATAACCTGTAACCAAATACTGGCTGACCAAATTATGAAGAAACAGAAGCAACTCCTGAGGAACCAGGCTTAAAATAAAAACAAGATTTTGAGAAACTGAACAGAGATATCAGTAGCCACATCTCACAAGGGATACAGAATATACAGATTTAGTCCAGGTATGTTACTAAACAAACAAGAAGTAACAACCACAACTTCAAGGGAGATCAGAATCCACAGTCACTAGTACATCACCTACATTATCCAGTTTTAAGCAACAAAAAATTATGAGACATGTGACAAAATAGGAAAGCATGACACATACTCAAGAAAAAATTCAGTAAATAAGAAATAATAGTGTCTAAGAGGGCCCAGATGTTGGATTTAGCAGACAAAACTGTTCAAATAAATAAGTATACTTGAAGAATTTAAGGAATTTAAACATTGTCTAAAGAATTAAGAAAAATATGATGACAATGATTCAGCAAGTAGAGGATATTAATAAATAAATGGAAATCACTAAAGAGAAACAAATAGAATTCTAAAGTTGAAAAGTGCGATAACTGCAATGAAAATTTCACTAGAGACTTAACAGCATATTTTAGATGTAGGAAGAATCAGTGAATTTGAAGAGAGTGAAGAGAAATTATCCAATATGAAGAAAAAATTCTTTCCAATTAATGAACAAATCCCAGAGACCTTTTTGACATTGCATTAGTTTCCTAGGGCTGCTGTAACAAAGTATCACAAACTGAGTGCAAGAAAACAAGAGGAATTTATTATCATACAGTTCTGGAGGTTAAAAACCCAAAACCAAGGTGCCACAAGGTCATGCTCTCTATGAAGTCTCTAGGGGAGAATCCCTCCTGCCTCTCCCTAGCTTCTGGTGGCAATCCTTTGGCACTCACATCACTCCAGTCACATGGTGTTCTCCCTGTCTGTTTCCCAGCACCTTCTCTCTGTGCACACCTGTGTCCAAATTTCCATCCTCTTATAAGGACACTAGTCATTGGATTAAGATACACCTACTCCGGTATGACCTCATCTTAACCTGATTACATCTCCAAATACCCTATTTCCAAATAAGCTTGCATTCTCAGTTTCCAGGTGGACATGAACTTTGTGGGGCACTATTTATCCCAATCCAGACATCATCAAGCATCCCAACACAATTTCAGACAGTCCCAAAGGAGCAGCACAGTGGCTAATGGGGCTACAGGAATCTCCCTGCATCTTACCACAGTGTCAGAAATTACACCAGCAAAGAGGCAACAGACCCAAGTATATTCAGACAGCTCATTACTTATACAGAAGCAAGGTCAGCCTAGTGTCAGCTCCCTTTGTCCCTAGTTCAGAGAACAATACCAAATCATGGGGGCTGATGACAGGCTGCTTAGGAAGTGAGTAGCTCTGCTATTGAAGAGCTTTCTATAAACTACAGCCAGAAATTTTATAGACGTGCAGAGAAGTCTGAAGCTCTACTCTAAGAAGGGTTAAATAGAATGTCCTCTGCTCAAATGAAACCAGAGGGTAGATATGAAACAGCCTTGTAGAGTTCTCTTGCAGGTTAGGGAGATGCATGATAAACTTCGTGGCAAATTCCTGCAAGGCTGCTTATCTCCCTTCATTCCACCAGCACTAGCAGGGTACTTTACCAAAACTTGAAGACTTAGGTCAGAT
This sequence comes from Smutsia gigantea, assembly GCA_032199065.1. Lineage (NCBI taxonomy): Eukaryota > Metazoa > Chordata > Mammalia > Pholidota > Manidae > Smutsia > Smutsia gigantea. The sequence goes on along the minus strand of JAVSCE010004161.1, from coordinate 107,827 downwards.
TACAGGTAAACATTGCTTACATGGCCAATGTGAACATGTGGTGGATATCAGAGCAGCACAACAGTGCAGTTCCTCTGCCCATAGATATAATAGGAATCGCAGAGGAAAGGAAAGAAAGAAAGGGGAAGAAAAAACATTTGAGGATATACTGGGCAAAACTCCCCAATGAACACCAAGAGAGATAAACACAGAGATTCACACCTAGACACACTGTAGTCAAATAAATGGTTGGATGACAAAGATAGAGAAAATATTGAAAGCACTGAGAGAAGAAGCAGTATGTAATTTAACTCATCACATACAGAGGAACAATTAATGGTGGGTTTCCCATCAGATACAACAGAGGCCGAAAGATAGTGGGAAGACATATTCAAGGTAGTAATGAAAAAAAACTGCCAACCAAGAATTCTATAATCAAGAAAACAGCCTTTTAATATTGAAGGTGAAATAAAGACATTCTTGAGTAAAGACAGAGAGAAGTCACTGTTAGCAGATCTGTCTTATAAGAAATGTTAAGGCAGTCCTTCAGGCTGAAAGGAAAGGACAGCAGATAGTAATGAGATTCTACCAAAAACTAAATAAATAAGTAATAAAATAAAAATAATGAAAAAGAGCATGAAAAACTATAAATATGTGGGCAAATATGAGTGTACATATATTTTTCTTCTCTTCTTTAAAAGACACAAGATTACATAAGCAATAATTATAACACTGAATTGTTATTATGACAAATGGAGATGACATATATGTGACAATGATAGCACAAAGGAAGGGAAGTATACGGAGTTTTACTGGAGAAAATTTCTGTATTTTACCAAAATTCACCTAGTATTAGTCTTCAATTAATTTATCATGTTATTATTGCCACAAATCAAGATGTGTGTTGTCATCCCCAGAGAAACCATGAAAATAACTTAGAAACAAAGTTTTAAAAAATCAACAAAAAACTGTCAGTTAAGAAGCAGAGATTGGAGATTCAAGATGGCAGCATGAGAGGTGACACGGAGAACTCCTCCCAAAACCACAAATAGTACAAAAATACTGCTGAGCGTCTAACCCTGGAGATGTGCTTTGTGAGCAGAAGGCTATACTGTGTGGTGCTCTGGACATTGGGGAGCTCGGATGGGCACAGTGCTTGGGAGACTGACATTCCAGCTGTTTGTGCAGGGGGGGATCCACATCCGGCCTCTCTGTGTCAGAGGAGGGGCGCACCATCTGAGAGGCTTCCTAGCAGCGAGAGGACTGCTGAAGGGGCAGGGTTTGCACAGAGCTTGCTGCACGGGAGAAGGGAGAGCTGGACAAGATTATCTGGGTGCACTCTGCCCAGCTGGTTGGGAACTTGGAGGAGCTTCAGGTGCTCCATTCCCCTGGCTGCCTACTCAGCTCCAAGGCCCCCCACTATGACATGCAGCCTGCTGCACCTTCCTCCTAGCCTGACAGCACTGGCAGGCAAATTGGCAGTCACTGTGCAGGCTTCAGGCCAGCCAGAGGGAGGCCCCGCCTACAACAGCTAGAGAAGCAAAGCACAGAGGCTTACACGTGTGTGCTTGGCCCACTGGCTCTTGACACTGGAGACAGGCACTGCAGACAGGAAGCAGGAAACAGGTCTTTCCTCCCCCAGGCGCCATCTCTGCTCCCCTACGACCCCCAACCTTACTCTAGGGGCTGAGCAGCTCCAGAAACTGGAGTTTCTGTGCACTAGTGGGCACCACACAGAAATATGAAACGTCAAAAGAACATGGTTCAGACCAAAATCTCACAAACCCAAGAAAAAGGGCCAAATGAAACTGAACTCACCAATCTTCCTGAAAGAGAGTTCAAAATAAAAATTATATACATGCTTATGGAGGTACAGAAAAATGTTCAAGAACTAAGGAATGAAATTAAGTCAGAGATTCAATCATTAAGAAATTCCATATCTGAAATGAAACATACAATGGAGGAATTTAAAAGCAGATTAGATGTAGTAGAAGAGAGGATAAATGGAAAAGAAATTAGAGAAGAGGAATACAAAGAAGCTGAGGCACAGAGAGAAAAAAGAATCTCTAAGAATGAAAGAATATTGACAGAACTGTGTGACCTACCCAAATGGAACAATATTCGCATTATAGGGGTACCAGAAGAAGAAGAGAGAGGAAAAGGGATAGAAAGTGTCTTTGAAGAGGTAATTGCTGAAAACTTCCCCAATCTGGGGAAGAAGATAGTCTCTCAAGCCATGGAGGTGCACAGATCACCCAACACAAGAGACCCAAGGAAGATAACATCAAGACATATAATAATTAAAATGGCAAAGATCAAGGATAAAGACAGACTTTTTTTTTTAGCTTTGCATATAGTTTTATTATCTGCACTTGAACACTAAAGACAGACTTTTAAAAGCAGCTAGAGAGAGAAAAAAGATCACATACAAAGGAAAATCCATCAGGCTATCATCAGACTTTTCAACAGAAACCTTACAGGCCAGAAGGGAGTGGATTGATGTATTTAATGCAATGAAGCAGAAAGGCCTTGAACCAAGAATACTCTACCCGGCAAGGTTATCATTTAAATTTGAAGGAGGAATTAAACAATTTTCAGATAAGCAAAAGCTGAGAGAATTTACCTCCCACAAACCACCTCTACAGTACATTTTGGAGGGACTCCTATAGATTGAAGTATTCCTAAGGCTAAATAGATGTCACCCAAGGGATAAGCAAAGAGTACAGAATATGATTCATAACATACAAAAAAAAGAAGGAAGAAGAAGGAGAAAAGAAAAGAACCTTTAGGTTGTGTTTGTAATAGCATAGGAAGTGAGTTAAATTTGACTGTTAGTAAGGGCATTACCCTTGAACCTTTGGTAACCATGAAACTAAAGCCTGCAATGGCAATAACTACATACCTATTGATAATCACCCTAAATGTAAATGGTCTGAATGCACCAATCACAGACATAGAGTTACTGAATGGATAAAAAAACAAGACCCATCTATATGCTGCCTACAAGAGACTCACTTCAAACCCAAAGACATACATAGACTGAAAATAAGGGGACAGAAAAAGATATTTCATTCAACTAATAGTGAGAAAAAAGTAGGACATGCAGTACTTGTATGAGACAAAATAGACTTCAAAACAAAGAAAGTCCCAAGAGACAAAGAAGGACATTACATAATAATAAAAGGGTCAGTCCAACAAGAGGATATAACTATTATAAATATCTATGCACCCAACACAGGATCACGTACATATGTGAAACAAATACTAACAGAATTAAAGGGGGAAACAGAATGCAATGCATAGATTTTGGAAGACTTCAACACACCACTCACTCCAAAGGACAGATCAACCAGACAGAATACAAATAAAGAGACAGAGGCACGGAACAACATATTAGAACAAATGGACCTAACGGACATCTACAGAACACTCCATCCAAAAGCAACAGAATACACATTCTTCTCAAGTGCACATGGAACATTTTCAAGAATAGATCATATACTAGGCCACAAAAAGAAAATCAGTAAATTCAAAAAGATTGAAATTGTACAACCAGCATCTCAAATAAAAAAGGTATGAAACTTTTTTCGCAATGGGTTTGCCGCTAGGACACAGGTGTCGTGAAAACCACCGTTAATCAAAACCAAAATGGGAAAGGAGAAGACCCATATAAACATCGTCGTCATTGGACACGTAGATTCGGGAAAATCGACCACTACTGGCCACCTGATCTACAAATGCGGTGGAATCGACAAAAGAACCATCAAAAAGTTTGAGAAGGAGGCTGCGGAGATGGGAAAGGGCTCCTTCAAGTATGCCTGGGTCTTGGATAAACTGAAAGCCGAACGTGAGTGTGGTATCACCATTGATATCTCCCTGTGGAAATTTGAGACCAGCAAGTATTATGTGACTATCATTGATGCCCCAGGACACAGGGACTTTATCAAAAACATGATTACAGGCACATCTCAGGCTGATTGCACCGTCCTGATAGTTGCTGCTGGTGTTGGTGAATTTGAAGCAGGTATGTCCAAGAATGGGCAGACCCGTGAGCATGCCCTTCTGGCTTACACACTGGGTGTGAAGCAGCTAATTGTTGGTGTTAACAAAATGGATTCCACTGAGCCACCCTACAGCCAGAAGAGATACGAGGAAATTGTTAAGGAAGTTAGCACCTACATTAAGAAAATTGGCTACAACCCCGACACAGTAGCATTTGTGCCAATTTCCGGTTGGAACGGTGACAACATGCTGGAGCCAAGTGCTAATATGCCTTGGTTCAAGGCATGGAAAGTCACGCGTAAAGATGGCAGTGCCAGTGGGACCACGCTGCTTGAAGCTCTGGATTGTATCCAGCCACCAACTCGTCCAACTGACAAGCCCTTGTGCCTGCCCCTTCAGGACGTCTACAAAATTGGTGGTATTGGTACTGTGCCTGTGGGCCGAGTGGAGACTGGCATCCTCAAACCTGGCATGGTAGTCACCTTTGCTCCAGTGAATGTGACAACTGAGGTCAAGTCTGTTGAAATGCACCACGAAGCTTTGAGTGAGGCTCTTCCTAGGGACAATGTGGGCTTCAATGTCAAGAATGTATCTGTCAAAGATGTTCGTCGTGGCAATGTGGCTGGTGACAGTAAAAATGACCCACCGATGGAAGCAGCTGGCTTCACAGCTCAGGTGATTATCCTGAACCATCCAGGCCAGATCAGTGCTGGCTACGCTCCTGTGCTGGATTGTCACACAGCTCACATTGCCTGCAAGTTTGCTGAGCTGAAGGAGAAGATTGACCGCCGTTCTGGGAAGAAGCTGGAGGACGGCCCCAAGTTCCTGAAGTCTGGTGACGCCGCCATTGTTGACATGGTTCCTGGCAAGCCCATGTGTGTGGAGAGCTTCTCTGACTACCCTCCTCTGGGCCGTTTTGCTGTTCGTGACATGAGACAGACAGTTGCTGTGGGTGTCATCAAAGCAGTGGACAAGAAGGCTGCTGGAGCTGGCAAGGTCACCAAGTCTGCCCAGAAAGCTCAGAAGGCTAAATGATTATTACCCCCAAACCCCGCCACCCCAGTCTTACTCAGTGGTGGAAGAACGGTCTCAGAACTGTTTGTCTCAATTGGCCATTTAAGTTTAATAGTAAAAGACTGGCTAATGATAACAATGCATCGTAAAACCTTCAGAAGGAAAGGAGAATGTTTTGTGGACCATGTTTCTTTTTGTGTGTGTGGCAGTTTTAAGTTATTAGTTTTTAAAATCAGTACTTTTTAATGGAAACAACTTGACCAAAAATCTGTCACAGAATTTTGAGACCCATTAAAATAAAAGTTTAATGAAAAAAAAAAAAGGTATGAAACTAGAAATAAATTACACAAAGAAAACGAAAAAGCCCGCAAACACATGGAGGCTTCACAACATGCTCCTAAATACCCAATGGATCAATGACCAAACAAAAACAGAGATCAAGCAATATATGGAGACAAATGACAAAAATAATTTGACACCACAAAATCTGTGGGACTCAGCGAAGGCCGTGCTAAGAGGGAAATATATTGCAATACAGGCCTACTTCAGGAAAGAAGAACAATCCCAAATGAACAGTTTAAACTCACAGTTAATGAAACTAGAAAAGAAAGAACAAATGAGGCCCAAAGTCAGTAGGAGGAACATAATAAAGATTAAAGCAGAAATAAATAAAATTGAGAAGAATAAAACAATAGAAAGAATCAATGAAAGCAGGAGCTGGTTCTTCGAGAAAATAAACAAAATAGATAAACCCCTAGCCAAACTTATCAAGAAAAAAAGAGAGTCTGCATACATAAACAGAATCAGAAATGAGAAAAGAAAAATCACAACAGACACCACAGAAATACAAAGAATTATGAGAGAATACTATGAAAAATTATATGGTAACAAACTGGATAACCCAGAAGAAATGGACAACTTTCTAGAAAAATACAACCTTCCAAGGGTGACCCAGGAAGAAACGGAAAATCTGAATAGACCAATTACCAGCAAAGAAATTGAACTGGTAATCTAAAAACTACCTAAGAACAAAACTCCTGGACCAGATGGTTTCACTGCTGAATTTTATCTAACATTTAGTGAAGACCTAATACCCATCCTCCTTAAAGTTTTCCAAAAAGTAGAAGAGGGAATACTCCCAAACTCATTCTATGAGGCCAACATCACTTTAATACCAAAACCAGGCAAAGACACCACAAAAAAAGAAAATTACAGAATAATATCCCTGATGAACATAGATGCAAAAATACTCAACAAATTATTATCAAACTGAATTCAAAAATACATCAAAAAGATCATCCATCACGATCAAGTGGGATTCATCCCAGGGATGCAAGGATGGTACAACATTCAAAAATCCATCAACATCAACCACTACATCAACAAAAAGAAGGACAAAAACCGCATGATCATCTCCATAGATGCTGAAAAAGCATTTGACAAAATTCAACATCCATTCATGACAAAAACTCCCAACAAAATGGGTATAGAGGGCAAGTACCTCAACATCATAAAGGCCATATATAGCAAACCCACAGCCAACATCATACTCAACAGCGAGAAGCTGAAAGCTTTTCCTTGAAGATTGGGAACAAGACAAGGATGCCCCCTCTCCCCTCTTTTATTCAACATAGTTCTGGAGGTCCTAGCCATTACAATCAGACAACACAAAGAAATAAAAGGCATCCAGATTGGCAGGGAAGAAGTCAAACTGTCCCTGTTTGCAGATGACATGATATTGTACATAAAAAACCCTAAAGAATCCACTCCAAAACTACTAGATCTAATATCTGAAATCAGCAAAGTTGTGGGATACAAAATTAATACACAGAAATCTGTTGCATTCCTATACACTAATGGTGAACTAGCAGAAAGAGAAATCAGGAAAAGAATTCCATTCACAATCGCATCAAAAAGTATAAAATACCTAGGAATAAACCTAACCAAGGAAGTGAAAGATCTATACCCTGAAAACTATAAGACGCTCTTAAGAGAAATTAAAGAGGACCTAATAAATGGAAATTCATCCCATGCTCTTGGCTAGGAAGAATTAATATTGTCAAAATGGCCATCTTGCCTAAAGCAATCTACAGATTCAATGCAATCCCTATCAAAATACCAACAGCAGTCTTCAATGAACTAGAGCAAATAGTTCTAAAATTCATATGGAACCACAAAAGACCCCGAATAGCCAAAGCTATCCTGACAAGGAAGAATGAAGCAGGGGGAATTACGCTCCCTGACTTCAAGCTCTACTACAAAGCCACAGTAATCAAGACAATTTGGTACTGGCATAAGAACAGACCCATAGACCAGTGGAACAGAATGGAGAGCCCAGATATAAACCCAAGCACATATGGTCAATTAATATATGATAAAGGAGCCATGGGTATGCAATGGGGAAATGACAGCCTCCTCAACAGCTGGTGTTGGCAAAACTGGACAGCTACATGTAAGAGAACGAAACTGGATTATTGTCTAACCCCATACGCAAAAGTAAACTCAAAATGGATCAAAGACCTGAATGTAAGTCATGAACCTGTAAAACCGTTAGAAAAAAACATAGGCAAAAATATCTTGGACATAAACACGGGCAACTTCTTCATGAACATATCTCCCCAGGCAAGGGAAATAAAAGCAAAATGAAATAAGTGGGACTATATCAAACTAAAAAGCTTCTGTACAGCAAAGGACACCATCAGTAGACAAAAAGACATTCTACAGTATGGGAGAACATATTCATAAATGACATATCCGATAAGGGGTTGACATCCAAAATATATAAAGAGCTCATGCACCTCAACAAACAAAAAGCAAATAATCCAATGAAAAAATGAGCAGAGGAGCTGAACAGACACTTCTCCAAAGAAGAAATTCAGAAAACCAATAGACACATGAAAAAATTGTCCACATCACTAATCATCACGGAAATGCAAATTAAAACCACAATAAGATATCACCTCACACCAGTAAGGATGGCCACCATCCAAAAGACAAACAACAACAAATGTTGGAGAGGATGTGGAGAAAGGGGAACCCTCCTACACTGCTGGTAGGAATGTAAATTAGTTCAACCATTGTGGGAAGCAGTATGGAGGTTCCTCAAAAAACTCAAAGTAGAAATACCATTTGACCCAGGAACTCCACTCCTAGGAATTTACCCTAAGAATGCAGGAACCCAGTTTGAAGAAGACATATGCACCTTATGTTTATCACAGCACTAAGTACACAATAGCCAAGAAATGGAAGCAACCTAAGTGTCCATCAGCAGATGAATGGATAAAGAAGATGTGGTACATATACACAATGGAATATTATTCAGCCCTAAGAAGAAAACAAATCCTACTATTTGCAACAACATGGATGGAGCTAGAGGGTATTATGCTCAGTGAAATAAGCCAGGCGGAGAAAGACAAATATCAAATGATTTCACTCATCTATGGAGTATAAGAAGAAAGAAAAAAACTGAAGGAACAAAACAGCAGCAGACTCACAGAACCCAAGAATGGACTAACAGTTACCAAAGGGAAAGGGACTAGGGGCGATGGATGGGAAGGGAGAGATAAGGGGGGAAAGGGGCATTATGATTAGCACACATAATGTAGGGGGAGGGACACGGGAAAGGTAGTATTTACAGAGAAGACCAGTAATGATTCTATAGCATCTTACTATGCTGACGGACAGTGACTGTAATGGGGTATGTGGGGGGGACTTGATAATAGGGGGTCCAGTAACCACAGTGTTGTTCAACTGATTGTACATTAACAATATCAAAATAAAAAAATTAAAAATGAAGTTTTACTGACTTTGGGCCCATGAAAAAAAAAAGAAGCAGAGATTGACAGATTAATAAAATAGCTAGATCTCACTAGAAACTGAGTACAAATGTACTTCAAAAACAAAGATGCCTATTGTTTAAAAGGAAAAGGATGAAGAAGATATACAATACAAAACTAAATGTAACAAAAGCTACTGTGACTATAGTAACGTCAGATGAAATAGACTGGAGTCTTACCAGTGCTCTCACGTAGTAAGAGGAGCCCAGGTGTTAAAGGAAATGAGACATGCATTCAAGCTCTGCTCGGCCTCAGACACTGGGCAAAATGATCATAAAAGCCATGGTATACCAAACACTCTACATGGTTTATCTCTAAACCTTGCAAAATCCTGTAAGATCAGTATTATCATCCCTATTTTTCCTGCTATGTAACAGCCTGGTATATACTAGATGCATAATTAATTATGGTAATAGTAGTAATTATCATTCCTGTTTGTTCAAGAAATTCTTATTATGTGCAAAGCACAACCCTAGGCACTAAGAATACAGTGGTATTCCTACTAAGACAAAGTTCCTAATATCACAGAGTTTATTTCTAATGTCATGGAAAAAAAAAACAGAATAAGAAAATAATTAATCAGATGGTGGTTAAGTATAATACAGAGGTTTGAAGTAGAGCAGTATGATAGAATGATTGAGTGGGAAACTCAGACTGAGAAAATGACATTGTAGCTAAAATCTAAATTGCAAGAAAAGACAATCACATGAAAATCAGGTAGAACAGTAGTGTGAGTAGGGGTAACAGTGCAAAGGCCCTGGGGCAGGAACAAGCTAGGTATATTAGAGAAAAGGTCACTGTGGCTGGAGATGTGGTGTGGGCACCAGAGAGAGGAGCATATTGATTAGAGAGGCAAGTGTGCAAGGAATATGTCTACATGTTATTCTGTGTGATAGGAGATGATTGAAGGATTTCAGTCAGTTAATGACATAATGGAATGTACATTTGTAAAGAACACTCTCACTTCAGAGAGCGGAATCGAGTACAGGGCAGCCAAAACAGATAGATGCAGGAGATCACTTGGGAGTCACTGTGGCAGTCCAGTAAAGAGGGGTGGTAGTGCTTGAAATGGCAAGTTAGGTAAAGAGAAGTGGACAAATTCAGGATAGATTTTGGAGGCAGAGGTTATTTGAGATGGATTGTACTCAGAATGGGGGAATAGAAAGAGAGGAATCAAGGATGAGGCTCCTTGGATTGGAGCTTGAGCAAGTGGGTGGATGGTGGTGCTATCTTAAAAGGAGCAAGACTGAGGCTCGGGGGGGCAAGGGTAGAGGGCTGGTGGGATAGAATTGCTCAAGGCAGTGAGAGAGAGGTGGGGGGAGTGGAATCAGGGGCTTGTTTTAGCTATGTTAGATTTGAGAGACATAGCAGACTTCTTAAACCATTTACAAAGTGTAGCCAACAACATAAAGATGACCAAGACAGAGTCCCCATTTTCCAGGAATTCACAAGTCTAGTAGGGGAGAATGGATACATAAGAAGTCAAGAAAAATATTAGGCAGCTTTTTAAAAAAGTAATATGAAAGTATGAGAAAGAGAAAGATAGGATCCAACAGGTTGGAAGGACAGACATCTGGGAGGGTTCCAAGGGGAAGGGAAGTTCTGAGTTCAAACTATAAGCAAGGATCAACTTGAACAAGCATCATTGGAATATGGATAGCTTCTAGGCAGAGGGCAAAAATTTAAGCCTTAATCATCTCTAGATATGAGCCAAGCTCCAGGGACATTGAGCAGACAAGTGCTATTAAGGTTTAATGTGTGTGAGGGGAGAATGATGGCAGACCCCAGAAAAGTAGGTGAGAATCAAATTATGGAAGACTTTGGAGGCAGGTTGGGGCCAGAGGTCTTATCCTGCCCTGTGCCCTGGAGTGGATGGGGAGATATGGAGGACTTTTAAGAAGAGTGAGTGGCTTGGAGATATGCATGAAAATCACACTGGCAGCAGTGTTTGAAAAGTGGTGTGATGGATGGCAGATGGGGACAGGGAAGAAGAGACAAAGCAGGAAGCCAATTCAGAGATTATCCTACAGTCTGGTAAGGAACCCCTGAAGGAAAGCATTAGGAATGAAAATGAGGGGAAGATGAGACAGTATGGAGGTTTAGAGATAGCATTTGGTGATTGATTCGACGTGGGAAAACAAGTCCAAGATAACTCAGATGGAGCATGAGTGTCTGGGAGAATCATGGTGCCACAAACCAAGATAAGGGACCCGTGAGAAGAAACAGGATGGCAGGGAAACAGAGGGAGGGGGATGATGGGTTTGACTTTGATCGCATTTAGTTGGATTTACCAATCAGTTTCCAGATAGAAATGATCAGTCAGTAGGTGTACATTTGGCCCATGCTCAGGAGATAGGTCTAACCTCAAAGCAAAGATCTGGGAGTCCTTGAACCAGTTATAATAGCTTACTGTGCAAGGAGTTGAGTTGAATCTTTCACGATTATCCCATTTCCTCACTCATAACAGCCCCATAAGGTGAGTACTATTATTGTAATACCCTTTACAAAGGAGGGAATTAAAAGTTCAGGGGAGTTAAGCTCCTTGCTCAAAGTTGCATACAAATTAAATGGTGAGGTCAAGATTTGACCCCATGCACCTGAGTGCTGCCCTATATGGTAAAACTAGGGGTGAAAAGGAGCTGGGGGCTCACAGGTGCCCCTCGTTCACTCTGCTCAAATGTCCAAGGAACTATAGGACCAAGTGGACCAAGTCCCATTCTCCCAGCTCACAAATAATGATGACTGAGCCCAAAGAGGGGAATCGAGTCAATCAAGGCCCCAGTGAAGTTCCAGCGTGCTTCCTCCTTGCCTTTGGTGTAAGGTCTGATCTCCAAGTTTCTGCATTCCTCTCCAACTTCATTATATCAATAAGCCAGGCTCACTTCCACCTCAGGGCCTTTGCATTTGCTGTTCCCTCTGCCTAGAGTCCTCCCCTCACATAGTCTCATGATTCCTTCCTTCTTGTCATTAGGTCCCAGCTCCAATGTCACCTGCTCACAAGCACCTGCTCTGACCAGCCAACCAAGCATAAGCCCCACCCATGCCCTCCCCAGCCCTCGTACAGGATTCTGTGCTCTTCATGGCAGGTAGGGCTACTCAAAGCACCTCATTTATCTATTTGATTGCCAGCATTTGGTCTCCACCTGCCAGAAAGTGCAACAATCTTCGCTGCACGCCCAGAACATGGACCAGAATTTAGCAGTGCAAGGGTTAAATGGACAAAATGAGAAGGAAGGAAGGTACGAGGGCAGAGCTGAGGCCCCTCAACAGAGAGGGCAGAGGGAGTTTGTCCAGTGCTTTTATTAATGAAGGACCAGACCAGCCTCCTTGAAGCCCCCACCTCCTCTACCTGGTATTTGTACCCCGTGGACTAACAGAGAGCGTCTTACCCTGGGAAAATCTGTGAGCTCACTCACAGAATGAAGAGGATGAGAATGTGCCAGATACAGACCTGGCCATCTGGGACCAGAACCCACTGCTGCATGTCTCTCTCTGTCTCCCTGCACCCCACTTTCCCCTCTTATCTCCTTCTCCCTCTGATGCCCACACCTCTGCTCCCCAGGCCACCCTCACCCTGCCCCTTATCTGCCTTTTCTCCTCCATCACCCAGCTGCCAGGGGGCAAATCCCTTTCATCTTCCCCATCCCGTTATCTGACCCTCACCCCCAACCCAACTCACCCATATCTCTTCCTTTGGTTCCCTGGCCCCTTATCAGATGTCTTTCTCCATCACTGCGCCCTTATCTGCTCAGCCCCTTGCCCACACACACAGTTGTTGGTGTTTCGGTGGGGTGGAGGGTGGTTCTTGATAGAGGCCTGAAGTGAACAGCAGAAGCTCAGAGACTTACCAGGCTCTGATAGATGGGGAGCGCAGGGTGAGGGTGGCCTGGGGAGCAGGGAGTGAGTGGCAGACCCTCAGAGATGGGGCGAGGGCATTTCTGGGAGCACAACCCCTGACTTCACACACAAACTCAGACACGGGCTTTGGAATCTGTCCCGGTTAGAATCTTGCCTCCCGCTTGAACCATCTTTCCGCCACACACATACTAAGAGATGTTGGGCAAATGGTTTCAACCTCCCTGAGCTTCATCTGTAAAACAAGGCTTATGAATACATCCCTCCAAAGATCACTAGGGGCTAAGGATAGTGCATGACGAAAGCTGGATGCGTTTTAGAGGATCGGTGCTCATTTTTCATCAGTACAGGCACGGGGGACCTGCACTGCTTCCTTTAACAGTGTAACTCCTGCCAGCTATCCTATAAGGTAGAGACTTTACTATCAAAAGTTTACACACTGTGAAACTGAGACCCAGAGAGGTCGACTGAGTTGCTGAAGGTCATAAAGTCTGCCCAATAGCTATCAGGGGACCCTCATCCTTTCCACATGGGGAAGCGGCTCTCAATAATAAGGAAGAACCCTCTCAGCACCCCCACCCCACAATTGTCTGATTCTAAATTCCAAACCAAAGGAAGCTTGCGATGGCCTTCCCCTCACCTGGAACATCTGCCTGGTTCTCAGAACAAAAGGGGAAGCGAAAGCCAGGTTCCCTCTAAAGAAATAGGAGGGACCAGCTTCTCCCATTAGGACCTCAGGAAGTGACTGCAGCGGCCCCACTTAGCCTGTTTTCTGGTGTTAATCACCTTCTCACACCCTAGAACACCTCGTCCCCACCTCCCGAGCCCCACTCTTCCTGACTATAATTAGGGATGTCACCCGGTGTTGCTATGGAAAGTGACACCAAGAGCCCTTCACACACCTGCTGCGGGAGAGCGGCAGGCAAGGCAGAGCCCCAGCTGCTGCCAGCTTGTCTAGCAGGGACAGCGGGCTCGCAGAAGGTGTGGGTGTCATTGCACTGCATAACGAAGCAGCAACAGGCAGCTGAGCTGCGGGTCACCCCTCCGGGGCCAATCTGCACCACTGGAAAGGAAGGGTCCTCAGGGACTGCCTACTACAAACAGCCACTTTACTTTCTAGACTAGGAAACTGAGGCCCAGAGAGGGGAGATGCCCTGTCCAGAATCACACAGCACTGACTCACTGGCGTGAGAACCCATGTGTTCTACCTCCTCAGCAATGTTCTCCACTCTCCACCCCCTCCTATGTGTAGTTCTTAACTGGGGTGATTTTGCCTCCCAGGGAACATTTGGCAATATCTGGAGACATTTTCAGTTGTTTCAACTCCAGAGGAGAGGAGGTTAGCATCCAGGGATACAGTTAAGCCTCTGACAATACACAAGGTAGCCCTCAACTACAAAACTTCTCTGATCCCCAAAGTCCACAATACTGAGACCCTCATTTAGAAACACTGCCACTGGGGCCTGTGACATCCAGTCACATCGAATGCCATTTTAATGTGTCCACTGGGCCCTCTTTGGCAAGTTTTAGATTTGGATTGCAAAACTGGGACTGAGCATTAGCAACACTGGCTCCCATGTGGTCCAGTGACTCCTAAGGAAGATCATTCCTGGCATTTCCCTACTTCTGTGCCTTTGCTGAAGTTGTCGTCTCTGCCTGGGAGGCTGTCCCCTGGCCCTGCTCCATGTGCCAAATCCCACTCTTTGCAGGCCAGGCCAGTGCCACCACCTCATGGAAGACACCCCCATTTTTTTCTGCTAGGAGTCCTCTCTCCACTCTCTGAGCTCCGGGCTCTGAACTCAAGCAGCACTTTAGTAGTTCCTCTTCTGACACTGAAAAAAGCCCACCTGTATTAGAGTTAGGAGGCAGTCTAATTCAACATCAAGTTGGTAGGCTCTGAAGTCTAAAGCCCTGAGTTCAAATTCTGGCTATGTGACCTCTTAGATGGGCGTCTTTGGAGGACAGTTTACTTAATTATTCAAAGCCTCGGTTTGCTTCTCTCTAAAATGGGAATGAGGTGGTAATAGCGGCTGCCTCACAGGATCGCTATGAACATAGCACTTAACCCCAGCCCTAACACATGGTTAGTGGGCAATCAAAGTTAGTGATCGGGTATTATTATGTAAGAATTACTCTTGCCCCCAACTAGACTATGGTCTCTGTCAAGAAAAAAACTCTATAGCCCTACCCCACTGCCACTTTACTTAATACAAGACCATTCAAAGATAGGATTTTTTTTTTTTAAAGAAGGAAGGCAGATAAGAAATGGCAAGAGCCAGGGTATTTCAGCATCCTAAATCATGGTCATACCCAGGACACAGGGTCCTGCCTCACTCCGTGCCCGTAAGAAGCTGCCTTAACCCACACAGACCCAAAAAGAAGACACACCCTGGTACATCTCCCACCTTGTCTGATCACCAGGACACAAATACTCCCGAGCATTCTTAGGTAAGGAACGCCAACAGCCGCAACATGCTCAGCCTCATCACTGACATTGGGGGCTAGATTATTCTGTGTTGTGGAGGCGGGCGGTCCTGTGCCTTGTGAAATATCTAACCGCATGCCCATCCCGTACCTAGTGAATGCCATTAGTGACGGCCACCACCCACCACGGCAACAGTGGAAAATGTCTCTAAATATTGTCAAATGTCCCCCCGGGGAACAAAAATCTCCCCCATTTGAGAACCACTGGTCTACGCTATACATTCTCAGTGGGGACAATATCACCCCTAAGGGAGGGGAATTATTTCTTGGGAGACAAAAAAATCCTTACCCTTTTTATGTACAAAGCACAAATATACATGTAGTATACAGATATGTGATGTATTTGTGATAATAAAATTAGGGAAGGAGGCAGTTTGGGAGGAAAAAAAACGCCTAAAAGTGTTCCTGGAGGAACAATGAAAAAAGACTGAGAAATTCTAAGTAATTCATCCTTTGTAGAAAATCTTCAAACTGAATCAAACCCTATGTGGTTAACTGCCTAACGATAATATCTGCCCCAGTCTGTGCTAAGCCCTGTGCGTTCATCATCTCATGAAGCCACAAGCCTGAGCCACCAAGTCAGTGCTTCTGCATTGCAGTTTCCAGGCAAAAGCTCTGAGGCCTGGAAATGTCTCTTGCCAGGACCTGGGTCACAAAGCTAGGAATAGACAGCCAGGACTCAAAGGCAAGTCTGTCTGACCCACTATCATCCATCATACCTGGCCATGAGCCTTGCCCAGACGGCCCCAGGCCCCCCTGCCCACTTACGGCCAGGCCTTGCCTTAGGACCATACTAGTTTTACTCCTAGCAGCCTAGTCAGGTAGATTCTGTTATTGTTGGCCTTCTGCAGATGAAGGAGCTGAGACCCGGCGATGCTGGGTTACTTGCCCAAGGTCACACCCCCAACAGGCAGAGCTGGGTGCTGAATCCTGGGCTCCACACCACCACCACACCTTGGGCCTCCCTGCCATCCCCACACCTTCCACCCAGATGCCCAAGAACCCAGACCACTTTGGAATTCCTTGAAATACTGTGAACCTCTTGTATTTCCAGTCTGCCAGCAGGTGGTGAAGGGCCTGGCCCTGTCTGTCCAGTCACGCCCTGGTCAGGAAGGCCAGGAAGGCAGGAAGAGGGGAAGGAAGGTAGAAAGGGAGGCAGGGAAGACAGAAGGACGAAGGAAGAACAAATGGGGGAGAGGGCAGGGGGAGGGAGGCAGTTAAGGCAGGTCTGGAGGGAGGGAAAGAAGGGAAGGGAAGGAGGCTGGGAGATGAAATAGGAGCTGGATGCTGGGGAAGAGGGAGGGAGGCAGCAGCAGCACTGCTGAGCTATTTTTATGAACCCCGACTGCGGCTGATTTGCATGTTTAGCATCTCTTCACACATTGAGGTCAGAAGGTCCCAACTCCTCATGTGAGAAGGAATGGGAATTCATTAGTGCAGCCTTCTGGAAGGCTCTTCAAGCACACAGTGCCCAGCTCTTCCCTACTGGAGGAAAGAAAGGGAGGGCGAGAACCAATGTCAGTCCACAGGGGGTTGTGTGTGCTAAAGCTGGGGCGCTGGAGCCTGAGTTAGTGACGGGCAAGACACACACACAAGCCCAGGCAGGTGGCTTAGCCCCTGGGGCCTGAGATTCCCCATCCTTCCCCATCCTCAAAGGAAGGGAAGTAGGCTAGGGGCTCTGGAAGGAGCCTAGTCAGGGTAGGCAAATCACCCCATGAATTAATTCATAGAAAGCACTCATACCTGATAAGAGGATGGAGTCAAAGGGAATTGTAGGAAAGTGATTGGCCAGGCCTCTCAGATCTCTTTACCTTTGTTCTGAATCTTTGGATGCCAAAAAGAAAGGAAGGGAGGGAGAGAAGGGGGGAGCTTTCCAAACTGTAAGTCAGGCACTTGTAACTTGCATTATCCTCAAGCTGCCCTACAAAGTAAAAACTCAAGGAATCCCCATTTGTAGATGAGAAAACTGAGATTTGACTTACTGTTACTTGCCCAAAGTCACATTATCAGGGGAAGAGCTGTGATTTGAACCCAGAGCTCTCAGTCCCTAGCTGCAGTCTCAACTCTTACATTACCCTGACCCCACAGGCAATAAAGGAGAATTGGGCACCTAAGATGGGAACAGGAATGGGAGAAATCTCGCAGGACCCACTTGTCTCTCCTTCCCTCTCTCCCCCTTCTCTCTGCACATCTGCTCCATTAGCTTGGAGCAAACCAGTTTGGGGGAGTTACTTACTGGCTCCTCGGTGCCCCCAAAGCTTTGCCTTGCGTGCAGTTTTGACTTTCATGACAGGAACCCTGATCCCAATTCTATGTGACCGTTGTTTCAAGTCCCACCATCAACTACCTGGTTTTGTTTCCATGCCACCCAGATGATTCTCCACTTCTCCAGACAAGATACTATGAACCTGCACCAGCCTGTGGACTGGTTCCCCTGCAGAGGTCCCTCAGATGCTACTCCTGGGACACTCAGATGTGGCTGGAGAAATGAGGATAGGGAGTACAAACAGGAAAATTAGATGCCACCAGGAGGGGTAGAGGAGACTGCAGTGGTGAGCGATGGTTGGCCTCTCCAGTAGTTCACTCTTAAAGACAGTGGCCCCTGCCCAGGGCAGCCTTTGATAGAAGGGAGACTACAGTGTCGGGCTCACGCTCAGATGGAGGGAAGCATAAGCAGAGACAGAGTTTGGCAGAAAAATAGGTGACTGCCCCCGCCCCACCCCTGCCTCGGGAAGACAGGAAGAGCGCTCGAGTCCTTTCTGGAAGATATCTCCTCTGCCTGCTGCCTGAAGATCTACCATTAAAGATTCCTGTGGAAACCTGAACAAGTCATTTAACCTCCCTCCACATGGGAAGCATAAAGGATAGCCCGAGATACTTTGCTCTGATGAGAGGCTGAGAAAGGGTTGTGACAAGGTTGTGTGTATGCACACGAACATTGATGCACAAACTGCTGGTTCTCCCTCCAGGATCCATTCTCCCCTTCATTGATAAAGATGTCGTATCTGGGCACATGGCCACCCACCTAAAAACCATCTTTCCCAATCTTGGATTGAGTCCAGTGCAATGTGAGCAGAAGCCATGGTCAGGCCCTTAAAGGGAAGAAGCATGCTTTGCCTTCCCTCCATTCCTGCTTCTTGGAAAAAATCCAAGTGGCCATGGGAACAGGAGCTGAAGTGGCCACCTCAGCCACAGATGGAATATGCACTTGGAGGCAGGCAGACAATAAGGTAGTAAGTACCTTATGGTTGGGTACTGAGGCCCATAAGGCTGTTGTATCAGCCCTGGGCTGCTTGCATTGCATTGTTACATGGATATGACATAGATTCCTTCCTGGCACCAAACATTCTTTGGCTCTTAGCATGTGTTGGTCAGTTTCTTTCCTGCCTCAGTTAAAGTGCCCGTTGTACCCATTCCCATGCCATGGTAACACCACTCGGTGCCCTTCACAGAGCTGGCCAGAAAGGACCTCGGCAGGCAGCCTGAGCCCCACTCTGACCCCAGCTCAGAGCCCCACCCGCGAAGCCCTCTGCTCTCCCTGCTGGGAGACTTTATCTTCCAATCCCCAAATCAGGACCCATCATCTAACAGAGGATTTGGAGGCCTCTTTGGGGAACAAGAAGCATTCTAGGAGATATAGTCTGGATGATAAAATGTTGGTATTTAGGATATATTTCAAAGAAGTACTAGAACACTAGGAATCTAAGAGGCCGAGTTACACTCAAAAACCCAGGATGTACAATGTTTTGTTTAGGAGAGACCTGTACTCACTGGCTCAATCCTTCTCTTTCATCTTTCACCCACCACCTCACATATTTAAGGTAGTTACTGGACCACGAAGATATTCAATTTACAACCTCTAGTATAAACGTATCAGAGTAGAAAGTGGCCTCCAGGGTGCAAGAACCCCAGCTTCAATATACCATGAGTTATCCAGTTCAGTCTTCAATGGCAGGTTCTCCAACCATCTCCAGGCTCCCAGCCAAAGGCTAAATATTTAAAGTCCCAGGGAAGGAGTATTTGTATGCCTGGGATCAGATGTATGCCCACCCTCGGCTTTTCCTAAGAGTGGGGAAAGAACAACTGGCTTCCTTAGGAGGAGGTGAGCACTGGGAATCGTTTTTCCATCAAAACCCACACATCTACTGATAGATTTGGGAAATGATCTCAAGAAAAACAGTGAATACCAGGTAGGCAAAAAACGGAAAAACACCCACTAGATCCATCTCAGCCTCTAAAGGAATAAAAGTGAAATCAAATAAAACAAGAGCAGAAGAAAGAAACCCCAGAGAGAGACTGTAAAAGCAAAGGCATTGTCTTTCCCACAGAGATCTGATCACCAGTGGCCTAATTTGATTTTCTGATACAGCAATGCCTGTGATTCAGGAGCCAAGAAGGAGTTGACGTTGTTGGTACAAGTCACAGGAGAACATCATCAGGGTGTGACCTCATCGTCATCCTCTGGAGGAAAGCCTTGAAAGAGGGGGCTGCTGGTAAATTTCCAGGTGTCAAGACAGGGAGAGGGCCACATAGGGAGTGGGGCTGGGTAGAGTGGTCTGTTTTGCTGTTTTCCCAGACTTTACACTCTCTGGCAAGATTCCATGGTGCCCTCTCTTCCACCTGGACCTAGTAGGATTTCTCCAGAAATGTAGTTTATCTCATTACTCACCTGAATGCCGCTCAGTCATTCTTGCAAACAGAAGGGACCATGTTTCCTGCCATTACCATCTGGCCACCTGCTCTGCTTCTCAGCAGTGCCTTCTAAAATATTCCTTTCCAATATCCCCTGTGATTTTAGCAGAACTTAAAAAGAAAAATCAAAGTTAATCCGCTAAGATTGGCTTTCCAACAGGGAATACTTTTCTAATGTGTGATAGAGTGGGAAAGCAGAAGCTTTAGAAGCAGATTTGGATTAGAATACTGATGATAAGGATCTTTATTATCATAGCTAAGGTGTGTAAGTATCGTGTGCCAGCCACTCTTCTATTCACTGTATAGGGACTATCTCATTTAATCTTCTCAACAACTCTCTGAGTTCAGTAACATTATTACCCCCATTCTACAGAAAAGGGAAATGACACGGATATAACTTTACCAATGCCACTCAGCAAGAAAATGTCAGTGTCAGTCTAAAGCCAGCATCAGGCTGGAAACCCCTCTGCAAAACTTGCCTCTGAATGAATGTTAGTGCCTTTCCCCCTCTCAAATCCTTCAGACAGACTCAGGCATGAAGCAACGAGGCAGGTGGGGAAGGGAAGGAAGACAACCTGAGAGGATGAAGGGAGGGGAAACTGACAGCCTGGCTGTCTTGAGGACAGTCATATGACACGCAGCACATGAAAATAGGGGCAGTTCTGGTTAGCCACTGGCATCCATGGGCAGCAGACACTTCTCCAAAATATACAGCTCCCAGCACCATGGTTCTGAGCATTGATGAGGACCCAGCAGGAGGCAAGTTGTCAGGGATTCAGGAAAGGCTCCAATCCCAGCATAAATAGAAAATGATGGATATAGATGATAGAGAGAGAGAGAGAGAGAGAGAGAGAGAGAGAGAGAGAGAGATAAGACAGGCGATTGATAGATAATAAATGATAGCTAGATAGATAATAAATAAATGAGAGATATATAAAGTAGGTAGATAATAGATGATAGATAGATACATAGATACATAGATACATAGATAGATACATAGATAGATGGATGTAGGTAGATAAAGATAGACAGACAGATATTGGACCAGAATGCTGCATCAGATGTTTAGCCACAGAGACAGAGCCATCCATGAGGAGGTGCACGTGTAGATGGCATGGGCAGTACAGTAGTAACAGGTCCCAGACCCCTGGCAGAAGGTGGGTGAGGCTGCTGATAAGCCTGCCCTAATCAGGATGACCTCTGAAACTTGGACTGGGCTGAACCTCCTGACAGGCGCATGGCTGACTCCAGCTAAGGACAGCTTAAGCCAGAGAGAGATTCCATCTTTCCACCCCTTCCCCCTTCCATGCTCAGAGTGGGGCTCCAATCATCTCTCTGGTCTTACAGATCACCCTTGCTGTCATCATTCACATTTACTAAGCATTTACTTTGTGCATGGTTCAGAATGCCTCCTATCTGCTTTTCCATTAAACTATCGCAACAGGCATGCACAGTAGTATGGCATGTAGGTTCTCAGGTTGCAACAAAGCCATCGCCCTGCTCCACTCTGTCTTTCTCCTCACCACGGAGTCCTTGGAGGGCACATGTTTCCGAAAGGGAGGGTAAAAAATGGCCCAATTTCCTTTGGCCTTTAAAAGGTGAGAAACAAACTTTTGTCGTTAAGCCACTGAGGACTCAAGACAACTTTGTCATTGCAGCTTTGCCTAATACACTACTCATAACCTCATAGGTTTGCTAGGGGAACTGAGCTTATGCGTGTAAACAATTTACAATCTTGCCTGATGTTTAATAAGCTCTCCATAAATGCCAGCTATGGTTAATATCATTCTTTGATGACAGAATGCTGATATTAATCCCCAGGGGACTTCGGGGCTTACCAATGTTGGCATTTACTGCCCAGCATGAACATCCACTCAGTTCCTGTTCATAACAGCAGATGTTTGCACATGTTTGCACCAGGTTTTATTGGTTTTTCATAAGAATTATACAAGAACTTCAGACTCTCAGAGTTGGAAAGCATCTTAAAGGTCATCTTGCCTATCCCTCGCCTGGGGCTTAACTCCCCTCTCCAACTTCCCCACTGAGATCCCCTTAGCCTCACCTGCACACCCAGAGGACCCACCCAAGAGCTCCTGCCAAATGAAAGTCTCCCTTATGCTTGCCTGACTCTACTTCCAGCAGCCCCCACCCTGGACGGTACACTTGTCCTTCCAGTGGCCCAAGGACCACTTATGCAGTTCATTCAGCAGTTACTAAGTTCCAGCCTTGTGCCTGGCCTCACTGCTTTCTGTGAACTCAAGCCAGTTATTCACCTTCTTTGAGCTTCCAAAGCCTCCTCTCTACAATCAGAATAATAATAGCACCGGGTTGTTATGAGGATTAAATAAGGCAACATATATAGACTCATATCCCAGAGGCTGACACATCATGAGTGCTCAGTAAATATCAGTTTTCATTGTCACTGTTGTGGTTCCAACGTATTAAGAAAAATAGAAGTTAAGTCAGTATTTACAAGTCTGATTAGGACTGCAAAAGAGGATGGGGTTCTGCTCACCATAGAACATTGAATGCATTTGAATGGGGTTCAATTATTCCCTGTGAAGAGACAGACATGCAGTTG
Organism: Smutsia gigantea; assembly: GCA_032199065.1. NCBI lineage: Eukaryota > Metazoa > Chordata > Mammalia > Pholidota > Manidae > Smutsia > Smutsia gigantea. The sequence continues at coordinate 85,384 of JAVSCE010004161.1, read as the reverse complement.
GCTATCAGAGGAGCCTGAGAAGGGCCTGAGAAAACGGGCCGAGAAAGCGATGATAGAGGGCTTAGTGGGTCCTCCCTGAAAGGCCCCAAACACATAGTAGGAGAGCTGTTCATGGGACAGAAGCAGAACAGGGTTGATCACATCAGAACCAGGAGAAGCTCAGGATTCAGGAGCACAGACCAGAGTTCAGGCATCAGAACCCAGGAGCAGGATACGACGGTGTTCGGGACCTGCTTGTATGTGGCACCGAGCAGTTCCAGCAGCTTAAAGGAGCTGGGCAAGATGCACAAGGGACAGAAAACAACTGAGGCTGAGTGGCTTGTGTCACCTTAGAGCTCCTGACAAGGAAGCCAGCACAGCCAGCGGACCAGGACAACCTGACAGATGGAAAGCAGGCCCCCTGGGTGCTGGCTGCCAACTGAGTTCCTGTTTCTGAACCACTGCTTCCTTCATGCTAACAGAGGACGAAGCTGGGGTCGGGGGCAGTGGGGGAGAGGTCAGGGACCGAGGAGTGACCAAAACCACCCCCCACACACACCTCACCATCATGGTCCAGCCTCACTATGACATCAGACCAGCCAGATGGAAGGTGCATGTTAGGAGGTGACTGGCCGGCTCCCACCCTGCCCTTCTAGAGCCTGGCTTGCTGTGGTGGTAATTGTTGTTGTCATACAATCTCATTACCTCCTCTTTCTGAGGATTGCCTAGGAGAAAGGCTTTCTTTCCTCTCTATGCATGCTGCTCGCCTGCTGGTTCATTGATCACCCTTCACATTTCCTGGCTGCAGCCAGGATGTGACCAAGCAGGGCAGGCAAACCTTCAGTGGGTGGAGGCTGCATCTGGTCTGAGTCACAGAGGATATCCCCCACCCCAGTAGTTACCAATAAAACAGAAAGCATGTGCTCTCCCTGGGAGAAGGTGAAGAATCCTGCTTCATCCTGTTTAAAATAGGTTTTCTTCTGTTCAGGATTTTGTTTGAGTGATCAGGAGGGAAAGATTCTTTTGCCCTTTAAGGAACTAAATTGTTCAGTGGAAGCACCCTGCCTCTACCAGAATCAAGAGCCCTGGAGGGGCTCAGAGGGAAGTAGAACAGGGGCTGACGGAGAAAGTCTACCCATGCGGCCCCAATGACTATAAGCTGGCACTGCTTTCCAGGTGGTGGCCTTATCCAGTATTCAGGCACAGGCCCAGGCCCCAGTTAGCCAGTCTCAGTGATAGACACTGACAGTCTCCATCAGGTAACCAGCGTGGCTCAGTGCTTCTGCCCATGAGAGTGCAGTCACTGGAAAATCCACAACCTGAGTCTGATTCCCAACTTCACTATGTATATTCTGTGTGACCTTCAGTGACTCACACCGCCTCTCTAAGCCTCAGCCTCTTCATTGGCAAAGCAGAGCCAATAATAATGACCTGATAGGATTCCATGGAAGATTACATAAAATGAACATATATTACAAAGTTTAACACAATGTTGAACCCATCGCAAACACTCCAAACAATCAGCTATTAAAATCTCTAGCGACCATAAACATGAAGCTGGCTGCAGAAAGCATGTGCCTGCAAATGGAAACAAGGGGCCCAGGTGTGTGTCACTCTCTGGAGTATGATGACTCAGCTCCTAGAATTCTAGAGCCCACCCTGTGGGAAAAGACTTTTTGTCTCTCTCCATGTTATTAGTCCCTTAGGTTTAAGACTCCTCCCTCATGCACATCCCTATCTCCTTTAGCACAACAGTATCAAAGGCTGATAAAGACCCCCAAATAGGTGGACTGCAAGGTGGCGGCCAGGCAGAAGCTCTTGCTTCCCGAGGGAGCAGAGGAGCAGAGGATGTGAGGAGTAAAGCATCATGGTGTGTGCACGTGCATGCATGTGTCTGGGCTCCTGTGAATGTTCTTAAAGACCCAGTGAAGAGTGCTCGCAGCGCCTCAGCTGACATTTTGCAAACAGAGCTAAATTGAGAGGTGTCACCTTCTCCAGCGACGTTGAAAGACTCACGCCTGCTAACCTGGAGAGGTGGAAGTTGCAAGCGGCAAACAAAATCACACTGCCGCTTGGAAACCTGCCAACTGCTACAATCAGGGTAAAAATAATTGGGAAAGTAAGTCAGGTGTGAATCAGATGCCCTGACACCAAATGGAGGCATGGGTCGCTGTTGTCAACATCCCTCTTCTTCTTGAGTCCCTTCCCGCCCTGGCTTCTAGGTCATGGTTTCTGCCCAGTGCTCTTCTAGTTGTCAGCCATCCTGCTCGCTTCCCTGGCCTTTCATTCCTTTCCCACGCCCTAAGGCTTGGCCCCTGACTCCCACTTCTCCCCCACAATATTGTATTCCCTAGAGGGCTCATCTTTTCTCAGGATTCATGTCCCCTCACCCCAGCTCCTTTCTACTAACCACCAAGCAAGAACCTCTAGCCCAGAGCCCTCCCTGCCCTAAATTTCCAAGGCTCACAGGCTACCTCTTCTTGGATACTCCTGAATAAGCCACTCATTCACTGGTTTATACCATCAACAAACATTTAGTGAATACCTGTTACATGTTAGGCACTGAACTGGGTGCTAGGGAGAGAGAAGTGAAGCTTACATCCTGTTGGACAGTCTACTGCAAAAAAAGGAAATTTAAAAGAAATTTTTTAAATTAGAAATGGTGAAGAATGTTATAAAAGCATATAACATGGCCTAACATGGACAAAATTGAGGGTTGAGGGAAAAATGAAAACCTACTTTTTATAAAGTAAGACCATTCTGAGTCAGTAGTTATGAAACTTATACCTAGGAGCAGGAGCAAAATGTACAAAGAGTGCAGAGAGAACATTCTAGAAAGATAGAATAGATTGAGAAAGGCTCTCAACAATTGCTTTAAGAAACTAATTGGACTTGGGCGGGGGACATGAAATAGAAGATCTTCAATTTGTTGATTACCAAGTAGAAGGTAAAAGCAGATAGCAAACAACATCATAATAAAAAGTATGCTTCGGCCAGACATCCAAATAATTACCTAAATTGTCCCGACCCTGACTGACATTTATCACCAGCCCTTCCCTTGGAGATATGTAAGTAGGAAAATAAGAAGAAGAAAGTTATTTTGCAATTACCCAGCATGAATTATGACTGTGAGAGGCTATTTCCAGGGGTGCTTTAGTGTAATTTAGTACAGCATTATTGAGTTTAATTTAGTACAACATTATCAGTACAGAGAAGCTCTGAAACCAGACTCAAAGGACAGGATTTTCTTTCCTAGCTGTCTGACTGTGGATCCTAACTCTGTTAAGCCTCAATTGTCTTCTCTGTAATATGAGAATAATAATTCCTACTTTACTTACTTCCCAGGAGAGTTGGAAGAATCCAAAAAGACAATGGATATAAAATTCTTTGCAAACTGTGAAGCATTGTCTATAGAAGGGATCATTGTTTATGCCTTTCATTGAGATTGAAGGATAACCTTTTGGTTGCTACTGACAAAAAAAAAAAAAACCTAGCTCAAACTGGTTTAAGGAAGAAAATATACTAGCCACAATAATGAAAAAAAAAATCAATGGTTAACTACTTTAGGTACAATTTGATCCAAGGGCTCAAATATACCATCAATTCCCAGTTCTCTCTCCATCTCTTAGTTCATCTCTTCTCCATGCTGACTTTCTTCTTAGACTCTTCATGGTGGCTAACAATTGCTCTAGCCCTATGCCCTCCCAAGTTTAAATTCAGCAGGAAAGAGAAAATGTGTCTATCTCAACAATTCTAGGAAAGTCTTGAATCTGATTTTCACTGACCCTATGGGGTTATGTTACCATCCCTACACTGACCACTGTGTCCAGAGAATGAGAAGCCTTGATGAACCATGTCTGAGTCAACACTTAAGCAGAGCATGTGGACTGAAAGTGGGAGATGGGTAGATTCCTAGAGAAACCAAGGAAGGATGGAAAAGAAGTTGGGCAGCAAAAATAGCAGATGTTCACTCCACCCCTACCCCCACCCCCATATCCTAAATCCCTTCCCAAGAAACTCCCTGGTCAGCCTTCAGTATCTCAGGACCAGTCAACTAAAGACTGACATGATTACAGAGTCAAGAATGGAAGCCAACCCTGCTTAAGAACCAAATCCTAAAGAAACTCGTTGTGCCAAGCCTTCTCCTAAGTCCCAAAGTACAGTCTGCGCTCGAGCATCTCATCTTCTAGTTCAGATCCAGTCTGTTTCTGTCCATCCCAGGCTAAGTCTTGGCAGGCAGCCACTGTGGCCGATGAGGAGAATTTCACCCACTGTTCCTACAAATCTTGATTCCATCCTTTAATCAACAATTCCATACCTTTTCTGGCCTTGGCTTCTCTCCTGTTCGACAGCTTTTTTAATTTTTTTATATGTATCAGGCATATAAACAATGCAGTGGAGCACAAAGACATGATAACTACTTGGAGATTTAGGGGTGATCAGAGGGTCTGTAGGGGGGGAAGGGGAGTGTTAGGGAAAGCTTCACAGAGGAGAACTGAACTGAGACTTAAGTAATGATTGAGAATTTGCTAGAACTAGAGTGAGACAGAAGGTCATTCCAGGCATGAATCTTTGGATCCAAAACTATTTTAATCTCTCTTTACAAAAAAAGAAAACTCTTTTCTCAACCCAGAAGTTGTAAACCAGTAGCCCACAGACAGAGCAGGCTGACAGATGTGTCATATTTGGCCCACACAGCATTTTGTAGAATTTAAATTCTTGCCAACATTTAAAAATGGTGAGATTTTACATAAGGATCTGGATTTCCAGCTGCTTTTTAAAACTCAGACTCACTAGCAGCCCTGGACCCGAGTCCCGACTCAGGCAACCACTGACTGAGTAGAGTAGCACCCATCCCTCTGGGACAAAGCTGGGGCCACACGACCTGCTGCTCTCCTTGTTCTCCTGTGTCATCCTCCTGGCCACTGTCACATTAAAGTTTATGACCTTGTCTCAACCCAAACAACCATTTACTCTTCAGACCATCTCCTACTGTTATTATATAATTATCATATTGTATTATATTCTATTACGTTATATCACATCACATTATATCATATCATATTAAAGAGTCTAATCTGTTTACATCATTCCACTACTTAAAAATCTCCAATGATTCTCCAAATCAACAGAGCTCATCTAAATATGCAGTGAAGACAATGGATTGATACAGGGTGAGTCAACCCCAATGTAGAGGAAGGGTTGACCTTAACCACCCCCTCTATCTTCCTCACCAACTTCCAAGCCCCAAAACACTTCATTCTGAGTGGCCGCCCTTTCCTAAAGCCATCCATTCCCATGACTACATCCTCTTAACACATACTGTCCCTCCCAGCTGCTCTCCACTGGTTAGACTCCCCTCTGTCTTCATTGTCCAGCTGAGAGGTCATCTCTGCTGGATAGACTGCACAGACCCTGACTCTTCTAGGAAAGGGCATCCCTCCTTCCTTGGGGCTTCTGCAGTGGTACTGTGTTCCTACCTCAGTGTCACCACCTGCCAGGTTTTCTATCTGTTTACATGGCTGCCTTCTCCACACCCACCAAGATGGAGAACCTTGAAAGCAGAAACTGTGACTGATTCATCTTTGTATAGTCAGTGCCTTTCTGTATACCTTGGCAGATATCAGATACTCAATAAGTTCTTGTTAAATGAATGAAGAAAGGAACAAGCACACAGGGAATAAATCGGCATGTGTTCATGGAATGTCACACCTCACAATTGTAATGAAAGAAATCCTTTCCATTGAAGTGTTTCTGTCTACTCTAGCCATGAGGAGGTGCTGCCTTCTCTGGATCCTTGCAGAAATAGTAGTTTAATAGATCCTGGATGAGTTATTAGAGAATGCTAGGAAGAAGGTCATATCCCTTGGGTACTGACAGACATAGAATTAGAGAGCCAGAAAGAGGCTCAGCGCTGGTGTCTGACCTTTCCAGCCCCTGGCACATAAAATCACCAAAGACCATGAATTTGTAGCTCAGGCCCCAGCGCCAACTCTAGACAAGGCAGAGTAATCCCACAGCTGATACCCATAGAGAAGGTCTAGGATAAGTTATCACTTTCTCATTCAGCTCCATCCACACTTGGCCTACTTGCTGTTTCTTGAAGATACCAAGCACCCTTCTGCCTCAGGGCCTTTGCACTTCCTATTCCCTCTGCCTGGAATTCTTTTCTCTTGTGTATTTAGAATACGAACTCCCTTACTCCATTCAGATATAAGATCATATTCAACCTGATTAGGAAAGCCTTCCCTAATCTCCAAAGTAAAGCTGTAGGAGTGTCTCACACACCTTACTACCCTTAATGCTTTACTCTTCTTCAAGGAAGAACTATAGGGATCAGAGAGAGCCAGGACTTGATATCACTAAGACCTTCTCCTTTCTCCTCTTCACCTCTTATATCTGTCTGTTCTACTTGGCTCCATGCTTTTCCACCAAGACAGGCTTTCTTTGCATGAAGGGTCAATCATGAGTCACATCCTTCAAGCTCATAACTGAAAGAAGTAGGGGTCTTTCTCACTCATCCCAATGAGAATAATCTCAGAGAAATAATCTGATTGGCCTAGTTTGGGTCACATGCCTATCCCTAAGCCAATGTCATAATGAGAAGATATATGTTCTTATTGATTGGGGCTGGGGCTGGCTCCAGGATGGCTCTGATGGGATTTTTTTGGTTTGGTTCATCCTTCAACCTATCACTGAAACCAGAAGAAGAAATGCTCACCTGTCCAGGCCTGGGTCATATGCACACATGGAGCTGGGAGGGAAGTGAGCTCCACTGGAACCATATGGTTAAGAATGATGAGTAGAAAATCAAGGTGCAGTTTGTTCCCAGGGACAGAGGAGACAAATGGACCCTGGGCAGACGGGTGTATCAGACATGTGGCTATGGCCTCACAGCTCCCAGAGCACTTGCTCTTTATTTACCCCACTGAATCCTCACACCAGTTCCATGCAATTGCCCAGGCATTATTACCCCAGGGTGATATTCCAAATATTGAATACCCAGCAGGATGTGGGCCTTGGCCAAGCAGAAGGGACCTATCTTAGTCATGTGGGACTGCTATAGCAAGACAGCACAGATTGGATGGCTTACAAACAACAGAAATTTATTTCTCACAGTTCTGGAGGTTGGAAGCCTGAGATCAAGGAACGCTGGTCAGTTCTGGGGAGGAACCTCTTCAGGGTTGCAGACTGCCAACTTTCCCTCATATCCTCACGGAGTGGAAAGAAAGTGAGCTCTCTGGCCTCCTCTAATATGGGCACTAATTCTATGAGGGAAGGCTCCACCCTCATGACCTAATCACCTCCCAAAGCCCCACCTCCAGATACCGTCACACTGGGGGTTAGGATTTCAATGTGTGGATTTGAGGAGGGTGTGGGGGAGGACTCAGATATGCATCCTTAACAGGACTCCAGCTATGAACCCCTGGGATGGCCATCCCAGTGAACTGCAGTGGAACTCAGTGCCATGAGCCTGATTGCCCTGATTTTACTGGTGAAGATACTAAAGTCAAGAGGGATATGCAAGATTGTGCCCAGTCATGTGGTGGGTCAGTGGCAAGAAGTTGAGACCCCAGTGCCAACTCTAGTCCTCTTTCCACTGTCCTAAACTAGCCCTCTCTCCTCAAGCATCAGAGAGGTGAAATGAGGCAGGATGGAAGGAACCAGAGAAGAGCTGCTACTTGGGGGAAGGAGCCGGTATGCTGTAGCAGACAGGGAGGGCTGCTTAGTGGGTGCCAGAAAAACCTGGAAAGCAGCGCCTTCCAGTGCCAGACAGTGAGGATAGAGAGCAGCCAATGGGATGGGAGTTTGCAGCCAGGTGGCAGATGCCAGGAGGGCTGCAGCTATTCTGGGACTCGGGCAGCAGCCCATCACCCAGCCCTGCTGGTCTCCACATCCCCAGGGTAGTGGAGAGACCCCCACCCTCTCTCCAGCTCCATACTGATGCAGGGCCTGAGACCTGAGCATTCAGAAGGAAGCAGTCAGGCCTAAAGGGAATCAGCCCTTTCCAGGAAAGAACATGATTAAATGCCATCTCCAATCATGGTAAATGCTTAGTCACTGTCCTTATTAGAACTTGAAAGCCACTCAGTCTATTCAGAACCCATCTGGTCCAAATGCCCCCATGTTATTGGTAAAGAAACTGAGGCCCAGGGAGGGGACATGGCCCATAGAGCATTGGAAGGAAAAGGGCATTGCTTAATTTCTCAATTCAGGACAGCTTCACGTGGACTGCCAAAGATGTTTGTCCAATTCTCAGTGCCTCCACCTCCACCTTCACAGCCTGGCCAGCCAAGAGTGTTTCATGCAGCTCCACGCGTTCTCAATGTGCAACTTCATGGTTAGGGACATGGACTCCGGACATGCCAGGTCTACCAGCTTTGCCATTCACTTGACATGTGACTGGGGCAACTTCACCTGTTTTCTCATCTGCAAAATGAGGGTGTGGTGGTTGGCTCTGTGTCGGGGATGGTGAAAGTGGGAATGTCACTGCAGCCACTACCTTCCCCGCCCCGAGCCCATCCCAGGTCCTGCTTCTGCCAGGAGGCCTTCTCTGATTACTCTCCTATCAGTTTCTCTTTTCAGAACCTGTATGTCTCCATTCCCAATCCAGCCGAGTGCTGAATTAAATGCCATGTGTAATTATTCTGGGTGGGTGTTAGTCTTGTCTTTTTAGCGAAAACCCTAAATGCCCGTCAGGCAAGGCCAGTGGGTTTTCTTCTCCGCTCGCAGAGCAAAACCCAGAATCAGACACAGAGGAGTGTTGAAAAAGTTAGCAGTTGATTGAGTGAACAGCTGATAGGTTGCTTTCATGGGATTGGAGTAAACTCATCTGTATCTACGCCATCTTTTGCTCCTGTGGTCTGTAAGGCTTTACCATCCCAGAGCACATTCATGAGATCCTAGAGCCAGACCTAAAAGTCTGCCAGTGAGGGAGCCCCAGCTTGTCTTATTTATTACCCAAAGGAGGGAGAATGAAAATGACATGTATAAAGTTCTCAATCACTTATGAAGTGCTCTTAGCAATTTACTGAGCGAGGAAGCATCTTTCCCCACCTCCACCGAAGGGTGCCGAGGCTCCAACGGGCAGGGAGACTAGCCCACGCTCACCCAGCCGGGTTCGCCCAGTGCTGCTGACCCTAGCCACATGCTTCCCTCCCACCAGCTGCCACAGGGAAACCACCTGGCCACAGGTGGACTCTGCAGTCCCTTCCATGTAACCCAGCAGGACCTCCAGGCCTGCTTTGTTCAGCGTGTTTCCTTGATGCCAATGCCACTGGAATATTTAAAACCCAACACGGTTTGACAAGACCATCCCATGAGAGACCTCAGGGGCACTGTGCTGCCCAGCCTCTCCCTGCCTCTAAATGCCCAGGCGTCTCATCAGCTCTAGGCACCAGGCCTGGAGCAGGCCCGGGAGGGCAAAGGTGTGCCTGGTAAGGCGGTTCCCCTCACCACCATTCACCAAAACCGTGAGCCTCCCCTCCACCTGACAGATTCCACAGGAACATCTGGTTTGAACCCTCGGTATTAATCAAGAGAATGATTATCCCAATTTAACAGAGAAGGAAGACTGAGGCTCAGGAAGCCCATAGGCTTGGGCTTTGGGAGGAAGTTGGGGTTCCTCTGCCATTTACGAGCAGATGGGTAAGTCACTTAATTTCTTTGCGACTTAATTTCCTTCTGTGTAAAAGGTGGAGCTATCACACTTACATTTCAGATAATTTCAGAGATTTTAAGGCATATGTACAGCACTGAACATAACGTAAGCATGTAATGAGTGATGGTCATACATTCTTCCACCTACTGACTGCATTACCTTTAGCAAATTACCTAATTTTTCTGGGCCTCAATTTTTTTTAATCTGTAAAATGGTGGAAAAAAAAAAGGAAAGGAAATACCTCTCCAAATGGCTGCCATAGAACATATAAGACACTCCATATAAAGCTCTTAATGTAGTGCCTGGCACAAAGTAGCTGGTCAGTAAATGTTAGCTATGTATTGCCATCCCTGGGGCAGAGTGCCAGAAGGTAGTAGAACCGCAGCTCTTACCAAGGTCTTCCGGCTCCCATCCAGCAGCCCCTGGGAGAGGGTGAAATGGAGAGGAAAAGAAGGAATCCGTAAAGGTGGCCTTGCTGACACAGGCAGGAATAAGTCATCTCACAGTTCTTCTGCGCCTGAAACAAGACCTAGATGGTACACCTATATCCATGTGGACAGGTAAGTCAGAGCCAAGGACATCAGTCACAAGGGCTGGCATGACCTTATTGCAGTTCCAGGATATTTTCAAACAAAACTGGGCTTGGCAAGACTTACTGACAAGCATCCTGTAAATAGATCGTACCTCCCAGGGCCTGGAAGGAAGCCCACAGCTTCTTCCCATCCCATTCTCTCACCTCTTCTTCATTAGGTCCTACTGCTCTACTTTCCCAGAAAATCCCAGGGCAGATCTGGACTCCCTCCCACCATCCTCTTCCCAGAATTCTGAGGTTGCCTGGGAGAAGGCAACTTCCCTGAAGAATGGGCCAGAGGGATATTCAGAGTCGGTTACTGGTAATAGGAGCTGCTCTGCGGTCTGCCTGTGGAGAGTCCAAAGTCCCCTAAGTGCATCTGGACAGCATCAGAATCATGAATGGACAAGATCATGGGAGGACTGAGACCCAGCAGCCACCCACAAAGAGGGGAATATGTAGGGAAGCAGAGAGGAAGGGGTGATGCTCTTCAAAGTTAATCAGCTTACATTAGTCATATTTTGTTATGTTTCTCTACACAGCTAGGGAAGAAAAGGGGGCAGGATATCAAGAGTCAAAGGGTATTTCTAAGTAGAGCATTCCCTATAGGTAATGACCAGAATAATTCTGCTAGGTGCTATATCAAATAGGTGGTAAACAACTGGATATTGTGTCAGTCATTACTGCAGCATTATGTTTATGAGCCCGCTGTATACATCTTATTGCCCTCTCGATTCATATTCAGAGGACGCAGGAGAAATCATGTTTTCCTAATTGTGGCCTCTTGGTCCATTAAAATCTGTGTTTCATCGAATGAAGCTAGTTCTCTCACCTGAGAGATGCCAGGCTATAATAGCATCTAAAGAGAAAAACTATACCAGAAAGTGTTAACAGAAAATAGCAATGGAGAAGCACAGAAAGATGATAAAATAAAGGTGATTTCTGCAATTCAAAAGAAAAGAGAAAAATCAAGTCAGGAGGAAGGCCCAGAGCTTATGAAGACCACCAGCTGGCAAGGCAACAGAGGGAAGACGGAACAAATGCCGAGGGGATCGGAGCCCCCACCCCATGTTCGCAGGGAACCCTGCTTTTACCCCCCTCAGGTCATCCCGGGTGCTCCGTTTGAAGCACTTGGCATCCTTACAATTCCTTAAGATCTTTTTCCCTGTGTCCCCCTCTCCCCAAACCCTGCCTGTGTCCTTGACTGCTGTATTTCCAGTGCTCAGTATCCTCATAGTAGAGGTGCAGTAAATATTGGATGGCTGACTTATGAGCTCTCTCTTTCTGAATCCCCTTTGGCAGGACTGTGGGTTCATGGACAGCTGCTTCCAGTGCCCCTTCGTCACAGGTCATGTGGATAGAGGCCAAGTGGTCAGACTTCAAATCCGCCAAGCTGAAATTCTGCCTCTTATCAGCTATAAAATCTCAGGCAAATTATTAACCTCTACTCCTGTGCCCTGATTTGTCTGTCTTCACAGCACTTACCGTCACCTGCCACCTGTTTGTATGTGTTCATCATCTGTCTCCTCCAACCACAAACTGAGCATGCACACAACAGGGACTCGGTTTTGCTCACTGCTGGACAGGGGGACAGTCAGAACGGTAACCACCAGCCCTCATGCACACTGACCATATGCTGTACAGGTGCACCTTGTCTGTATACCAGACCTGGCTGTACACCAGTTCTCAGGACACAGTCTGGAACATAGTAGGTGCTCAATAAGATAGAATTCACTCATGCTCTCTGTAAAATGGTACATGGTAGCAAGTCAGCATATATTGGCTCCATTCTGCCCCAGGGCTGGACAACTCTGGTCAAGTAAGGAAGAATATAGCCCCTTCCCTCTGGTCCCCAGCCTCCCTCCCACCACAGCAAATACGACCTCTCTCAACAGGACCTTGAAGCAACAATGTTTGCTCTTTCCACCTCTTCCTCTGCTGGGAATTGAGTGTAAATTCTGATCTTATTTCACCCCCTCACATCCACTCCTCTCTCTTCTATCAGCCTCCAGAAGCATCTCTTACCACCAGCAGTAGAGTGGTGTCCCTAGACAGGCACTTAACCAGCACAAGCCTGCCTCCACCAGGGAGCTTTAATGTGCTTCCAGCGAAGAAGGTACAGCCAACATGATGCTTAAGAGTGAATTCACTCATTCATGCTACAAAGATTAGTGAAGTTCCCATGATTATTATGTACTGGACACTGGAGAAAAATATAAATAAGGCACTATACCTGCCCACAGGTTGCTCGCAGTCTAGCAATGGAGACAGATAGCTAAACATGTAATGGCATTGAGAACTGTTGCGAGAGGGAAGATTAAGGGGATAAAGAGTGGTAATTCCTCACAAACTGTAGCTTCTTTTCTTATTTTAATAAAATTAACTTTTCAGAGAAACATACCTCATATGCACTTAGCAACTCAGGTTTATATCAGTGAGAACAATTCTGAACCTTGTAGCTGCCTGGAACTTCCAGGATGGCAGCAATGGCTCTAGGAAACATTTGACCAGCAGAATATTGGGTAACAAAAGGAACTACCCTCCACTACCCCTCATTTCCCATCTGCCCTTGCGTCCTCTCCATGTTTCCCTCCCCACAAGCAAGGAGCAGGGGACAGAGAAGAAGAACCAACTACCAATCACATTACATATGAATGCATCATATCTTGAGACATGTTATTATGAGGTTTTCCTATTTATGCCTCTGGACCATCCACATCCACCCTCTCTGTCCCTTCTCCACACACACGCACACACGCATACATTCTGAGCCACATGCACACACACCCATGCACATGTGTATACATACTGAGCCCATGCACACACACCCATGCACATGTGTATACATACTGAGCCCATGCACACACACCCACGCACATGTGTATACATACTGAGCCCATGCATACACACCCACGCACACACGCATACATTCTGAGCCACATGCACACACACCCATGCACATGTGTATACATACTGAGCCACATGCACACACACCCACGCACATGTGTATACATACTGAGCCACATGCACACACCCCCTGAGGTGGTCAGGAATGATGTAGGATGTCAACATCCAACTCTAAAGGCATGGTGTGGAGGATCACCAAGGCAGGGGCAGAAAGCAAACATCAGAAGAGCTCAGGAGGGACCAGTGATCCAGGAATCAAAGAGCAGAAAGAAAGCATGAGCTGGTCACAAGTATGGACTGGGGTTACTGCCAATGAACAAGTGTTATGAATCGGGGTGTGATTCCACTCACCTCTGTCAACTCCCTTCCAAAATAACAGTAATAATAATAGTTAAGGTTTGTTAAGAGCTGACTGCATGCCAGGGGCTCTGATTTCACATGGGTCGCTTAATCTTATAATAACCCTAAGTCAGGTATTGCTGTTAACACCCTATAGCTCTGCTGTAACCACTATGTGACACAAACTCCCATGATGTAATGATGGCTCCCAGGCTGAATCAAGGGATTTTAAAGACCCAGGAACAGAATGAAAAAGGCATTCAGTCTACTTTTATATAATGACACCATGGCTATTTTATTGAGCTTTTAGAAAGGACCAGGAACTGTGCCAAGTTCTACACGTATTCCTTCTTCAAGTCTCCTGGTGGCCCTGTGGAGTGCATGCTAAAATCATGCCCATTTAAGAGAGAGGGAACTGTGCTGCACAGTGAGGAAAGTAACAGGCCTAAGGGCACACAGCTAAGGAGTGTGGAGTTACTAGGAGTCAGCTGTTGCTCTGCTTTATCCAGTTTAACGTGATTCTGCAAGATTTCCAGGCAGCAGTAATAGCCATCAGGGTGCCACAACTAATGACATTCTCCTTGGTGCTTCTTTTATTTCAATGTGATGTTTGCTTAGCACCCTCTGTTGCTGGGCATTCATATTATTGCCATCTTTTTCATTATCGTAGTATTTCTGCTATGAATATTTTTGTGTGAACTAACTTCTTACCAATTGCCAGGTCGAAGGAATGAGCAATTTCCTGAGCCCATTCCCCAAACCTGCAGGAGGTGTACACGTACCTGGCTCAGCCAAACCCAGAACACAGAATTTTACAAATGCAATGTATTGTTACTCATTTAATGTATTATCAAAAATTTTTTTCATTTTTATGCATTTACTTGCTAGTGAAACCATGCTTTTTTCCACATGATGATTGCACTTGTTTTCTATTGCTGCATGACAAACAACCACAAACTTAGCAGCTTAAAACGACACTTATGGGTTAACAAATAAGTCAAGTCCTGCATAGCACAGCTGGGCTCTCTACCCAAGGTATTTCACTGGCTGGAATCAAGATGCTGGCCAGCTGTGTTGTCATCTGGAGTACCAGGTCATCTTCTAAACTCATTGGCAACATTTGCAATTGTGGGATTGAGATATCCATTTCTTGCTGGCTGTGGGCTGGTATGAACCTCAGCAAATAGAGTTCTCAGGTCCTTTCCACGTGTAAGCACCCTCCTCCTCCCATTCCAAAGTCAGAGCTAGCAATGGAGAATACCTCTTTCAGGAAGGGTCCAGCCCTTTTAAGGGTTCACCCAATTGTAACACCAACCTGGATAATCTCCCTTTTGATTACAGGCAACTGACTATTGGAATAACCATGGGAGCGCCCATACTCACAGACTCTGCCACAGCTCAAGGGGTAGGACTATATAAGTGTACACATCAGGGGATGGGAATCTTGAGGGCTGTATTAGTAATCCATTGCTACTATAACAAATTATTGCAAACTTGATGGCCTGCAACAATAGACATTTATTATCTTACAGTTCTGCGGGTCACAAGCCTAAAATGAGTCAACAGAGCTGCATTCCTTCTGGAGGTCAAGGAGAGAATCTGTTTCCTTGCTTTTTCTAGCTTGTAGCTGCTGCCTGCATTCCTTGATCTTGGACCTTCCTTCACCTGCAAAGCCAGCAGGTAACATCTTCGACCTCTGCTTCCATCATCACACTTCCTTTTCTGACTCTCCTACTTTTCTCTCTTTCCCTTTTAAGGATACTTATGATTACCTTGACTCACCTGGGCAATCCAGGATAATCTTCTCATGGCAACATCCTTAATTTAATCACATCTGCAAAGTCCCATTTGTCCATATAAGGGAACACTCACAGGTTTCGGGGATTCAAATAAAAACATCCTTGGGACCATTATTCTACTTACCACAGGGCCCATCTTAGAATCTTGCCTCACAATGTTTTGGGGTTTGGTATGGTTTGGTTTTTCATTGAGGTATAATTAACCTATACAGTGTTTTATTTTCTGTATTTGCATCAGAGGAATTGATATATCAATTTTAAAAGTATATTTGAAGCATTTCATAATATATTTGCACAGGTTATTCAAATCACTTGTCTAAAACTTATTTTTCCATTGTGCTTCTTTCCTTTCTGATTTTATCGTTCTTTGCTCAGTGAAACCTTGTCATCTTTCAATATTGTGTATTTGACTAAAGCCATCTTGTCACTGATGACATCCATTTTCTAAACACACAGGACAGCTTCTCTCTACAGCTGGAATATTTGTTCTCTCTGGTTTGTATTTTTTTATTGTTTCTGTCTTTAAATCTTTGGACCTTTGGAATTTTTTTTAAAATGAAGTGTGGTATTGATATCTCAATATCATTTCTTATTCTGAGATTACTTTCAACACTGTGGATTTTTTTCCCATTTTTTATTCTCTCTATTCTGATAGTGAGAATCATTTTCTCTAAGTATAGTCTATCCTGTGGTCATTTTCCAAAGCACAAATGTTGAGTAATGCCATTGAATGATTTTCAGTTCATGACGTATTTTTCAATTTTTAGTTAGGTAAGTCCACCATCATTACTCTTTAAGTATTTCCCTTCATCAATTTATTCCTTATTAACATCATCTGTGCATTCTTGCCTACTTTCCCACACATGGCTTTCCTTATCAGTTCACAGATTCTACTAAATACTTCATTGAATTACTGTAATGTAGAAAGCAGAGTCATCCTTCCTATTTTTAAGCTCTCCCAACTAGGGAGGTTAACAGTCCATTTCCTCCTGTATCTTCATTCTCTTCAGGTTTCATAATTTTCCCTGAACAAATTTCTTATGTGGTAGATTAAATTACCTTCTCAGGTACTTAAAGGTTTCCTGTCATTACTACAACTAATTTACCATGTATGTCAAGAAATCATAATAATGAAAATGATTTTTCAGTTCATTTGTATCTACAACTTTTAGATTAACTTGTGTATGTTTCCAGTAAAGTAAACCCTTAACATTCATGATTGAACAGTCATGATTTTAATAATTTGCAAGAGACTCCAAAAGGCCATGATACATAATAACTTATTTTGCTTGGGTTCAAAATCGAGTCACCCCCGCTGTAAAGCTGCTGCATAGAAGAAAGTCACTTTGCTAAGGGGAGTAGCCGGCCACCCAGTGTTAAAAGCAATGCTGGATATTGTACATCCTTCACCCTTCTCTAATCCTTTCCCTTGGTGAATCACCGTGAACATTTGCACATTAAAGCCTCTAAGAAATCTTGAATTAAATAAATTTGTTTCATTTTGTTTAACTCAATGTTTCTCAAACTTATTTGAGAGCTAACATTCTTCTCATGGTGCACAGTGTACCTTGAAACACCAGTTTGGGAAACAATATTTTAATACTTAACTTATATCTGGGTGAAAGTTTATTTAGAAGACTTCTGCCCCCATTTAACCTCACTTTTACAGAAGACATTATACACAATGGTATGTTCTTAAGTGAGGGTTTTCTGAAAGTTTTGAGACTCATCTTGCACAAGAATACATTCAAAGTGATCTGCGAATGTGATCGTTTCCTTGCTTCATTGCCCATTTTTGTGGAATGTGTTCTGAATAACTATTTCAGCAATTTCATGCACTGTCATTTATTTTACTTTATTTGTTCATTTAACAAACACATCTGTAGTGCTCGCTATATACTATTCTAAGTGCTTTTTCAACAACTCATATAACCTAAAACAGCCCCATGAATTAGGTGCCGTTTTTATTATCCCAGTTTTACAAGTCAGAAAACTGTGGTTTCAAATGGTGACAGGGCATTCTTGCCTACTTCCTATTTTTTAAGGAAACTGTCACAAGTATCTTCCTTTAGTCATATTATTAGTTGTAACTATAAACATAAACTTCCTATTATGTAAAAGGAAGACAACCTTTCTTCTTATCTGTTTTTTAATCTGTGTTTAACATGCCTTTGGTCAACATCAAATATCAAAATGTGCTGATTACCTTTCTCAGCCTCTACTGGGATAATTGTCTCCTACTATTTTTCAGTTAATGTTAATATGGTAATCATGCTACTTTGCTTTACCCAGGCTAACAACCCTTGTTTATAAATGGATTATTTACAATGTGTTGTTGTGTTTCTTAAGATTAAGATTTTATTTCTAAGCTCCCAAATGAGTTGAACAACCATTCCCATCTGTAGGGGTGGGGGAGATACAAATCATATTTACCTTAGCCATTTCAACATGTAAATAGTAATGAAATGGCTCCCATACGACTCTGTACTCAACACTGTAGAGCATGAAAGATTCAAAATGAACATAATATTAAAGAAGACAGTGGTGAGAAACAGGCCTTCCTCTAACAGAGGAAAGAATTGTATTAGAGAGGACTATGATTTTGAGAGCTTGGTAAATGCCCGGAATCTGTACAGCTTAACACTTGCTTTCTGTCCCTCTATTTTGGTTTCCCCAAAAAACCTAAGATATGACTTAAATAGAACAGGCTCCAGATCAACTGAGCGAACACACAGGACTGATGTTACCTCTGTAAGGGCAAGTCTACAGCCATCTTCCTCGCAGCTATGCACACACACCCCCTGTCTAACCAAGCACCCAGTGAGGGCTCAAAAAGTGACTACTGAAGTGAAGAAATGAGCCAGCTCCTCGACAAAACCAACTAGTCAAGCCAGATTTTCGGATGCAGGCAGCTAGAGGCTTGTTCAATGGATCCTCAGGAAAAAAGGTATTGCAATGACTTCAACCTCATCTGAAGTCACTCTGGAGTGGGAGGAAGCAGGAAGCGGGGACAGATGGGAACAGCGGAGTCCCTGGGGCCTGGAGAAAGAGGAGAGGACCACAATGTTTTAGAGCAGCTTCCACTCCCCTAGAGACAGATCCGAGTGTGTCCTCGGCTCCAGGTACCCCGCCTAGCTCTGGCAGTTGGCCCTTTGCATCCCAAAAACCTCTCAGAGCTTGTGGGGGTCAAAACTCAGGGACGATCAAGGATCCCAGAAAAAGTCTCACCTTCTACAGCTGTTCCTGACAACCCTGAGCCAGTTCAGTCACCTGGTACCTGGTGACGGAACTACATTCAGATCCCGGGAAGCAGATGCTATATACAGACAGAAGAGACATGTCCCGTCAATGGGCAAGCTGGTCACACGCACTTCTCTTCCTTTTCCATCCTTATTCATGTCTCCATTGCTGCTGCCATATTCTCCCCGCCCCCCACCCCAAATTCCTTTCTCCATTCCCAGCCCTGCCCATTTTCCCTTCTGGGTCAGATGCCCTCAATCTCCCCCTCCTCCATCCTGATTCCAGATGGTGCCTCTGCCCCTACTGCAGCCTCTTCCCCCCCGGCCCTTCTGCCCCTCTTCCTGCCTGCTCCTCTTCTGCCGCCCCCCGTCGGACCCTGCCGGCCCGCTTGGACCCTCTCATCCTTGCCCTAGCGCTAGGATCCAGCCTGTGGCTGTACATTCTGCCCCTGCTTCCTTCGCTTCTCATCGTGGTGGGGTCCATAGCCAGCTCTCCTGTTGCTCAGAGATGTGGAGGCAGTTGCTAAGAGACAGTGAAACGTCAGTACCTGGCCCTCGAGGAAAAAAGGGGAGCGAAAAAGGGAGAAAGGAGGGGCAGAGGGAGGGAAGGGGGAGGGAGGGGAAGACCTGGCGGAAGCCACATACCCCAGCAGCCTCAGCACCAGCGAGTTTCAGGGAGGAAGCACTAGGATTCTATGAACTTTCTTCTAAGCATCCTTTCTCTGATTCCTCTTTTGAGTTAAAGAAGGGGCGCTGCAAGGGGCCACAGGACGGGAAACCACAGAGGACGCTGACCCGGGATCCAGGAGGCTCGGAAGAGGAGCGGGGAGGGGAAGAGCCAGGGAGGAGATCGGTTCTCCTGAAGCAGCGAGCGGGGATTCCAGGATGAGGGCGGGAGACCCGTGTCTGCCGCAGATTGATGGCTGTGTTCCAAGGGGAACAGAGTAAGTGGGCTCACGAGGGCTGTAGGAGTGCAGGGGCGAGCTTGGGGCTCAGAGAAAGGGGTCTGGATAAAGGGCAGTGGGGTGACTGCCCAGTGGTCGGGATTGAGGCTAGAAGAGAGGCAGTACCAGCAAGCACTGCGGGGAGGACAAGTGAGGACAGCTAACGGACTCGGAGGAAGCGAGGGGCCCAGAGGATGCGGGGTGGGCGGCGGCTGAGCCCCGGGGCGCCATCACCGCCTTTCCGCGCACCCAGCAGGGCGGTGTGGGAAGGATGCTGGGATGAGGGTGTGCACTGGGGGTAAGCCACGGGGCGGGGGGGCAGACTGGAGAGGGGCCCTGCAGGAGTGTGTGTGCAGAAGGAAGCTGGAAAGAAAACTGGGAGGTGTGAGCGCAGGGCCGCGCAAATGTGAGGGAATCACAGGAGAACAATGCATGTGTTGTGTGTGAGAGACAGACAGACAGACAGACAGATGGGCAGAAGAGGTGAATGCTACGAGTGTCTGAAAGGGGTGTGCAAACGGCCAGACTGTGTATGCATTTGTTCTTAGAGAGTTGTTCAAGGGTAGCGTGTTGGTGCTGACGGGGTGGGGCTAGGAGCTGAAGAAATGCCTCTAGCCTAGGACAGACGCCTGGGGGGTGTGGGGGGCTGCAGGGGGGAGGTTAGTGAGTGACAGCACTGTGAGGGTGGGTCTGAGCCCACCGTGGCCACCCCCGAGAGACAGCAACAGATGGTGAGTGGCAAAGAAGAAGGGGGACAAGGAACCTGGGAGAGGGCACAGCAGGGAGGAGAGGGCGCTGGATTTCTCTGCCTGAGGGCTTTCCTTGTTGACAGAGGGAATTCTGCCTCAGCCTGCTGAACACGGAGCCTGGCTGCGAGAGGCACTGGCTTGGAGAAGGCGCCAGAGCTCTCCTAGCTGACACCCCCATCCTGCACCTCCGGGACACATGGCTCTTTCCAGCCTCAGCGGCCAGCAGTGGGTGTCACCTGGGGTCCTCCCCTCCCTGGGGAAAGAAGAGCCTCCGTGGGGGATTCAGTAGACAACAAGGCTGAGATTCAGACTTGCAGGAGGCCTATGGAGACCCACAGCCCCCTGGGCTCCCTTCCCAAAACGCCTACCCCAGGACCCCCTTGGACTCAAGCCCACTGGGTCACCAGAAGAAGTGGCCTCTGAGACCTCAAATGCTGGAGCCCCAGATGCAGCCCTGGCCTCCTAATTAGTCCCAGACTTGGAATAGGACTTCGGGTTTTCCAGACATGCCAGGACCTTTAAAAGGCACCTTTCATGTCCTTCACCCACCCTCCTCACCTCTCAAACACAGGACAGAGAGGAGGCACCCAGCAGTCATGGGTGAGAGGGACACAAAAGACCTGTAGGGGGCCTGCTGGCAGCTGGTCCAGCCCCATCCTCGACTCCTTCCTGTCTCAAGTTTTGATCATCTTTTCAGACTCTGGGGAACCTCAGCTGGGTTTCTTCACCCCCTGGGCTCCAAAGGGGAGTTCCTGTGGATCTCACTTAGGGAGGACTCAGGTGCCCAGAGACTCCCGGGCAGGCTTGAGCACGACAGCACGTGCTCAGAAGCCCCACCTTCCAGGGCTCCGGTCCCTGAAGTAGCTGCTTTCTGAGCCACTGCCTCTTGATTCCATGGGCACAGCCCCAGCCCCAATGGGCTCCCTTCAGCACCGCTACTGCCAGTTGCCTACAATGGGTGACACCTGGTCCCAGCAGCCCTGGCCTGGGGCCCCCCGCCCAGCGGTGCTGCTGGTCTCCCTCCTTTTGGCAGCCGGGTTGATGCACTCGGATGCCGGCACCAGCTGCCCAGTCCTCTGCATGTGCCACAACCAGGTGGTGGACTGCAGCAGCCAACGGCTCTTCTCGGTGCCCCCAGACCTGCCAATGGACACGCGCAACCTCAGCCTGGCCCACAACCGCATCGCAGCCCTGCCGCCTGGCTACCTCACGTGCTACGTGGAGCTCCGGGTGCTGGATTTGCGCAACAACTCCTTGCTGGGGCTGCCCCCAGGCCTCTTCCTCCACGCCAAGCACTTGGCACACCTGGACCTGAGCTACAACAACCTCAGCCACGTGCCAGCAGGCATGTTCCGGGAAGCCCATGGCCTCGTGCACATCGACCTGAGCCACAACCCGTGGCTGGGGAGAGTGCACCCCCAGGCCTTCCAGGGCCTGGTGCAGCTCCGAGATCTGGACCTCAGCTACGGTGGCCTGGCCTTCCTCAGCCTTGAGGCACTCGAGGGCCTGCCAGGGCTGGTGACCCTGCAGATCAGCGGCAACCCCTGGGTGTGCGGCTGTGCCATGGAGCCCCTGCTGAAGTGGCTGCGGAACCGTATCCAGCGCTGCACGGCGGGTAAGGGAGGGGGCGGGACTGGGACTGGCTGTCAGTGAGGCAGCAAAGGGTCCAAAGACGAGGCAGGCACTTAAAGCTCTTGAGCCCTGATATGCGCCCGCCTCTCCGTACACTTTCATTCCACAAGTATTGGCAGCCTCCTTGCTAGGCCGTGCTGGGTGCCTGGGCCCCATGCGTTAGTGAGACTCTTTTTGACACAACCTAATGAGCCAGACAAAGAGTAAACAAGTAAGTGTAGCTAATAATAGGGCTGGTTAAGCTTTCACCACGCCCTAAGAGCTGGCCATGCGTGAGCTCACTGGAGCCGCACTTCTATTATCCCCATTTTGCAGGCAAAGAAACTGACATTTAGAACAATGAAAAGGCTTTCCTGGAGTCACTCATTTAGAAAGTGGCGAAGCCATGAATAAAACCCAAGTTTATTTGATGTCTAAGCCCTGTTCTACTCTACCAGACTGCTTTTTCAGGGTTCTAAGTGCTGGAAGACCTCAAAGAAATAGAAATAGCTGATATTCTTTAATTTGATACTTACTAGCTGCCAGGATGTATTAAAAGCATATGATATCTTTAGCTCTTCTCATCCTCACAAGAAGAATGAAGAGACTTCCCCAACCCCCGTCTACAGAGGAAGAAACCAAGGCACAGAGAGGTTTAGTAATTTGTTCAGTGTCACAGCTGCTAAGTGCTGGAGTCAGGATTCCAACCCTGGCCATCTGGCTGCCCTCTGGCTGTATCCTGAAGAGTCAGCTTCTAGGCTAACACAAAGAGTCAGGGCGTGAGTTCAGGGCTTCAGCAGAGTTCTGCAAGGCATGGGCATGGGGTGGGGAGTTCAGAGGAGAAACTGGGATGTGGCAGTTTAGCCAGTCGCCACTGGGGCAGACCGGGGGACTGACGGAGCTTGAGTCACCCAGCAGTGCCCAAGCTCAGCCCCAGAGGCGGGCAGTATTCAGCTGTGGCCCCCAGACACCAGCTCTCCTGTGCAGAAGCACTGAGCTTGGCACAAAGCCCCAACAGCAGAATGACAGGACAGCTCAGGGCACCATCCCAGGGCTTTCCCAGAGCCTGAGCTTGGCACAAAGCCCCAACAGCAGAATGACAGGACAGCTCAGGGCACCATCCCAGGGCTTTCCCAGAGCCTGAGCTTGGCACAAAGCCCCAACAGCAGAATGACAGGACAGCTCAGGGCACCATCCCAGGGCTTTCCCAGAGCCTGAGCTTGGCACAAAGCCCCAACAGCAGAATGACAGGACAGCTCAGGGCACCATCCCAGGGCTTTCCCAGAGCCTGAGCTCAGAGTGTGTTCAGAAGTGGTGCTGAACTGGGTAGGAGGGCGAGGAAAGCCGAGTGGGGAGCCTGGGACCAAAATAGTTTGGGGGGCTGTGGCTCATGATTCTGGTGTCTCCACAGGGCTGTGGGAGGAAGTTCTCTGGGACCAAAATAGCTGGGGACTGAGATGGGGCAATGGTAGGGAGCATGAGGGAGAGGCTGCCTGGAGCCATCTCAAACTTTGCAGGCTGGACATCCTCCCCTCTCTCCTGGGCGCTAAGGACAGAAAGGGCTCCTGGGGTGCTAAGCATCCACCAAAACCAGGGGCTCCTCCTTTTCCTGTGGTCTCTGAGGTCCCTGCTGCCCTTCAGAAGAAGCAGGAGAAGGGTGCAAGATCCACCAGTGCAGCTTCATGTCAGGACAGGAAAGGGACCCACACTTCAGAGAGGCAGAGTGACTGTCCAAGGCCACAGCTAGAATCCCAGGTTCCCTGTTCCTCTACAATCACGCTCTCTTGGATATTTCGTCTTGGGGGCAAAAGGCTTGCCAGTGTAGGCAGGACTAGGCAATCCTCTTCTCTTTGTCTTTTTCTTCTTCTTCCTCCCCTTTTGTTCATAGAATTCCCACTGTTATCCATGGTTTTTGGACAAACACCGACAAAGAGGGACATAAGGGTGCCCTTGGGGTATAACTCGACTTCGTGACTGGTCTCTTGGTCAGCCCCTGGGCTCCCATCCTGCACTCCTGCAGGGTCCCTACCAATCACCCTCAGTTTCCCCACAGTCCCTGGCTTCATGTTGCCCCCCTCCGCCCCACTCAGGCACACAGTAGACTTTGGAGTTCAGTGTCTTCCTGTTCGGAGAGGAGATCCCCTGATGGTCAACTCCACTCCTGATCTTGTCCTGAGCAGGGTCTGGAGACCTGAGCATACAGCCCACAGGAACCCTTCCGCCTGGGGCTTGGGGCAGCCTGAATCCTCTGCATTTCCAGGGGGAGGGATGCTCATCCATTTCTCAGAAGGGTCAATCCAAACCCATCATTTTACTCTTTGCCCTCAAAAACTACACAATGAATACATAGCTTTTATGTACCACAGAATTTAGAAAACTTCTTCACATAGACTCTCCTAGATAATTCAGGTAGAATTAGCCCCTTCTTACAGAGGCAGAGTATGATAGCCAGAAAGGCAAAAAAGACTAGCCCCAGGTGAGTACTTGATTGACATCTACCCACTCGATGAAGCAGTGGCTGGCTGCTCGAAGGCCAGTGACTGGCACCGCGTGGCAGAACAGCTACCTGCCTGTCACTCTCACTTCCAAGGCACAGTAAGACAGAACTGTTGGCAACCACATGCATTTGTACAAATGACCCTGGGAGGGTGAGGCGGGACCACCAGTGCTGGAGAGAACAGCACTCCCACTGAAGGAGAAGCCCCTCCCACAGAAGTCTGTGGGCGGAATATGGCCCCCGCTGACCTGTCCAGACAGACTGACCTAAGACAATAATAAAAGCATGTGCTTGCATAGTGCTTATTATCTTCCTAGAATGAATCATTTGTATGTGTTAATGCACTGAGGCCTCATTACAACCCAATGAGATAGACATTATTATTATCCTCATTTTACAGATGATTAAACCAGGACGTGAAGGAGTTAAATAACTTACCCACAACTGCACTAAGGAGAGGTACAGAGGGAATTTGAACCCAAGCCAGTATCTCCAGAACTCATATTCTTAGGCCTATAGCCTGCATACCTAGAAAAGCCATGCGGTGTAGTACAAAGACCCAGTGTTTTGGAATTGCACAGAGTCATTCGTTCACATACTCATTTAGCAAAGATTCATTGAGCACATATGTGTTCTGATGTGAAGGATACAATGGGAAGAGCTAACATTCAAGGGGCAGGGGACAGAAAATAAACACACTATGAGACTGTGATAAATATGAAAAATTAAGCAGAGTAGGCAACAGAGAAAATGCCTGCAGACAGGTGAAGTGGGGGTGCCTACTCTATATAGAATCATAAATGACAGCTTCACTAATAAGGTGATGTCTGAGCAAATTCCAAAGGGAGGGGAGGAACAGAGCTGTGCAGAGACCCACAAGGGGACAAGTGCAAAGGCACCCCCTCCCCACCCTGGAAGGGGACACACTCGAGTGACAGAAAGTGACCAAGAGGTGTGCATGGGTGGAGCCGAGTAAACAAGGAGTAGAGGGAAGAGGCAGGAAGAGTCCTTGTAGCCCACAATGAGGACCGTGGCTTTCATTCTGCAGGGAGCTAAGAAGCCAGAGAGGACATGAGAGGACTTCAGGTTTGAAAGGATGGCTCAGCCAACTGTGTTGAGATGGTTTAAGGGTAGAAGCTATTGAGGAGGCTATTGAAAGAGATGGTGATGTCCCACAAAAGATCTACCATTAGTCATGGCTATTGACTTTGGGCAAGTGACTGAACCCTCCGAGCAGGGATCCCCACATCAATGAGAGTAGGTATAAAAACGCTTTCCTTGAGGGCTGTTGAGGGGACTAAAGAAGGCACATAAAATTTGGGGCACATGGAAGAAACTCCATAAAAATCTCAACTTCTCCTGGGCAGGGTGGGGAGCTCTCCATTCCATTCTCTCTCCCCCCACCCCTCACCTTCCCTGGGTCCTGTGTTGCAGATTCTCAGATGGCTGAGTGCCGGGGCCCCCCTGAAGTTGAGGGTGCCCCACTCTTCTCCCTCACTGAGGAGAGCTTCAAGGCCTGCCACCTGACCCTGACCCTGGACGATTACCTCTTCATCGCGTTTGTGGGCTTTGTGGTCTCCATTGCCTCTGTGGCCACCAACTTCCTCCTAGGCATCACAGCCAACTGCTGCCACCGTTGGAGCAAGGCCAGTGAAGAGGAAGAGATATAATGTGGATGCCTGGCATCCCTCCATGCTGCCAGCCACTGCCAACACCAAGCCCCAGACACCCTCCCTGGATGCCCACTCTGTCTCCATGGTGCCCTGGCCACCTCTGTCATGGCTCTGCAAGGTCAGGAAACCATCTTTGCATGAGCTCCTGCTGTGGGCCAGGCACTGTGCTAGGAACTGGGAATGTTAGCAGAATCCGACCTAGCACACATCTGAGCACATGATTACGGAAGCCCAGAGGAGGGGTCATCAGCCATGCCTGGAAAAGTCCAAGAGAATCACAAGAGTGAAGGCGACTGGTGAGCTGAGTCACCAACAGATGTCTGCTTTGTCAAGTAGACAGAGAAGGGTGGACATGAGCAAATGACAGAGGCCAGATATGCATAGTGTTTTGAAAGCAGTGAACAGTCTCTTGTGACGTAAATGTACAGAGTAAGAGTGGCGCAGGCCCAAACCTTTCCTTTGGACCCCCAATCTGTCAATCTGTCAGCCCTTGGCAGTGACCACCCTTGCTTCCAGAGGAAGAGAAGCCCTCCATGCCAGCCCCCTTAGCCTCCTTCTACAGCAGCTACCAGGCGAGACCACCTGCCATTGTCTCCCCTCACCGTGCTGCATCACCTATTGTAGCCTGCTGGCGAGGTCCCAGGGAGCAAGCTGAGGATGGACACCTTCAGTGCCCTTTCTCCTAACCCCATCTCCTGCATTGGCTTCAGAAGAGGGAAGCGGGAGGCCCAGCAAAGTGCCGGCAAGAGTCCTAGCACCCTGCAACTCCTCATCTCGTGACTTTCCTGCCACGGTGCTTATGCCAAGGGATTGCAGGAGGGAAGCACACTGTGAACTACAGCCCTGTAGCATGAGAGCACCCAGGGCTGATGGAGGAGAAGGGCCCCACCGTTGTGACTGTAAGAGGATTTGCTCTTTCTTCTAAGCAATTCACCCGTTTAAGCATAAGGGTGTGAGAGCTGTTAACTTCCAAGCACTTGCCAGTGCCGGGCACTGTGATAAGCTCTCTCCACAGACAATTCCCTTTACTGCACACAGCAGTCTTTGAAGGTGAGCCCTGTTGTTTCTATTCTACAGATGAGGAAGTTAAGGCTCCAAGGGGTTAAAGCCACAGGCTGCTTAATGAGCAAAATAAAGCCTGTGCTCTCTCTACTACCCTATCCTCATTGGGGAACATCGTCGTTCCCGCTAAAGTTATACAAGTTCCCTTTCGAGGACTGCTGACGAGGCTCCTAATAAGGGCCAGGAACTCTTCTAGGCACCTTTTAATCTATTGATTCATTTATTTCAATTCTCACAGCAACACTGCCTGGTCGTTTCTGTTATTCCCATTTTACAAATGAATGAATTGTAGAAAGCTGCGAACATTACCCAAGGCTACCTGGATAAACTCCACATGGAAGATGATAGGCAGCTCCATCCAGGGACACTGCATCCACCCGGTTAGTCAAAAACCCAGTAACTTCATGTGCAAAGCCCAGTTGTCATCATCACTGTCATCTTCATCGTCATCCATTCGTGAGCTTCATCTTTATCTTCCTTGTGTTTGTTCGGCACTGGACATTTTGTGAAATGCTTTTGCATCATTCCCCTTGACTTTTCACAACAACCCCATGTGGGAGGTAAACCAACATCATTACTCCCATTTAAAGATTGGAAAATAGAGACTCAGGAGCAGGTGTGACTTGCCTAAGCAGCAGTGTTGGGACTTAACTCCAACTCGTTATTTTTCTAATGTTTTTCCAGGCACTTGGGGAAGAGAATGTCTGGGATGGCTGGGTAGTGGGGCCCCAGGATTCAGCAGCCATGAATGCCCTAGTAAATCAGTTAAATAAAAGGCAATGAAACCCAGCTGCTGTACAGGTTTAGACCTGCTCACGGTGGGCAAATTGCAACCTCTGCAACACAGAAGCAGCACAGATAACATCTGAATAGGAATCACCGGCCTTGCAATGTGTAACTAATGCATTAGAACTGGTGGCCATGGTGGCCGTCATGCAAACAGTAAATTCTTTGGGAAAGGAGAGGAAGCTGTGTTAACCGCTCCTACTCAAGCCCTGCTGTGCTGTGCTATAAGCGATACAAAGGGTACAGGAAAGCTGAGAGCCCCTGCAGGATAGGTGAAGACTGTAAGCCACAGTCCAACGTGTTGGCAAGGCTGGCCAGGATGAGAATTAGAACAGGGGCTTTCTACCTTGCCCCCAGCTCCACAAGCTTGCATCATCCCATCCTCCTAAGGAATGAAGGAGAAAAACATGTCATCTTCCAAGAAGTCTTCCCTTATTCACTGAGCTAGTCGACCAAAAGAGGGCCCAGAAACTTTGCTAGACCTGGGGTATGTGAACTTTGTGTCCCCTGTCTCTCACTTATAACATCTGGGACAGAGCCCCACTCCTGTGACATCTGGAGCAGAGCTGTGCCTGCTTTCTTCTTCCTCTGTGTCCAGGGACTGGCAGACAGAGGCTGCTCTCCACCAGCCAGCAGACAGTTTAAAGTATCTGGGGAGGAACTTTTAGAAGTAATAGTCCTGACACAAATAGTTAAGTCTCCCATGGAGGGACACCATATACATCTATGATAATCTCCTAGAGACTCTTTGCTGAAATATAGTTAATATATTTTAGTATACTCTGTGTACTTTTTTTTGACATAGAACTAGAACCAAACAAGACACCAAATGCCCCTAGAGATCAAATATCCTTTCTAATGAGAATATTTAGTCCCCATTAGTGGCAAGCCTTTCTGAGTATGACATATAGATTTTAAAGAACAAGTTCTTCTTCAGCTGCTAGAAGGCCCCCAGCTAACTAAAGCACAATGAGGAAACCTTCCTACAGCCAAGAAGTTCCTTTTCTTCCTGCCTTCCACCACCAGCATCTTGTGCGGGCTCTCAGAAGCAAGCTTCCACAGGCACGCTGCTAGAGGTCAGCTAGCAGCCCTGGTTGGAACTGTTCCCACAATTCTGCTGATCGAGAACTCGTGGTGGTGTTCCTATAAGGGCTTCATTAAGTTCTTTCCAGGCTGGTTAACATGCAAGTGCTGGGGTGTCTCTGAGTCCATGTGTCTGTTCATGAGGTTCCATGTATGTGAGGTGTCTACTGATACAGGACTTGAGTTCAGTTCTCTGACACAGTCTACTCAGCCGTCTGTTTATTGCATCCCTTGACCGCTAAGACGGAACCCAATTAGGGTTGGGCAGGGACAGCTGCTCAGAAAATACAAGGAGTCAGATACATGGCTGAGGCAGCCTGATGAGAGCCTGACTGCTTCCTTCCATTCTCCAACCCTCAGATATTTGCCCAAATCATAGAAGCTTCCTTCACACTGGGCCTGAGCATATCAATGTTTCGCTAAGCAACAGGGCTCTGAGAGTCAAGGTCTGGGCCAAGAACATGTGTGATCCCACATCTGCATCACACCACACTAGACATTGCTTCTGGTCCCCCTCAGACAAACCCGAACCTGTTTCTCCATTCCTATAGAGAATTCCATGGAACCCTGCAGAAATAGGTCCCCAGAGTTGCTATAGAATTTGCTGCCTCCTTTCAAGGAGGTTGGCATATGGAATTCAAACAGACCAAGACAGGTATTTCTTTTCAGCCACCAGGAAAGACCTACAGCTCCCATTTTCCCTGTAGATGTTTTTGTTGATATCACTCTGACATCCTTTCCAGCTTTAGAAGAGTTACGGAGACACCTTTGTCCATTCCTCAGAAGAACATCTTCCCAAAGCTTGTCTGCTTTCCCCACCCCGAGAAGGAGGCAAAAAGCAAGTGAAGGAGGCACGTTGCAAGGTCCTGTGTAAATCCCCATCATGTTTGCCACAGCACTAGGTGGAAAGCTGTGGATGCTCAGAGCGCTCAGTTTTTCTAATGCTGTCCTGTGGAATGCTGATGTCTGGGGGTGGGAGGGTGAGGGAGGGGTGGGGACAGAGAAGATGCCAACCTTTGTATGGAGATGATTTTATAACCATGCATTTTTGTAACTGTGAAGAATTTTTCATAAAGGTACATTAATAATAAAGAGTGTATAGTTTAACACATTTTCTAAAGAGTTGTGAAAAGGAGGGAGAGGGAGGGAGGCAGAGAAAGAGAGAGAGAGAGAAAGGAACAAGAGGGAATCAAGAGAATGTGTGCCAAAATATACACACAAAAGGTCTATAGGGAGGGAGTAGATGGGAATAATTAGGAGATGTGCCAGCCATGGAGGGGCATGTGTGGGAGGAGAAGGAACATCACAGAAGCATATTTCTACCAGGCAAAAAAGAATATGCATGTGTCTGTATGCACACACCCCTATGTGTAGGCATATTTTGGTGCCTGAAATTACACAAAGAAGAGAGCATATGTCTTACACATGTTGGTGTTTGCAGTATGGGTCATCTATAAAACATGCCACCGCAAGTGGGTGTGCCTGCCTAGTTAGCATCACTGAGGAGTGTGGGTCAGGGAGATGGCCCATGCCAGCTGCATGGGCATAAGGACCTAGCTCAGGCATCCAGGTAAACCAGCCATCTAAATGCATGGTGTAGGGGCTGGATGAGCCCACCACTAATATAGGCTCTGTCTCTGTTCTAATAGGTTAATAAAGAAGAGGAGGGATTCTCAACCTCCTGGATCTTGCAAGTGTTACTCACTCCGCCCTCCCCCCCAGTGGAAATGAGATGGTTGGGTAGTGTAGCTTCACAAGGAGAAAAGAGGAGCAAACTGTACTTCTAGAATTACAACGGCAGCCTATTGTCCCCTCAGTACCCTGAAGAGGAAGTGGTTCTAAGCAGGAAGCCGTTCCTTTCACCAATAGGGATTTTAACCTTCCTGTATTCCTTCCACTCCAATTGCCACAGGGAAGAGACAAAGAGTGCATGCACAGAGAAAGCCACCAAAGGGGACATAGATACTGACCACAACACTAGATGGAAAGACAAAGGACATGCCCAACTCTAGCCAGTGGTCCCTAGAGTAAATTGGAAAGAGGCAAAACCTTTCTCTAAAACTTAAGTACTTACAGAGACTATACTGAACAAATGCATAATCAAACGTAAGGGTCATCAAATAAGCGGATATCTCACAGGAGTCAGACCTTGTATGACTCATTCAGTGCTCTCCCTAGTGCCAAGTTTATACCCAGCAACTTATTATGATGACATAACATTTATTAAGCATGTACTATGTGTCAGATGCTGCACTGGTCACGTGATACATGGATTAATCCACTTGATTCTCACAACAACTCAAGATAGGTACTATTATTACCTCCATTTACAGAGGAGGGAATTTACACAAGAGGCTCAGACACGTTAAGACACACCCAAGGTCACACAGCTAGTTAGTTAGGATTAGGCAGCCAAAAATACCTGGGGACTAACTGACTTCAGGGGAATAAGAGTAACGTGAGACGTTAAAGAAATCCAGTTTCAATCAGAAGTAAGCTTTTAGCCACAGAGATCCTTTATAATTACTCGGTGAAAGAGAATTGGAGGGCAATCGGTAAAACCAAAACATACTCTGTATGTTTCATTGAGTATAGATTTCATTACTGTATTGGTCAAGGTAGGCTAATTGTGGTAACAGGTGATCCCAAAATCTGAACAGAGTAAAGGTTTGTTTACTGGGTTATTTAACATAATAAAGGCTTACTTCCAATGCCTGTCAATGGCTTGACCCCACATGGTTATTCAGGAATCCAGGATCCTTCCACCTAAAGGCTCTGCCACCCCTGTGCCCTCCACTGGATGCTCTGAAATGTGGAGGATTTCAAGGGAGATTTTGGAGGGCCTAAGCTGAAAGTTTTGTATATCAGTCCCATGGTCTCATTTAACTTTGAGGGATGAGACTAGTATATACCTAGAAGACAAAGGAAACATGGTTAATAAACCCCACCAGTCTCTGACACCATCTGCTCTGCTGGTCACCAAATCCCTGTTTCAGTCTTCCTTCCGCACTTACCTTACCCTGTCACTATGTGAGCTCCAAGCAAGATCTCCAATGATGCTCTCCACTTGGTCTCTTGTGGACCAGTGTCCTATGAACTAGAAAGGAAAGTTACCACCCCACTAATGCATACCCAATATACAACGGTGGCACAAGGACAGAGTAACAGCAAATGAAAACTCTTGTTTGTAAAGGGGGAAACAAAAACACCCAGCAGTCACGATCCATGGCAATTCTGAAATCCTGGTCAGAAGGCCTCAGATCAAGTTTCTCTCCTAGACCCTGGTTCTGCCCTCTGGTAAGAACTTTGTCAGTTGTTCTGTGTAGCCTATGACCCTCTCCCCATGAAGGGTCTCCCTTTTCCATTATCCACTAAGGCTATATCTAAAGTGGGTACTGGGAAGCATATGTTCTTTGGGGGTTGCCCACATTCTTCAACCTGCTGATGCAAGTATGCTGGTCTGAAATTTGTTTTGGGACTCAATGGTCAAAAGCTTTTTGAATCCAAGCTCATGGTTTCTTAGCAATTCACCTCCCTTAAAAACCTGGTAAATTTTTATTCTGTTTGCTTCTACCAAGTTTCATGTTTCAGTGCACAAAGTTCTTTCCTAAAAAGTGTTTTCAAGCCTACCTCTGCTAATTGCTTTCTCTTCCCCATGCCTCCTCTCTTAATGGCAACCCTGCAATTATCTGAAACAATAGATAAGAAGGCCACATTGTGATTCTTATTTGTTTCCACTTGGTGAAGTTACTTTAACTGAAAATTTTCAGTGGGTCTTGTTGCTCAAAGCCTCTTTCGATTTTATCTCTGATCACGTAGGTCTGGAAACAGTCAGCTTTTCCCAGGTTACCTCTTATCATTTAGGTCTAGAAATAGGTTTTCCAGTTTTTTAATGCTCCAGATTTTTTACTTTCTCTCTCTTCCTTTTCATTTCTGCTTTCAAACTGCTTTAAAAGTAATTAAAACATTAAAACCTGGTTTGGATCAATTTGGGCTGAGACCAAAAAATGTTTGAAATGCACAGATAATAATCCAACATGAACTTTGTGAACATGGCCATTGTGATGAAAGTAAGGAAGCTGAAAAAATACTCCCAAGCTCAAGAGTTAGCCAATAGCATTCAGATTTCAGAACATCTATCAGAAATCATGACTGCAGGATAGGTTTGCCATTGGAGGGATAAGAGGGATGGATGGGAAGGAATTACTGCCCACAGATGAATTAAGAGTTTAAGGCTATCCAGGGGGAAAATGTTAGCTATATTGTTATTTACTGGTCATCATCCCCAGCCCCTCTTCGTGGAGGGCAGAGATTGTAGAAAGATTTTTTTTCAACCACTATGAGAAAGAATGAGAAAAAGAATATTATCAAATGTGCTCCCTCAAGCTTTACACTTAGCTCATGGAATCATTCTGGAGTACACAGCATAGAGTTCTAGAAAACACATAATAATATGACTGATTTTTACAAAACTGAAGACTCACAGTTAATTTAAACTTGCGTGGCACATGTTTCCAGCCTTGGGAATACGGCAGTGAACGAGATAAAGTCCCCTACGTAATCACCCTTTCTATACAGTGGTGGGAGTTTGGGTGGGAGAATGTATCGGTTAGACAATAAAGAACAATAAATAATTCCAGAGAGTGATAAGCGCTGCAAAGAAAATACACAGGAAGAGGGTAGGGGGATGAGGTTGAAAAAAATAAGCCCAGATCAAGCAGGTCCTTGTTGGGTCCTTTACATTTAATGCAAATGCTATGGAAACCATTGGAGAGTTTTAAGCAAGGGAATGACAACATCTGATTATATTTTCAAATACCATTCTGGATGCTGTATGGCAAATGTTCAAAAGGTGGGAAAGAATGGAAGCTGGAACAGCAGGGAGGTGCCTTCTGCGTGAGTCCAGAAGACAGATGCTCAAAGGGGGGCACTGTTGGTGGTGGTAGATAAGGAGACAGATCGAGGATGTACTTTAAAGGCAGAGCCAGTGGGACTTGCTGATGCATATGTGGTGAGAGAACAAAAGAATCAAGGATAAATCTTTTTTTTTTTTTTACCTTGGCTATACCTATACTCAGCAAGAAACAAGGAGCAGAGAGGCTGTCTTAATTCTATGGGGGAAAAAAGCCCAATCAGTAAGTCAGAAAACCCTGCTGAGTAATATGGAAAGGGGAAAGAAAGAGGAAGCAGATATACAAACTCATTCACAATGTCAGGAGACAGCCCAAACCTAAGAGCCCAGGGACAGGGGTAGAAAAATCTGAACATACAGAGTTGGTTTAAATACTCTGTATCACTCTGAGGGACCCAGTGGATCTGAAACAGAGCAGTGGCGCTTCTGGAACTGGAGTTCAAGTTCAAATAATCAGCAACATTTTCAGAGTGCAGATAGGTTTGTTAAGCAGAACATCAATTAAAGCAATATCCTGGAAGGAAAGTACAAGACTCCCTCAGCTGTGACAAAGAAGCAAATCCAGGAAACAAATTATATTTGAGATGGACCCAAATATGTGTGAAATGGGACTATTACATAGACTCATATAAAGGCAAATGGGAACAAACAGCTTGTACTCATCTTAGCCAAGGAATGAAAGACTACGATGACAAGCTGGGCCTCTCAGGATGACGTTAATCCGGTGAACATTCGTAACCCCTGCTGACTTGGGAGCACGTACATTGTACCACACACTGTACCAAGCACCTGACCTGAAAAATCTCACTGATGTTCCCCTGGGAAGTGGCTACTTTTGAGAAATGCACAGCATATTTAAAAGCACAGACTAAGGAACCACAGTGCCTGATCCCAAATCCCAGTGCTACTGCTCGCCAGCCATGTGACTTCACATATTTATATCTGAATTTCCTTGACTGTGAACTTGAAAGGACACGGTAGCTGCTTCACAGGGTCTCTGAGAGGCTTAAGTGAGTTCATGTACGTAAAGTACTTAGAAGGGTGCCTGGCAAAGAGTGACAGTCAATTAATGTCAGCAACTACTGCTAGCTTCCCTCCCTCTTTTCCAGAGAAAGAACTAGAAGCTGAGAGATGTGTAGGTAACTCATCTAACATCATGTCCTCCTGCCCCAATCTGATAAACCACTGTCATCTACCAGACAGGCCATGCTGGCCAGCTGTGAGGGCTGGCTCCAGACATGGGGCTGCATGAACCATGCCCCCAATATTCACACCGTGAGCAGTCCACTCCACACTGAATCTGGCTGATCCTGTGACTTGATTTAACCAAAGGAAGGTAGCTGAAGTGGTGCTATGCCAATTCCAGACCTGACCCTTCAGAGAGCCTGGCAGCTTCGGCTTCTGTACTCCCATAAATGAAGTCTGACCCATGGAAACAGATGGAGAGTCCACCTGGAGAGCAAAGAGACTCAACCACTCCGTGTGCCAGCTGAGCCCAGCTTTCCAGCCACCATCCTCTCCAGGCACCAGGCAAATTAGTGAATCCATCTGAACATTCCAGCCCCAGCCACCCTCCAACCACAGCCCAAGCAGGACCTGCAAAAGTACTGACCAGCTAGCTGACCTAAACCTATAAATGCCTCAAGATTAAGAAATCAAAACCTAAGGACAGCAAGCCATAATCAACTAGGCTTTTCCCAAATAAGACAACTGCTTAAACTATATCCAATCAAATTATTGCCTTGCTTTGCTTCTGCACCCTCTCTAGAAAAGTCTTGCCCCTCACTCCTGTCCATGGAGGGCTCCTAACCACATCCAGATGGATGCTGCCAAATTTGAAATGATTTTTGCTCAAATAAACTCAAACATGCCTCTGTTTCTCCTTTAACACAACTAACTTACTGTTTCAAGCCTCTGTGTCTGCAGCTATTTGTTATGCAACAATACACAACTGAAACACTAGCCTATGAGGAAAAGGCTTATTGGAGACAAAAATGAGTCAGCAATGTAAGCCTGAAATCCAGAGTGGCTATTCCATCCCAGAAACAAGCTGTGTACTGGGTCTATACCACCCAAGTTAAGTCCTGTCATTGTCACTTACAGACTGGGTAAGTATCAACATTTCCCTGACTCATTCCCTTCTTTACATAACGGGGTACTACCTACCTCATAGCACTGTAATAATGATTCATTGATCTAGTCTCTATTCATGAGCTGAGACTAGTGCCCAGCACATAGTAAAAAATCAACAGGAAATTAGCTACTGCTATTTTTATTATTAAGAATAATATACTCATTCTAGTTGTGATTACATTGGCCAATGTGTGGAACAGGTGAAATCGCCAGTTCTAGTTTCTAAGTTTTCCAAGAATTATGCCACTGGAAATTGTATCACTTTCCTTTGCTTTAGGAAATGCCAGTGCACAGTGCTGTCAGAATGTAACTACTGACAAGGGCAACAAAAATTAATAAAGAGAGAAGATTGCAACCTGCCTCATGCTGGCCTGGAAGAGACTGACATCCCAAACTGCTACTGCAAAATGTCATTGTCACAAGAAATGTATCATGGAGGCATGTTTTTCCCCAAAGGAAAAATCATTTACAACTTGGATGCAAAGCAGTGCATGACTCATTCCATGCAAAGAGTTTAAAACCCCATCCAACTTCACGATAGTGGAAGAATAGTGAGCTCCCTGAAATAATGCAGCAGCCAGAGGAAGCACAGACTGACGCTGGGTCTGTGAATTACAGAGGGAGGAGCAGCTGCACAGCATAGTCACAGTTTTAATGAATAGATAAAGAAGGAGCAAGGTCTTCCTTAGAAATAAAGACGGTTTCTAAGTATTAAGAAATCTTAAGCCAATAATAAAGCCCCTAAAGGAAGAATGAGACACTCTACAAGAAATCAGATCTCAAGGGACAAGAACAAGATAGAACCCAGAGGACATCCAGGAGGCCCAGAAGCATCAACTCTCACCAGACCTTAGGTGAAGCAGAGCGTTCCTTGAACCTGTTATGTATCCTGTGTTGCTTCATCAAAGATGTTTCAACATGAAATCATTCCCTCTTTTGATACAGACCCTCCCTTTCTTTCATCTGTGATATATGGATTTCTGGATTACATGAACCCTCTCTCCTTATTGGAGTCTTGGGACTCCAGTAAAGTTGGTAAAATGAAGAATACATCCCAGTCTCTGAGTTACTCCTTAAAGAACTTACTTATTTCTGTCTTCACACTGCTATGAGTTACTCAAGGAAGCTGGTAATTACAGAAGGCAGCTGTAGTGAAGTGGAAGAAACTCTGGGCTGGAATTCAACAAACACTTGCTGAGGCCCTGGGGTAGGCAAAGGAACATTAGTAATGAAAAGAATTCTGAAGACAGAAGAGACTGGGATCCCTACTTCAAATTTTATCTGCAGTGCTAAGCAGAGGACAGGACATACAGCAGCTTCTCAACAGATGTTTGTTAAACCAAATGAATCTTGCCACTAATTCACAAGTCAATTTCCCTTTCCAGGGATCAGATGCCACATCTTATTTTTAAAAACAAACAAACAAACAAACAAACAAAACAGTGGGTTAGAGCAGCACTTTTCAAGATCAATGTGCAGAACAATTCCCTGGAGATCTTGTTCAGGTGCAGGTGCAGTGTCCATAGCAGTCAGCTTGAAAGGGCCTGGGAACTGCATTTATAACAAGCCTCCAGCATCACTGGTCCATGGCCCATGCTTGAACAGCAAGGACTAAGGTGATCTCTCCGGGAGATTCTGGACACAACAGAGGGGTCCTCCAACTCTATATTTTTAAAGTGTGGAAAATACTAGAAATTCTAACTCAGAGGAAGAAGGAAGAGAGGTGAAGGTGGCTGGGTGTGGTGCCTGGGGTATGTCCTGGAGGTTAGCAGCGGCTTCTCCTGGGGCCAGCAGGAAAAGCCCGCTGTTTTGCCACAACGCACAAAGCTTTTGGTGTCTGCAAAAAGAATCAGTGATAACTTTGCTGGCTCAGAAGGCTCTGTTTCTTAAATGATTCTTCCTGTTTTTCTCAGCCCAATCCAAGAGAATAAGAAAACAGCACTAATGAGGGTCAGCTGGGGTCAGAGAGGTCCCTGGAGAAGGTGGCTTTCAGCTCACATTGGGGAAAGGAGGCAAACCGAGGCCCACCCCTGAGCCCTGCCTGTTTCTAGCCCTTCTACCCCACTACTCCAGCCTGACCCCAGAGTACCAGGGGAACGGGGGACCCAGGATGGGAAGCTCTGCATCAAGGCAACTCCACCCAAGTCCAATTCATTACAACTGCTGTGTGTATCCATGTGCTAGACGCCTCTGGTGATGCCCGGATGAGACAGGGTCAGGGCCTGCTGGGAGCCCACAGCCTAACGGGAGGAGTGGCACAGCCACAGAAAGACAGATTACAGCGCAGAATGCAATCGGCAGCGCAAGAAAGAGACCCTCGGTGACACAGAAATTTAGAGAAGTAAAAGATCAAATTTCCTTCAAGGCATCAAGGAAAACATTGTGGAGAAGGGAACATCTGGAACTTGAAGATGGGGATGGGTTCCTCAAGTAAAGATGGAACTAGGGTATTCTGGTCGGGGGAAATAGAAGAAAAGGCAGAGAGCAGAAGGGAAGTCCATGTTTGGCGTGGAACCCAGTGTGATGGAGTCTGTGGAGGATGGCCTGCGGAGGAAGGCTGAGATGCCAAGGGAGGACTTGCGTCTTTAGGGTCTCTCTTGTCCATCATAGGGTCTGATAGAAGCCTCACATACACGCACACTTATCTGGCCCATCTTTAGGATCATACCTACAAAAATGGTATCAAATTCACCTTTTAACTGAACCCCTAATATGTACGAAGCACCATCCAAAGCACCGGAAATACAACTGGGGAACAAGCGCCCAAGAGCCAGACAAACAATAAGTAAATGAGGTTGCAGACAGAACACAGGACCCGAAAGCAGAGAAGTCCTGGGGGCAAATCCTAGCCGTGTGTTGTGAGTGAAAGATTTCACATCCCTGGGCCTCAGTTTCCTCCCTGGTGGAGGTAATTATACCTTACGGTACAAGGTTGTTGTAGAAATTAACTTATGGGGAGAGAACTTCATACTGTGCCAGGCACAAGGGAGGCGTTCATTACCGCTTGTTCTGTATTCACCCCTGAAGAAAGGAGACTGCAACCACTAATCCCCAGGGTCCTTTTCAGCTCTGATATTCTGCCTGGGCAGCGCTAAGCCTCCATGGCACCTGTAACTGTGCCCACTGACCAGAGGCCTGGCACATCCCAGCAAGTGAGGCTTTCCCCCTCCCTGGGTGAGAAGCTTCCCCCAGGGTGGCCTGAGATGTGGCCAGAGGCTCAGGCCACCATTAATCAGGCCGCCACCCTCACTGGCCCTGGCGCCAGCAACCCAGGCAGCCTGCTTGCTGCTCAGCAGCCCCGATCCGCTTCCTCGCCACTCTGCCAACCCGTTGCCATGGCAGCGAACCCCAAGAGACAACTAGGAGTGGCCAGAGCTGAAGAGGAAGGTTCTGTTCTTCAGAATCAGCCTAACTCAATCTTGGTTAGTTTCAGGCTCCTCGAGTGAAAAATAGCGAATCAAATGTACTGAGCGCTTTCTCAATGCTAAACAATAAATGCTTGTCATCAGTTATTTCATTTCATACAAAGGCACGGTGAAATAAATATCCTCATCCCCACTTAGCAAAATAGGAAACTGAGGTTCCTAGAGGTGAGGACCAATGTCACTCAGGTAGTCAGCAAAACTGAGACACAATCGTGCAACCCCGCTCCCACCCCAGGGCTGTATGATCCTAAGACGGCGCGATTCACCACATGCCAGCAGTCTTCCCAGCCACCCGCGCCTCCGCGAAAGTGATGTCATTGTCCTCCTTGCCTGAACGTCTCTGAGGGCTCAAAGGGGGTGGCTGCAGAGAACTGAGTTCCTCTAGGGCTGCAAGTATTCCTCGGGGACAAAGGAACCACACCAACACGCTGACAATGAACAACGACAGCTGCCAAAAGCTAGGTTCTGAAATGTCCTAATGCAATCCCAATTTCAAAAAAAAAAATCCAATGTTTTGGTGTCCACACTAATATATCTCCTAGATGATCTCTTACACCTGGAAGCAGCATTATATTTGATGACATCTGCCAGATCCTGTCACAACATCGCATCTGAAGAGCAAAGTCCCTGTCTTTAAGCACAAGGTGGCAACTGGCAAATTCGGGCTTTAGCTACAGTGCTCGACCCAACTGGAGGGGCACGTCCAGGGCATCCAAGGAGAGCAGCCCTTTCCCTACATTCAGACGCTGGGGAACTCACTGAGGGATAGCTTGGCCTTCCCTCCCTGCCGCCCGCCCCCCTCCAGCATGGCTATTGATCTACTGAGTCCCAGCACTGGGAACCTATGATATGGGAAAATCCAGCTGGCTTCAGCGGCCCCAGACATCTGGATTCCCTAGACTTAGGCCGCCAGCTGAGCGAGGAGCCAGCGGGAGCAAGGAGGCTTGGGAGAGTAGCTGGGGGGACTTTTGCCAAGTTATCTCCCTCCTGAACAAACACAGGTCCCACTATCTAGGGGTCAACAGAGCCATGTTTATTTATGCCTAGACCCTTCAATTGATTAATTATATTAACTCCCTGGGTGGCCTTTGGCTCCTAAAGACTTCACCCCTTAGAGCCTTAGTTTCCTTATCTATAAAATGTTAGAACTACAGTAGTGGATTTCTAAAGTTTCTTTCTGCTCTGACTCTTCCTGACTCTGAGGTTCTACCGTAGACGAACAAGATGAGCAGGGGTTTTGCTCAGATGCTGGCTCTGCTCCACCAGCCTGGGAAAGTCACTCCACTGCCACCACTGGCTCATGCCACCCCGCCTGGACCACCGCATCAGCCTCCTGACTGGTCCAGCAATATCCGCAGCCTCCTCCCCACCCATTCTCCTCAAGGCACCCAGGGTGACGTTTCTCTTCAAAACACAAATCTGATCCTATTAGCCTCCTGCTGATGCAGATACACCCCTCCCTCCACCCCTGGCTTGTAAGGAAAGAACAGAAGCTTCAGTGCAGCAGGACCGGCAGGGACAACCCCAGCCACCCTTCAGCTCAGGTTGCATTGCCCCCCTTTTCCTCTGCACACCAGCCGCCTGGCCTTCTTTTACCTGCTTAGTGAACAGGGCCCCCTGGTCCCAGAGCCTTTGCTCTGCTACTCCTTTGTCTACAATGTTGATCTGCTCCCTCTCTATCTCACCCATTCTTCGCCTAGCGAATCTCTTCTCTTTCCTTAGATCCCACCTCCAGCACCTCTACTCAGGAGTCCTCCAGGAACTTGCCGGCTAGTCCAGGGGCCCTGCTCAGCCTCTCCCATACGTCCACCTCCTTCCCTATACGGCCTTCCAACCAGTTTCCAAGTATGTGTTCATTGTCGAGATTGTTGGTGTCCTCTCGCTCCTAGTCCCCCCACAGTCTACACTCAACAGTATTCCCCCAGTGGGCAGAGGGAGCTGGCTGCTAGTGAGCCAGGGGCGGTGGGGGCATGTCCAGCCAGCCCTGGCAGAGACTTGGCTCTCTTGGCTCTGATCTAAGTCTCTGAGGCTCCCAAGGAGATACCCTGCTGACTGCCAGAAAACTCTGCCCAATGCAAGCTTGTGACTTCAAGTCAACTGTGGGCTGTACTCAGGGTTCACTCCAGCAGAGGGTGATCCGAAGGCCACCCGGAGACTCCCAGCCAACCGCAGACAGAGGAGCCTCTCCGGAGCCTCAGTCAGACGCAGGGGAGGAGAAGGTGGGGGAGCTGGGGTTTATGCTGCAACAGGCAAGATGACTAGGTAGATGCCTTGTTCTTTGGAAATATCTAAAATACTTTTCCCCCCACATCCTTCCATCAACTGACACCCTGCTCATTCAAATGTGAATGTAGCCTCCTCCTCCAGGAAGCCTTCATGCAACGCCCCCCCCAGCTGGACTAAGGGCCTTATGCCTGTGCCTCTCCACCCCGGGCACCCCCTTAGCCCTGTACTCAGTGCACTGCGGTAGCACATCTCCCCACCAGAACGAAGGCTGCCTGAGGGAAGGGACCTTGTCTTTTGTCATCTTTTATCACCAGCGCCCACTGCCCAGAACACAGCTATCACTGGGAAAAACTCTGTCATTGTATAGATGAGGAAACTAAGTCCCTGAGAGGAAGAGTCACATGTCCCCAAGGACACATGACTTGTCACTCACTGGCAGAACCAGGAATATAACCAGGCCTCTCACTTCAAGTTGCCATCTTTCCCCACTGCCTCCCTGCCCTACTAATGAATCCAGGGACCAGGGCCTCCAAAGACTCGGGGGCCATCAT
The DNA here is from genome assembly GCA_032199065.1 of Smutsia gigantea. NCBI lineage: Eukaryota > Metazoa > Chordata > Mammalia > Pholidota > Manidae > Smutsia > Smutsia gigantea. The sequence goes on along the minus strand of JAVSCE010004161.1, from coordinate 43,237 downwards.
GAAAACAGGATCCCTGGGCCCTCCTATGGGGAGAGGAGCTGTCACCTGTCCTGTCCCCTGCCCGGTGGCTGGAGAGACTGATTCTACTCAGGACTGGGACTAACGGAGAAGCTAACCTCTCCAGCAGGCGGAGAGCACACAGTGGTAATCCCTCCCTTCTCCTCATGTGTAAAATCCATCTTCCGGGACACAGAGCCTTATGTCCTCCCTCTATCCCTCTATCCCCCGATCACACGTTTCCTAAGAATCAGCCAGCATTTACTAAGCATGCGCTCTCATTTGGTCATGCACCCCCAGACCATAAGCTTCTTGAGGGCAGGGAAGCTTGAGTTTGGATCTCAGAACACATTCTCTGAAAGACCTTTTGGAATCACCTGGTTCCATCTTTTTTCTTTGTATTGGGAAATGGGGTCCAGAGGAGGAGACTGACTTGCCCAGGCCACTGTGTGAGTGACTGACAGTGGGGGGCTGATCCCTGCCCCAGAGACCCCACAGATTTCTCCCCTCCACTCTGCTGGACTCTGGCTCTGGTAAGCAACCTCCCTGGATCTCCTCCAAGCTTGGGAGCAGAGAGGATCCCTGTGAGGGTTTGCACCTTGATGGGAGGGAACATGTCAAGATTCAAACCATGAATCTGATCTGATCACTTCCCTGCTTAAAGGTTTCTGTGGCTTCCCACTTCCCTTCTGATGAAGTCCATCCGTCTTGATGTAATGGCCCTCAAAGCCCCTGACCTTGGCACTTTCTCCAGCCACAGACCCTTGGTAATCAGAGCTCGGCTCCTCTCCCACTCTCAGGGCTGCTCCCCCCTCTCCACTGGCCAACTCCTGCTCATCCTTCAGCTGCACGCCCTTCTTCCTCCACCACGACACCTTCCCTGGTACTCTCCCACCCATCCCCAACTCCCGAGCACTCAACTTTCGAAATTCCATTCAGCTCACTGTATCTGCTCATCACCTCTCTACCTGACCCAACTGTAAACTCCCCAGAGGCTGAAATGGTATCTCTTGCCATCCTCCTTTCCAGAGACAAGCCCTGTCCTCAGCACACAGAAAGCCTTCAACAAATATTGATGTTTTGACTGGCAGTTGGGGACCACTCCCCCTCACCCAGCCTGCTCCTTTGCTCAGCGAAACCATGAAAAGCCACTGAGCATGGACCCAGAGGGCAGCTCCAGCTAAGCAAGGACAGCAATGGGGCGGGAGCAGCTCACAGAGAAAGCTAATGATCTGCCCAAAAGCGGTGTCTGTCCAAGACAGTTGATATTGCAGCCTTTGTATCAGTCCAGGATGCATGTGAAGGAGGAAGTCTTCACCTCCTTCTGATCCCGGCTGCTACTTCCTGAACCTCATCAGCGCTAAGGGACCAGCAGGCAGGCAGGCGGGCAGTGGGGCTGCCACACCTCCCCACCCCAGCACATATCCTGTAGCTGCCTCTTCTGGCAGGATGTTATTGCAGAGTCCGTGGCTGTTATTGTCAGGAGATGGACTTTCCTGAGCTCATTAAAGGGCCTCTATCCTTTCTCCAGGACCAACCTTCCTTTCCCTCTGTGCCCAGTCAACGCTGAAAGAAAGGGACCCTGGGGCAACACCAGGTGGAGCAAAACAGCACCCCCTCCCCCTCTGCTTCTCTTCTTGGCTGGCTGGCTGCTATGATCATAAATGGTGATGGCCCCCACTGGGATGCCTTCATGCGTCAAGCAGTGGCAGGCATTGACAGCCATTGTCTAATTCCACCCTCACAATAATCACATAAGATAGATGTCATTATTATTTGTTGTTTTACAGCTGGGGCTCAGAGAGCTTTAATGATGTGTCCAAGCTCACAAGCAAGAAGGAAACAGAACAGGGATTCAAATCTAGGTCTGCCTGAGTCCAACAGCCATTCTCGTGCACCAGCCCCTTGCTGCCTACCTACCATGAGCTAATGGAGTGAAGAACTGCAGTAAATCAGGGAGAGAAAGGCTGTCCCAGGAGCCAGCATTTCCCTACAGAGAATCTAGAGGTCACAGGTTCCTACCTCAAGAAGTGGAACTGGGATGAAATAGTGAGATGACTCCCATCTTGCATTTTCTCAGGCCTTAACCAAATCCAGTGCTCTGGGTATTGACTTTGAGAAGTTTTGTGACTTATCCAAGGCCACACGGCATGATTTAAACCCCAAAACAACTCCAGATCCCACTTTCTTTAACATTTAACCTTTGGAGGGAAAAAGCTCCTCATCACTCAGGCTAGCAGAAGAAGGATGAGGCCGGTCAAGCCTAGAAATGAGAACAGGGGTCATTTCTCTTGCGTGGTGCCAGGCTGGAAAGAGCAGATAGGTGGCAGCCGAAAGACCATGGCTTCGTCTATGTCTTACTACTACTAGCTGGGAAATCCTGGCTTATCACACCTTCCAGGGGGCTGACTTTCCCCGTGTGGAATTTGGGATGACCACCCCCACCACCCAGGGTTTGGATCGTCCGTGTGCATGAAAATGCCTTATGACATGAAACACAAACTCTGTTTCCATCATGCGGATTTTTTTCTTTCTCTCTCTGGGTGGGTGACAAGCTAAAGCAACAGCTTTTGGGGCCCAAACCTATCAGTTCTGCAAGTTACCAGTTACAGGACCACAAATGAGTGTTTTAATGACTCTAATCCTGTTTCTTGGTATGAAAAAAGAACTCTATCCCTGCCCCATAGGTCTGTGGAAAAGATGAAACACCCTGACATATAAAGCACTTACCGCAGTGCATGGAGTTGAAGTTCTCAGTAAATGGCAGCTGCAACCTTATTCCAAATTATTGTTATTATTTCTAGTACTGTTTTGGCTATTCTGCTGAAGGGGTATTTGCAGTCGTGCAGCACAGAGGACCTGGGACAAGGAGGTAACCTGAGCCCACCTGGTCAGCACCAAGGAGTCTTCCTGACCCCACACCCAGCAGCTGGAGCCATACAGCATAAAGGGGTAGAACCAACAGCTCCCTGCCATAGAGTAAAGCAGACAGACAGACAGACACAGACATAGACACAGACAGGGAGATGGTAGGAGAAGCACCTAAAAGCAAATTGTCTTGGAATGAAGGTGTGATGACAAGAACAGACCTGCCTGGAGTGGCATATGCTTCACGCCCAGAGCTGAGTCCACTGGACACCAGCTGATGACGGCAGCACCATGCCGAGCCCCGTACGTACATGACCTCATTTAATCACTCGCACGTCCCTCAGAGGTAGGTACTGTACAAGCAAGTTTACAAAGAAGGAAATTGACTTTGAGAAGTTTTGGGACTTGTCCAAGGTCACACATTGAGTGGAATGATTTAAACCCAAAATGACTCCAGAGACCACTTTCTTTAATACTCAGACTGAGTCTAAAGGCCAGTGCCACCACCTGCTGGCTGAGTGACTTCAGGAAAGGACTTCATCTTTCCTGGATTTCCATTTTCCTTATCTATGACATAAGTACATATAAAGCCCAACTGGCTGGACTGTGTGGCCTTTGCACCCTATGGCACAATGCCTGGCCTACCAGGTGCCTGGTGAGTGACATTCTTCCTCTCCCTAATCTACATCAATTTTTCCCAAACCTGCTTAACCCTAAGAATTATTTGATACACTTAATAACAACACAGACTCCAGAGACCTGCCCCTGACCTGCTGAATCAGAATCCTTAGGGAAGTTTCCTAGGAATTTTTTTTTTAAGCTCCACATGATCCTTTTAATGAAATAAGTTTGAGACTCAGTGGACCAGTGCTGACCACACATTAGAATCACCTGGGGAACTTCTGGAAAATCCCAATGCCAGACCACTTCCCAGACCTACAGCTTCTGAGTCTTAGGAGTGAGCCCCAACCGGGCACAGGACTTCCCTTAAGCTCCCAGGCGGCTCTGATGGGCAGCCAGAGTGGGACCACTGCTCTTGGCCAGGGGTGTCCAAGGAAGTTTTTGCAATGATAGAAATGTCCTATATCTGCACCATGCAACCTGATAGGTACTAGCCTAGCCACCTGTTAACAACTTGAAATACACCTAGTGCAGCTGAAGAACTGAAATATTAATTTCATTTAATTTCCATGTTAATTAAATTTGGATAGCCACCTGTGGCTAGTGGCTACCTTATTGCCCCACACAGCTCTGGACCTGAGAGTGCATAAAGAGGGTCCTTCCCACTTCATAAAAGGGATGGGGGGCCTCTCTGAGACATTTCTTTGGAAATCAAAATGTTTTCACAGGGCCCAAGATAATAATTGGTCCCAGAGGTCTGTTCCACTTGGTAAATTTCTCACCTGGCCCCTTTCTTGGCCCACTAGAGAAAGAAAACAGCCATCTCCAGACTTCCAATGAGAGCCTTGAAGTTGCAGGAAAAGCCAGGGGGTGGGCTGAGGAGGCTAGCTTCTATTTTAAAGACGTTTTCCTCTTTGGAATAAGCTCCATCCTCCAGTGGTGCCGACAGGGCAAAGGTTGTGACTGACATTGTGTTGCTGGACATTAAACAGCCTCTGAGGTCACCCGGCAGCTGGTGGGCACGTCCTGACAGACGGTCCTTAATCAGACTCAGCCCTGCCCCTGGGAACCTTGAGGCCCAGCAGGGAGGGGGCCGAGGGAGGCCAGCTGTTGGCGGCCACCAGTTGGTTTTCCCATCGTCCTCCATTCTCCCTGCCCCTCTGTGTCACCCCTCCCGTGCCCTGTGGTGATGGATGTTTGTGAGTTAAGTAGGTATACACACAGCAGGAGATGTAGAAACCAGACCACCCGGGGATCAACACAGGAAGCCTATTGGGTTTCTTCTCCCTGGTGTGAGCTCACTCCTGGATGACAAGCTGTGATTTCCAACCAAATGTTTTCTTGCACTCACCATGCCTATTGGTTTTCTGTCCCCTGGGAACACTCAGTGGGTCTTCCAAGGGGTAATCTTACTCTAGCTCCATTAGGGCAATGGGACCTCAAGACCTCAGTCTGGGGTCAAGGAGGTATAGGCATACCTCGGAGATATTGTGAGTTCAGTTCCAGATGACAATTTGCAATATCAAAATATCACAATATCGAATATCACAATAAAGTCGGCCACATGAATGTTTTTGGCTTCCCAATGCCCATAAATGTTATTCTTACACTATGTTATAGTCTATTAAGTAAGTGTGTGATAACATTGTCTTTTAAAAATATATATCTACCTTAATCTGAAAGTATTTTAGTGCTAAAAAATGCTGACCATCATCTGAGCTTTAGCTGGTTGTAATCACTGACGGATCACTATAGCAAATACAATAATGCTGAAAAAGTTTGAAATATCGTGAGAATCACCAAAATGTGACACAGAAACATGAAGAGAACAAATGCTGTTGGAAAATGGTGCTGATAGATTTGCAGGGCTCAGGGTTGCCCCAAACCTTCAGTTTTTAACAAATGTAATATCTGCGAGGCTCAACAAAGAGAAGCACGATAAAATGAGGAATGCCTATGATATGGATCGATGGAGGAAGAGCCGGGTGTGGGCAGGTCTCTTTACCCTAGAACGGGGACAGTAACATCCGCTTCACGAGGTGGCTGGAAAACAAAGCCAGACGATAATTCGTAAATGCAATTAGCCAGCAAGTAGCAGGTGCTCAGGTATTTTTAAAGTCTAAGCTTCCCCAACGCCCATTCCTAAGGATTTCTTAATCTTCACCTTGCCCTTTCCCTAAATTTCCTCTTAATAACTGCAGTGCTTTAGGCTGTGACCTCTGACCCCTGAAGATTTTACCCTAAGAAAATCCCCCAAATACCCTAACTCTTCCCAAGCCTCCATGGGCCACACACACTTTGAGATTCCCCAACTGGACTCAGCCAGCCCTCCCAGCACCAGTTTCTCTACAAATCTTTAGTTCAACTCAACCAACATTTGCTATGTGCATCCCCAGTATGGTGGGTAAGCGCTTTGGTGTGGAGTGGGACAGAGAGACCGCCATAAAACCAGTAAAGCATGTTCCTTGCACTCTGAGAACTCTTATCAATAACGATAACACACACCTTCCAGGTTTCAAAGCACTGCCCTGACTAATAGCTCTTACAATCTCCAAAACTACCCTATGAAGAGAACATGGAAATTATTATAATTCCTACTTTCTGGATGAGGAAACGGAGGTTCAGAGAGTTGAAATGTCTTATCAACTTTACAAATAGTAGATGCAGAGCCAAGCCTCACAACTCAGATTTTTTTTTACTTCAAATAATGTGTTGCATGCAAAGCACTCGGGTTGAACCTGAATTATTGATTAGTATTATTGTTATCCAAATTCCATGGTCTTTCCAACAGGAGGGAAAGAGCCTGTATTTTAAGCACAAAAGACTGTGATTAAGCACAGACACAGGTGATCAGAGAAACGAGATATTCATATACACTTGCAAGCTAAGGAGCTGTATGCATGGTCTGAAGCCCTTGGTAATGAATGTGGGCTGGGAAAACTTCATAGAGAAGGTGGGACTGGAGATGAGCATGGAAAAAGGGGTAGGTCTTGCATGCAGAGAAGGAAGAATCTGGGTTTTCCAGGCAGGGAGCTCTGTCAGAGCACAGACTCTGGGCTCTGGAGTAAGCATGTGCATTTTGTCAATTCATACCGCTCACCTACGGGCCAAGCTGGGGATGCAGAAATAAATAAGATGCACTCACTGCCCTGGAGGAACTTACAGTAGCAAGGTCAGCACTGTTCCGTGTGGCTGTCGGGAAGGAAATCAAGTGGACAGTTCTGGTGGCATTAGATACTGAAAGCCCTGAATGGTGATCCCGGGAATTTAGGATTTATCTCCCAGACAATGGGGTCAGAAGAGGGCTCTTCCTCCAGAATCTTTGCCCCAGTCATTGAATCGTACTCCAGCCCTAGAATGCAGGTCCCTGCCTTTCAGCTTTCTCCCCCAAGCCTGAGGCTCCATTACCCTGTAATCAGTGTGGAAAGACAAGGACACTAAATCGTCCTCAGCGACACACTGCTACCCCTCCCCCAGCCTTTGTCTGCCCAGGCAGCCTCCCATCCCAGGGAGCGGCCAAGCCCTCCCCTTCCCCCGCCCCCTTCCAATGGGCTTTATGGCTTCCATGGAAACCAGAGAGCCTGAGCCACCAGGGGTCTCTCACGAAAACATTGTTTGTGCCACCATTTGGGACGGAAGAGACAGTGTGAAAGTGAGAGAATAGCTTATAAATGCCTTCCCAGCCATACAGCCATTCAATCACTCTGGTTCAGGAGGAAGGAGGGACCGAGTTTTCTGACTTCCATTTGAAAGGGACTTTACTGGATTAAGTCCAAACCCGGCCTGGCAGTCCTAAAGGAACACACACACACAGTCATGCACATTCACACATACATAACTACATGCACTCACACACAAACAAAATACGTATGCTAACACACTCATATACACACTTATACACACACACATACACATATACTCACACAAACACACACCTATACAAACACTCAAATACACACACACACACCCGCCAAGCCCACCTTCGCCAGTGCAGCTGGGCTAAGTCCACTACAAACACAAACCTCCTGTAAGACGCCCTCGCACTTAGAACAGCTGTGCATTCCCAGGATGTAAAAATCCTTCTGGTGACCTCCCAGCACTGCCGTGCCTCAGGGGCCCCCAGCCCCCAACACCTAGTCCCTCAAGCCCCCTGGACTTATGACACAGCTTGGAAACTTGCTTCTCAGCCTTTTTAAACGTCTGATGACAAGAGAGTTGGAGATGCACATCAGAAGCCCAGCGCCTTTGCAGGGTTTCCCATGCAACCCCAGCAGAAGCCATCAATCCTGCCCTAAATGACAAAGGGCAGTGGGCCAGTGATAAATGAGAACAGGAGGGAAACACTTCATTTCCCACTCTGATGGGTCCCAGGTTGGACACCCAGATCAGTGGTTGTGTCCTCACGCTGGAGAGGGCCCCCAGGTACCAGCAATATTTCAAAGAGCAGCACGAGGGAATGAAAGCATGTAGCCTCTGCCTTTGGAAGAGGTAACAGGAGCCCACATTGTTCTCATCAGCCATAACGAGGCAGTTCTGAATTCTGGCAGGCAGTTAGCTTATTTCAGCTTAATTTTTTGGTAAAGGAGGTCATCTAGGAATTAGTTCTCATTCACTACAGTCTGCTCAGGGCATCCAAATATTTCTGAGCACAGGGGGTCCTTGGTGAATGAACACCGGGCTCCACCAGCCCAAGCCCCTTGATTCCTGCCTTATGTTGGGACCACCCAAAGTCAAAGTTCACACCTTACCTCTAGCTTGCATTAGTTCCCCGATTTCCATAGGACAAACAAATATGAGACATCTCTTTCTCCTCTGCCAGCTCTCACCCCAGCTGTGGAGTGGAATGTATATCTGGTCCTCTCTCCATTTAAATTATTTTTCCAAACCTGGAGGATAACTTGGCATAGCATACTTAGGGTCTGACCCTTCTAGGTCCCTAGCCTGACTCTTCCATTTGCAGTGTTGCCCTGGGAAAGCAGGTCAACTCTAAATTTAATCTGTAAAGTGAGTATAATAATATAGCACCCTCCCCCAAGATATGATCATGAGATAACAGATGCTAAAAGCCTGGCATAAGTGTGTTCAGTACACATTACTTCTCTTCAGTGTGCTGGAGAAATGTGAAATAATATTAACTATCATCTCTCTTGCCATATTACTTATCTCAAGGTGAGAGATCTTAGATATGCACATGAATAGACTCTGGATACTAGCTCCCTCTTACCCTTGAAAATTCACTTTGAAACTAATCAATTTGGAGGGCCTAATGTGTAATCTCTGCACCAAGACACGAGCAGAAATGCAAAATGAGAAAAAAGATTTTTATCACTTACATAAAAATAATTTACTGAGCAATTTGTCCTCTACATATCAAGACTTGCAGAAGACAAGGGGATGAGAAAACAGTGATAGCTGGGCCGGCCATCAGTAGGGAAACCCTCAGCCCTCGACCTGTCCACCCAGCTTTAATCCCAACCATCCTTTGCTGGCTATTATTCCCTGCTTGGCAGGTTATTTCATACCTCTGAACCTCAGTTTTCTCACCTGGAAAATGGGACTGATCACAATAGCACCTACATCTCCCAGAATTAAACAAGGTAAAGCCCACGAAATACTCGAGCTCAGGAAACACCAAGCTGAGCAAGTGCTCAGTTCACTTTAGCTGCTGCTGTTATTATTATTATTATCAATCCATCTAATTCTGGAATAATTAGGTCACAAACAGTCCAGTTGGCCCTGGGAACTCAGTTCCCTTTTCTTGGCCTTTGCTACTGTGGGTAAAGTGAAGGTTCCTGTGGCCAGGATTCTCACCTGGCCCTGGTCGGCTAGCTCACTACACACGTGTGGGCAATACGTTATTATTGACTCTATATAAAGAGCTCTGCCCAGTGCTCTGGGTGACACGGTGGCACAGCCACAAGACTGCAGGAGAGCAGAGACAAGACTGAAGTGGTGGCAGCACTGAGGACAGAGACTGAACGGCTGCGAGGCAGAGAGGCCCAGAGGCAGAGACCGGCTTGCTGCAGGAAGACTCGCTCTGAGTGGATGGGAATCTAGTGATTGACCTGCCACCATGGGAATAAATTTGGGTATAAACCCTTTCACCCCAGGAACATTCTACTGTCATTTCTTTGGTCACATTGAATCCATAGAGAACTTATCCAGGGCTGAAACCCATTGGCAGGACAGCTACATAAAGCAGAATGGCGATCCAATGACCCTTTATCACTCTGGGACTTCAAGGCATGCCAAGGACTACAGGCCACAGACAAGGGAAACAAACAAGCAGCAGAAAGTCCCATGGAGCCCCTGAGGGCTAACAGTTCAGTCAGGGATCTGTCAATCATCATGGTGCCCTGACAGCCAATTTTTTTCCAGAAAGCTCCTTTTTTCCAATTGCTCTTCCCCATGCCTTCCCATCCTCCCTGCCACCTTCCTCCTCCCGAGGAAGCAGGAGTTCCTGAGGGCCAGAGAGCAGGTCAGAGGTCTCCACCGGCCTGGCCTGGAGCCACCAGGGCTGCTTCCTGCCAGGAGCCTTCCGTGAGCTGCTGCCCACTCCAGGGAAACCCAAATAAAGTCACCTCCCCACCCGAGAGCATTTTGCCCTTTAAGGAAAAGTTGTATTTTGAGCCCAGAATATCTTTATGGCTTGATGAAGATTTCATCCAACCTTTTACGGGCACAGTCAGCATCAAAGGGGCCCACCCAAGCCCATGTGCTACTGCTTTCATGGGCAGGCCTGGCTGGGACTCTGGATAAATGACAAAGTCCCTGAACTTTGCCCCTGATAAACCCTTTCCTCATTCTTCCCTTCTTCTATCTTCTTATCCCACCCACATCTTCCCTGCTATGGCCAAGTAGCCTTATGATTTAATTCCATTCTATATTTTCAAAGACAAGACTGAGACTAATTATTCAAAATAACCATCTGATGTGGCTTCATACATTTCTACCCCAGGAAAGAAACGATTAAAGAAGAGACCTGATAAGCATTTGTGTGCCCAGAACTGTACAGGCATCTTGTTTTATCTCACAACAGCCTAGATGCAGGTACAATAACCATCCTCACTTGACCACCCACCAGACAACTGAGGGTCAGAGATGATACTTTCATTCAAGTCTCCAGGTCTTGTATCCAGTTCACCACAACAGAGTGAAAGACAAAGGGGCTCCCAGAGTGGCTGAGACGTTGATGGGATCTACAGGGAGAGAACAGAATCTCAAGAATCTCTCAAATCCTAGAAGTTGCTCCCAAAACTTTCTTCTCGTAGGACTAGTTCTTTAGTCTGTCCACAATTGAGGTGGCAAGCAGGACACCTGTACTCTGCAACACCTTTAATGACAATTTACTGTATTTCCATTTCCCCATCCAGAAAGAGGAATGCAGCTTAATTCCCAGAGATTTGGGGAACAGAAGGAAAGAGATTTTGAGATGCTAGGTAGATTTCTGCCATTCTATTAGATAAAGAGGGAGAGAGAGATGGTAGTGTATGGATATGAATATAGAGGTATATGTAGACATAGATACGGAGTTTTCCTGTCAGTTAGAAATAACCAACAATGTAACTCAGGGGGTGGCCCCATGAAGCAAGCACAGATTTTGCAATTAGACAAAACCAGCTTTGAATCCTGGCATGGCCATATACTGGTTACATGCCCTTGAGCAAACTGCCTAACATTTCGGAGCTTTAGTTTCCTCTTCTACAAAATGGAGATCATAACATCTGCCTTTACAAAGTTATTAAAAGGATCTGGGATTATTTATGTAAAATATCTAATGTTGCATGAGAGTGGTAGATGTTCGACAAACAGCATTACTATGGTTCTTATTTGAAAAGGTAATGGTGTTAGGAAGCTTTCCAAGACATCCAACCATAGGCTGAATAGGGGCCAAGAAAAGCCTACCCCTTCCATCTTTATCTCTCAAAGCAGAGATATGGAAAACTCCTAAGTCCAGGGAACTTCTAATTAAAGAGAGAGATTTTCACCAGCCAAAGAGCAGCTGCTCTGGCCTTTCAGGCACACTCCTCGCCTCAAAGCCCTCCCCTGACCACCCATGCATGCAGGATATTCAGGCTCCCAGCTTGACTCACAGAGCCCTCAACTCCCCCTCCAGCCAGTCCCCTTCCCCACTCACTCGCCTACTGGGTGTTCAGTCCACCAGCCCCAGACACAGTAGTCCACGGTTTTGACCATGCTGCCTCAACTGCCTGAAGGCGTGCTCCTCGCCCTCCGCCTGATGGAGCCCACTCATCCTTAGGCGCCCAGCCCTAATCCATCAAGCCGAATTAACCACGACCTTCTCTACGATCCCGTCACACTTTATATCGAAGAGAGGAAAGAAAGGAAGGTTGGGTGTTGGAGGGAACCACGCTTGCTGGGTGCCTATTATGTGCCAGCTGCTAGCTCCTCCACATACTTTATACCACTGAGTTCTTCAAACAATCACATGAGCTAAGTTTTATTATCCCCACTTTGCAGATGGGAAAACTAGTTCAACAAAACCCAGGGCATGGTCCCAGGATTGAAAGTTCCCAAGGCCCTTTGCTCCTACTCCCTGTACCCCACTGACACACAGTTATGTGTAGGCCTGTCCATAGCTTACTCATGTCTAAACCTCCTAGGCCCCTGAGCCCAGGCTCAAGCCCCAGTACCTGACACCCAGCAAGCCCTCGGTAAATGCCCAGCAGCTGACTCCTCTGCATGCACAGGGAGGGGCTGGGTCACCTTTCTGTTTATTAGAGACACTAGAGAGAAGGGATTCCAGGTCACTGGGGAATAACATTTCCAGGGAGACTGTCTCAGCTTTCTCCATGGACACAGGTTCACTGGCAGGATGACTGGACCTGGAAAACCACCGATTTTTAGGGGCTGGGAGGAACAGCTTCCCGTTTCTCTTTGAACTACATTAATTTCAAAGGGAGCTCTAAGTTTTTAATACAAACCTCTAACTACGCTGTGATATCAAGCTGCGGATCACACTCCATGAAGATGGGCTCTTGTCTTAGGAAGGACAACAGCCCAGTCCCACTGTGCACCTAGGGGCAGCATTCCCAATTCTAGGCATAAAGGCCTAAGGAAGCCTACAGCCTAGTAGGCAACCTTTACCATGTCTGCGGCTCTCGCTGTTCCCTTGCACAGACTCCCTGTGTGGGACCTCCCCACAATCTGAGCACCACCTCAGGCACATGCAAGAAGTCAGTTTGAAGGAGAGCAGGCTGAGGCCCCGGAGCGACATGGAATTTGTTTTCTGGCTCTCGTGCGGGAGTGGCAGAGAATCATGCAGGTCTCAGAGTCAGCTGTGGTGAGATGCTGCGTCTGATCCCAGGAAGGACTTCTGAAAGCATAGGCAGCCTTCTTCCTGAAGCCTAACTGTCCAGAGAGTCTGTGAACTACCTAATATAGTTTCTATCCTATTCATTTTCTGCATAAATAACTGGGGCAGATTCTGTTGTTTGCATTTAAGATGCCAGAGGATGCAACCTCATGCCTGCCAGCCTTGCAAAGAAAAACCTGTTTGGACTGAACACAGCTCACATCAATAGCTGCCCCCCAACACGTAGGTGGGGATCTCCTGGGCCTGGAACATGCTGAGTGCAAAATCAGTATGTGTTGAAATAAAAAGAAGAGAGGCCATGTTTCCTGGTGGCCTCTTGGGCTCTCAGACCGAGCACCAGAGGAGAAAAATCCCACACCATGTATTAAATAAGGCTCTGTAGGACAGTGGGCTGCCTTTGTGACTCAGAAGCTGCCTCTGAAGATCATTTCCCTGAAGGAGTTTCCAGAAATGGCTGGAACAATGGCAGCATCCCTAGAAAGAAGTCTGTCACCTCCCACAGTGGCAACTTTGAGAGACAACATGTTTTTGATTTTGCAGTTTGGAGTGTTTGCCACTGCATCGCTTCCATTCTGGGGTGTGGCCAAAAGCACTGAGAGTCAACAAAGAGAGTTTTGGTCCAGTTCTATCACCAAGCTCCTTTGTGTTTGCATTATTTCCCTTCTCTGGGCTCCGTTTCCCTGTCTGTAAAATGAGAGGGTTGATCTTTGCTCCCCATTGCCTCTGTCAGGACATTGCTGCTGCAAAAAGCTGATGCCCTCGATGCCTGTGCCATTCAACCAGGGCATGCCTTTACAGATTGTACGAATAGGTTGTGTCCTGGCCAAGGATGCCTACCCAAGGGTAAAACCCAGCCCACACTCCCCACGCTGTGCATCCTGAGGCAGGGCCGCTTCCCCTGGAGGAGGGATAATTTGCAGAAAAACCGCCTATGGGCTCCGCATGGCCCTACTCTCATTCTCTACCTGTGCCCTCCTCCCCACGGGTGGCCTTCTACCCTCCTCTTAGTCATTACCCCTCCTTTACTGTAAACTTCCTGCCTATAATCAGTTCACAGCTCTCTTCTGACAATAATTCGGAAAAGTGCAATATCTACATAGCAACTCTCCCAGCGGCTTGGCCTCTCCGTTCCTTGCTGCCCTTCACCTCCCCGTTCTCCAACTCTCCTGCAGACACTCACTCAGGAGTCACACCACAGCACATGTCATTACCAGAAATCTCTATTTTGAAATCCTGCTCTTTGTCCTCCATTTCCCAGGCTTCCAGGTCAGTTCTGCCACTACCCCCACTCCCACATATCTTGTCCCTTATCCTGACCACTAACCCACTGAACCCACCACAGTCCACCAGACAGCAACCACCTCCTGTCTTTGCTTCCTTCCTTCAATAAATTAAATTCCACTGTCCTTCTTTATAACTGCACTCTTGCAAACAACGCAGACACCCTCGCATCTCTCTCCTCTGTCACCTCGCAAACCTCCAATACATGCTGAGCACCTTCTCAGTGCCTCTCACACTGCAGCAGCTAAATGCTGCCAAAGAAAAATCGCATGAGCTGGCTAAGGGATTTCACTTTAAAGTCTTGGGCACAAATCTCAAAGTGGAGAATCAGCAGTGTAAGCTTCCCAGGAATTTTGCTTTTCTGTTACCCAGGTTATACTTGATGCCTCCAAACCTTTATATACCCCTGTCCCTCCCTCATGCACAGCTCATGGCTTCATCTTACAATTCACTTAGAAGTTAGAAGTCACAAAGCCAGGACCCCCTCACCTTCCCACCCAAAATCTAGCAACTACCTGTTTCTTAACTCATCCTTTCCTACTTGCTTCCGAACAGGCTGAAGGAATATTCTCCCTTCACAGGCTGACCCAGCTCGCATCCTCTCTGACCTACTCGAAGGCTTTTCTCTTCTAGTCATTCCCTTGTTGAAGCATCACCCTCTTTACGGCTAGCCCTTGTCTCAGGTCTTGGCTTTCTCAGATTGTTACTGGCATACACAAAACATGCTCCTGAATCACTGCTTGTTCAAAGGCTTTCCCTCATCGCATATCCTTCTTGAGCTATTGCCCATTTCTCTGCTTACCTTCCCAACAAAACTTCTGGAAAGAGTTGCTTCTGTAAGCATTCCCTCCCTCTCTACCCACTCTTCCACTCTCTGTGCTCTACCAACACAATCCATTGCGACAGGTCTATATCAACAAACCCCCTGGTTTCTGGTCTTCTCTGACCTGATCTCTCAGTAGCATTCTTCACAGTTCCATCTCTACCATGCTCAGATTTTCATCACCAGAGCAGACCTCTCTTCAGAGCTCCAGATGTTCGTATCAAAGTGCCTTCTCGGCATCTTCACTTGGGTATCTTATCGACGTCACAGGTATGACATGGTGAGAGCAGAATGCTGGACTCTCTCGCTCACTCTCTCTCTCCCACACACACACAGCTAAACTATATTCCTCCAGCCTTCCACATCTCAGTCATTGTTACCACCCTCTTCCAAGTGACTCAAGTCAGAACTGTGGATAAGTCTCTCTATCGCTCCACCATATCCACTCACCCACATCCAGGCCATCAGAAATCCTATTCATTCTGCATCCAAAATATGGCTCAAATCTATCTCCCTCCTCAGTCCCTATGGGCCCCACCCTTACGCGACCCACCATGATCTCTTATCTCGGCCTCAGTGTAGTCTTCTAACTGGTGTCTCTGCTTTCCCTCTTGTTCACTTTCAGTTCGTCTCTGTACAGAGGCCTGAAGGATGCTTTTATGTAAATTAAATGGTGTCATTTTCTGAGGGCGTCTCATTGCACTTAGAATAAAGTCACACCCCTTACCATGGCCTTCAAAGTCCTACAGGAGCTGGCCCCCACTCTAACTTTGTCCCATGCCACCCTCTCCCTGCCTTCTTGCCCATTAGCCTTTCAGTTGCCCTCACAATAGCTCTGAACCCACTGAGATCTTTCTGGCTCCAAAATCTGCATTTGCTGTTCCCTGAACGAGAACTGTCTCAGCCAGCCCTTCTCATGGCAGACTCACTCTCATCCTTCAGGTGTCAACTGAAAGGTCACCTTCCAAGGAAGCCCTCCCTGGGCACCTTGTCTGAAATTGTGCTCAACATTATTTTCTATCTGAAGTGATATTTTCTGTCATCTGCCATGTAGTATGTGGGCTTATGTATGTTACCTGTTTATTGTCTATCTATCCCCACAAAACTGATAACTTACACAGAAGAAGGGCCATGTCCCTCTCAACCTCCACTTTAACCCCAGTGCCTAACAAAGTGACTAGTGTGCAGTCAATGTCCAGGAAATGTTTGTTGAAATAAGGAGTGAATGGATCATCAAGGTTTGCCCTTAGTCTGACCTCCCCTCCTTCATCTCATTCCCATATATGAACGCCCCACAAGCTAGGCAGACCTGTTCCTGAAACCTCACGCCCTTCCCTGCCCTTTGGCCTTCACTCACACTGTCCCCTCAGTCCAGATATCTTTCTACCAAGCCTATACCACATTCAAGTTGCCAAAATCCTAGTCATCCATCAAGGCCCATCTTTAATGCTTGAAATCCCACCATTAGCAATTCTTAGAATCCTGGAATGTCAGTTCTTAAAGATGGTCGTTCAAAACTGCATTGCTGCTTCAACTCCCCGAGTGCTGTGTTGAGGAGGATTCAGAGGTCTAGGGCCATCACCAAGCAGAAAAGGCCATATAACAACGGGAAGAGGTTGGCTGCCCTCATCTTGTTCAATCTCCTTATGTTACAGATGAGGAAACAGATGTTCAGACTGGTGGGGAGACTTCCCAGGGGACACACTTAGTTGGAAGCAGCAATAAGAGCAAAACTTACAGCTCTGAACCCCTAGTGTGGAACTGTATCTTCCTTTTCCACACTCCCAGCCAGAGAAGGTGAGGCCCACACTGGCTTGAAAGACTACTGAGACTGAATTTTACGTTGAAAATATATAGATGTAGTGTATGATTCTTATCGTTCTTTTCCAAGAGACTTCTGACCAGATTAATATTGTATGCAGACTTCTGGCAAAAGTCTCTAGTTTGACTTTGTTGTTCCAGCCAAGATAAAAATATTTTAAATAAAAGAAGAAGAATTACCAACAGCCACAGTCCTGGTGTTGCGCACTCCTTTCTCCCTTATGCTTTTAAAATTCAAAGATCCTCCAAGCCCTCTGTAGTGGAAAATCCATCAAGTCACTTTCTTAGTAATAGGAGAGGCAGAAAGAGAGAATGGAAGAAAACTAAAACCTATTTGCCATAAACTGAATTCATATGTTGAAATCTAATCGGTATGTGATGGTGTTTGGAGGTGGTCCTTTGGGAGGTGACTAGATCATGAAGGTGGGGCCCTCACGAATGAGATTAGTGTCCTTATAAAAGAGACCGCAGAGAGCTTTCCTGCCCCTACTACCATGTAAGGACACAGCAAGAAAAGGACCGTCAATGAGAAAGTGGATCTCAGCAGACACTGAATCCGCCAGGACCATCATTTTAGACTTGTCAGCCTCCAGAACTACGAGAAATGTATGTTTGTTGTTTGTAAGCCATCCAGCTTGTGATATTCTTGTTGTAGCAGCCCTAATGAACTAAACACTATTGATTACCTCTGATGTGCCAGAGACTATACAAAGGCCCTTGCAAACATTACGTTATGGGACCCTCAAAACAGTCCTATGGAACTGTTATTCCATTTTACAGATGAGAAAACCGTCCATGATGAGCTTTCTACCCCAGATCTTTGCTGTTCTGAATGTGTTCCTTGCACGAAGAGCATCCATCATTGCCAGAGGTCTTTTAGAAACAAGGTTCTTGGGACATGTCCTAAACCTACTGAATCAGAATCAGTATTTTAACAACATCCCCAGTGATTCTTCTGCATACTAAAGTTTAAGAAGCACTAGTTTTAATGGCACAAACAAGAAAAGAATTAGTGAATTCAGACTAGACCTAACTGTGCTCTTAACAGGATGGACAGCAGAAACGCAAGCATCATGGTGTGAAGAGAATAAGTTGAGTCATCGCTAACACACGTTGGAAATGTCACTAGTACATTTGATTGCCTGTCTACTCTGACAAGTATCACTTCCAGAGCCATCTGCAGTACAGAGAGGAGATGACTTGGTGACATGAAGAGGAAGCAGGCCTGGGAGTCAAGAGCACCAGGCCAACCAGCTCAAGCCACTCCATAGCAATGACATTAAGAAAGTTGCTGACCCTCCCAAAGCCTCACTTTCTTCACTAACGAAGTGGGGAGGCTGGAACACTCCTTTTCAGCTCAACCATGCCGTACTTTCCATGCCAGCATGTTGGGCTGCCTGGGCTCCTGACACAGAGTGGAAACCACTTCCTTCTCCAGCTTACAACATCTATCTTTAGTCAGCTCCTTTGGTAATTGCTGTGTCGCTTTCCCCAAACATAAAAATAGCTTCCATTTAGCATAGCAAATAGCCACCACCTTCCAGGGACACTAACAGTCTAACAGCACCCCCAAATCAGAGCTTGCAGCCAGCTGGATCCCACAGATGCTCAGGGTCTCCTCCCAGAAATCACTAACCACCACTCTGGTGCACCCTTTTTCCTAAGGGCAGAGGTTGCATTCATGCTCTCTCCTATCTTGGCATTTTGGGATGAGATTCCCCAAATTCCGGGTCACTGTTGTCCCTGCTGCCAAAGTCTTTTCTCTGCCAAAGAGACCAGAGCCAGCCCACCTAGAGTGGAGCTGGGGTCTCTCTCTTGTCATCAGAGGCCACTTCATCCCCATCATACAGGAAAGCTTCTTGAACTTATGGACATATTCCAGACCCAAAAGAAAGACTGCCAAATCTTCTTGGACGCCCTTCAACCTGGCCCAGATTTTCTCAGGGGCCGGAAGAGAAGTTTTCCCTGAGTATTTTTATAGAGGGGGGAAGTCCAAAATTTTGTTTCCCATTCAATCGGTACATCCCCACCATCATGAGAGCCCTTCCTCCATGAGCAGTAGATGTCAAGACATAGATTCCCAGAAACCGTGTGACTCAGTGCCGGCTCCAGCTGGCTCACCGATAACTTCCCCAGGAAGCCCACTAGCCTTGCACACCATCATCTAGCCAGAGAGATTCGAAGACATAGTTTCCAGCATCCACACTGAACTGGTCACCGCAAAGCTATAACCTGAGGAATTCTACTTAACAAAAATATCGGTAATGGCCCCTGAACGTAGTTCAACTAGCCCTGTGTTCTGGCTCTGCAGTTCCCAAGCGACAGCCACAAGACCAGGCTATTTGGCTTAATGGAGTCAGTGGTTGGTAATCTTAGTACTTATCAATTCCAGTGCTTCTCTTCTGGCACCTGTCTCTACTTCATCTTTCTGGGCTCTTTTAAAAGCAATCAACCTGTTTGGTTTAAGCAAAAATCAGCTTTTCTCACCTTTCTCTTACACTTTCTTTCTCCAGTTGTTCAATCCTTTAAGCAAACACTCTTTGAACGCCTGCCACATTCCAGGCGCTGGGAATACAAGATGTGTAAACAGAGCCCCTGCATTAGAGCAGCTGCCCACAGAGCAGAGGGGACAAATGTGCACGGAGCTGTGGCAGGGCAGCCAAATCCCAGTGCTCAGGGGACATGAAGAGGATGAGGAGGATGCTGGCCAAACAGGGTAGTTCCAGCAGGTTTGAAGATTCCATTTCTGATTATCCTCGATCCACGTAGGAAGCAACCTCAAGTAGGCAAGAAATGACCACATGACCAAATAATAAAGTACAGAACAATATGGGTAAGATATCCCTTGAACACAAATATTCTTTTGTCTCATGTCCCCAGGTTTCCAGTTCTTCAGACAAGAAAATGAGCCCTAGGGTAGCTTTGGAGGCAGAAGACAATGCCAGATTTTTAAACCCTGGTAGAACTGAAGGCGGACCTGTGATTTCAGCCAATATGCTAGCCTTATCTGTGATCACTCTGTGGTGCACAGCCTTCAGGGCATCCTGTGCTTCCCCTGTGATCATGCTTAATATACTGTATTATTCATTAAACTCCATGAAAGCAGGAATCACTTGTGTTTTATCTATTGCTCTGCCTTATCACCTAGCATGTGCCTGGCACATGGAAACAAAAATATATTTCTTTAAAAAGTACATGGAACAGAATACCAGACCAGTACTCCTCAATACAGTCAGGGTCATCAAAACCAAAGTCTGAGAAGCTGTCGTGGCCAAGAGGAGCCAAAGGAGACGTGATAACCACGGGTAACAAGGTATCCTGGATGGGATCCTAGGGCAGAAAAAAGACATTCAGCAAAAAGTAAGGAATCCTGAATAAAGTATGGACTTGGTTATAGGAATGTATCAATATTTGTTCATTAATTGTGGCAAGTGTGTCATGCTAACGTAAGGGAAGGTATGGGAACTCTCCGTACTAGATGAGCAATTTTTCCTTAAATCTGAAACTCTTCTAAAATAAAAGGTGTATTAACAAAAATACCGGCAATCATCTTCAAGCACCTTGGTGCCCTCCCCCTTCCGAGCTAGCAATCCATCGTAGCTCTGAGCTTCTGCACTTGCTCTTCATATTCTCAATAAAAGACCTTCTCTCCCTTCTAAGCCTGGAGCTGTAGTACATGCGCTGGCCTGGCAGTGGGAAGCCCGAGTCTTAGGACCACCTGAGCCAGAATCCCACCATCTGACCTTGAATAAATCGTTCCCCCTCTGTGAGCCTTGGTTTAACCATCTGTTCAGCTGGAAGGTAAGACTAGAAGGCTTTAGGTTGCTGCATTAAGGCAAGGACAGTGTCTGGCTCACCTCAGTACCCCCAGCTTCTAAGATAGCCCCAGGTACAGAGCAGGCACTGAATATGTTTGTTGAATGAATAAATCAATGAACATTGCTTAGTACTCTGACTCTAACTATAGTTAAATTGAAACTTCTAAGTCAGTCCAACATCTCTGAAATCTCCTTTCTTGTGAACTTGTTTTTAAGCTCCCTTTGTAGCTGTCTTCAACATTGCTCATAGTGATTTTGTAAGTATTTGGGCAATAATTGAGAGGAGATATACCCCCTGGATCAGGCCCTGCCAGCTTGGAACTCCCCGGAGTTTGGACAGAGTGGAACCTGTTGAGATGGCAGGGATGTCACCTCTAGACTCTGTCATGCTGAGTGTCATCCTGGCTTCCAGAGGGTCTTCCTGAGGGAACCATCAGCCCCTTCTTGGCATCTTTCTCTAACGAGCCCAGTGTGAGAGGGGCCCAGAGCTCCCAGGCCCTGTTTAGGAGACCCTGGCAGATATCATAGGAGAAGACAGTTCAAGCCCAAAGAAGGAATAACTGGAAGTCACAGAAAAAAAAAAATTCCTGGTTCCCCAAGTTGCCTAGAGACCTGGGTTTTAGTCCCAGGCCCCCCATCTGCTCATCATCCAGCATCACACTGAGACCTGGGTAAGCTTTTCTCGTGCCTCTGCCTGGCCCTCCTCCCAGAGCTGCGGTGGGGGTGAGCAAAGACAAACACGAGCGCTCTTTCCAGCTCCTCAGAGGGGCTGCACTCCCTTATCTCCGGGGATCCCCTCTGCACAGAGCAGTTTCCCCGCTAGCTGCTCACCCTCCACCCTTCAGACCACAGGCTCCTGGCACACGCTCTCAAGTCTTGCCTGACGCCTTGCCTAGACTCATTCCATTGTCTCTATGAGGCCCGCAACACACTTTGTGCTTTCCTTGTCCCAGAACTTACACACTGGACTACAATTGCTCATTTATTTGTCTCCACCAGCAGACTGGGAGGAACCCACTGATTCTGTTCACCACTGGGTCCGGAGCCCGGTGTTGCTGCCTGGCACACAGGCCATACATCGGGACTTGTTGACTAAACAGATGGTGGTGATTGAGTGAACACATGCAGAAATGTGTGGACAAATTTTTCAGATAACTTACCCTAAGTTTCCCTGGAGGGTTAGTGAGGGTTTTTTTTTACAACATCTGTAAAAAAAAAATAGCTCAAATAGCTTGTTGTCACAGTTGTAAATTCCTGCAGGGTTTTCCCTGGTGTGCTTCAGAAGAGGGAAAACCACCCCTCAGCTGCCCTCCAGCTCCATTCCTGCCTCTCAGTTTCCCCTTCCCGACTACCTCCTCACTCCCTCTGTGTCTCTGTCCTCATCTCTGTCTCTGGATCTCTTTTGCTGTCTCTGTCTCTATTTCTTTCTCTTCTCACTGTGTCTCTCTGCCTCTGTCTCTCTTATGCATTTCCCATCCGCCGCATTTGCTCCACACATTGAATTGTGTTCCAGGTGCTTTACAGATGAGACATCACTTTCCTCCCCAGCCACCTGACACTGCCTCATTTATACTCTGGGAGAAGCAGTGGTCGAGTGTGAGCTTGGGAGTCAGACGGATCTCACTGGCTCCAGGCCCAGCTCTTTTGTGAGCTGCCTGTGTGACCTGGGTCAAGATATCTGACTCACCTCTCTGACCCTCAGCTTACTGGTCAGCAAAGTGAGGTGAGTGCCCCTCTCAGTGGACTGCAAGGATTGAATGGGATGATGCTGGAAGATGCTCAGCAGAGCTGTAAGGGGCAGTAGACGGGAGCTCTCTCGCTACTATCCACCCTACTATGGCGGGTCCTTTTGTCATCCGCAAACATTAGCACTGGAAGTCTTCGTGGAAGATGGTGAACATGTCTGAACTGAGTATCTCCCCCAAGGATCATTTCAGCCCCTTCCTCCCCCAAACCAATGATCTTCCAGAGCCAGTTTCCTCTGGCTCTGACTCTCGGTTTTGTGTGCCTACTCTAATTTGGGCACAATCTATCTGGGTGGAGACATCCCCAAACCTGGCCTCCCCAGAAATCATCTGAGGAGCTTTTAGTTCATTGCAAACATTCAGGGTGAGTCCAGGAGCTTCTGATTCCACAGGTCTGGGGTGACACTCAGGAATGGATATTTTCAAAACCCTCCAGAGTGACTCTGATTGGAGATCAGGCATTTGAATTTCTGGCCTCAACAGAATGGACACTCATGTGACAATGAATGAATGAATGGGTGAGTGAATGAATGAATCGTAGGTCTGCTTCCATGGGAAGAAATGTTAGTATTTTCCCCCAGACCTGTGCTCTGGACTCCCCTATGTATACTCATTTGTCCCACAGCTTTTCAAAGCACAAAACCCGAGCTGTCCTCCCTCCCCTGCCCCTTTAGTTCCTGTGGTTCCCCCTCTCCTCCCTATCCTGCAGTGCCCTGGGGCCGATTTCCTCCAACTTCTCCCTGACTCCCTCCCTCTACTGCTCTTCCTCCTGACCCCCGCAGCCTGCTCACTGCACCTCCCACTGTAACACTTGCAAACTGGGGATCCTTTCCCCATCTCAAGACACCATGTGAGAATAGGCTTTGGAACAATAGTTACACAAAACAGATTTATTTGATGTTAACATTTTATTTAATTGCAATGACTAACAGGGTCAGAAAATGGCACAGTTTCCAAAGAAGGGGTAGGTGGGGGATGAGGGAGCCTCACCACTGGCAGCCTCTCCCACTCTCTGTCCAGGACCACCAATGAGCTCCACTGGAGGCAGGAGGTCTCTGCAGCTCACCCAGGAAGGTCTTGGAGGAACACCTCTTCCCTTCTAGAATTTTCCTCCAGCCTTGACTGGGTGCTTTCAGAGTAGCCCTGGGCCAAGAAAGGGAATCTGGAAGATTCTGAGTGATGGGAAGACTAAGCTGAGAAGAGACCCCCTCCCCTTCTCCCTCTGCCCCCAGAGCTGGTGCCATCCCACAGATGGTCAAGATGTCCATATACACCAGGCTGGGCTCTTCCTGCCTCCATGGCTCATGGCTTGTCCTTAGGTCCAGAGTCCTCCGAGAACAAAACCCGGAATACATACACCCTGCCCCCAGCTCACCAAGGCCCCACCATCAATGTCATCCTCAAGGCCTGTCTGGTGGCATGATGCCAGCAGCCCTGACACGGTGGCTCAGGTCACTGTTCCCAGCCCCCAACCCAGCAGGGAAAGCCAAAGGGTCCAATTCTGGCGGTGAAGGAGGAAAAACACCACCCAGTGCTTTCTACCCATTGGCAAGCAGGTGGCCTTCTTAGAAAGAGGGCCATACACCCTGGGAAAAGGGAGAGCGACCAGGGCAGTGCAGAGGGGGAAAGGACCAAGGTAAGCTCTTAGCCAGCCTCCTGTTTCCCTCAAGGACCTAGTGAAGGACAGAGACCCAGCGCATGGGATTTCCCCAGGCCTTGGGCATGATGGCTTTGAGGGGAGATCTCCCTCTAGGACACCAGCGCCAACATAGACTTCTCTCTTAAAGCACGGACCAGCCGTCAGAGCCCCCAGTCCAGTGGGGGTGGTCTCCTTCTACTCTAAATTGCCTCAGTATGTCCTTTCTTCCCTCAAGGACATTGTGTGAGGAGCAGAGGTGTGGTACAGAGTAAGGGGTGGGGGGGATGTCCATCCGAGTGATAAGTGACACAGGCACAATGCTCTTCCTGTTATGCTCATCTGTGCTTATATATATACACCCACACAATTATATATACATACACACATACACAAAGCAAGCATCCCCACCCCAAAGTGACTCGGCACCAGGAAGCCCCAGAGCACAAGGCAAGTGTCCTGGGGATGATGGGGTGGGTGAGGAGACAGGAGGAACACTTGGGGCTCACAGTCCAGGAAGAGGCTGGAGGGATGTGGATTTGGGAAGCCAAGCAGCGTTAGACTAAATGTTGACCTCCACATCCTCCAACTTTCCTTCCCAACTCCCCACTCATATAAAGAAACTGAAGATCCATTGTTTCATCAACCCCATTGCCTTCCAAACTCAGTGAGACATGAGGATGGATGAAAGGGTCTGAAGAAATCTGTAGAAACCTTATCTAATTGCCATCTTGGAGGGGCTGCAGAAAGGGACAACACCCCCCTTTCTGGGATCACTCTACCCCCAATGCCTGAAATTACAGCCAACCCATACAATTTGGGGTGAGTTTTGGAGCTCCCAGCTGCAGAGGCTGAAGCACACTCTGCTGACACCCAGCCCACCCCACCCTGTCCAGTCCCTTCTGGCTCTGGGGAACAGGGCAGAACAGGGACAGTGTTTGCAAGCCTCAGGATTCTTAACCCTTAGGAGCCCTTCAGAGAAAGGAGGTAAAATAAAGAGGGAGGAGGATGGGCTATGGAGACGGGGTTAGAACCAGAAGTTAAGAATTGCAGAGAGAGAGGGAACAACGGAGGGGAGAGGGGAGAGAAAACTAAAAGGAAAGGAGAGAGAATAAAAGAGGTGGAGGTCCAGGGAAAGGTGCAAGAGAGGAACTTTTATTGAGCCAGGACACACACATCATTTTAGTGTCAGTACGACTTCCCCATTTTTATTCAAATGGAGAAACTGAGGCTCAGAGAGATTAAGAGACTTGGGCAAGGTCAGCCTCACAGATACTGAGTGGCTGAGCACGGGCTGCAGGCGCCGTGTCCTTCCATGAAACCACAAATTCTGAACAAGACTGGAGGAAAAGACAAGCCAGAGGCAGGAGGCAAGGAGCAGCAAAAGGGCCAAGTGCAAGGGATGGGTGCCTGGGTGCTCCCGGACTTTCAGAGAGCAAGGGCAAAGGCTGGGGAGGGCCAGAGAGCCCCAGGCTTCACTCTGATCCCAGCCCTAGTCCACCACAAGGGTCTCTTGACTATAGGGGATGGATTTCTCCTGCGTCTGCTCTCCGCCCTTCCCTGAGTTGGGGCCGGGCCCCTGGCTGTGCCCCGAGGAGTAGCTGGCCGACTTCTCACCGCTGCTGCTGTGGGAGGCAGCCCCGCACCGGCTCTGGCCCCAGCAGAGCACGGAGGTGCAGGCCTGGCGAAAGCGGGGGTCGAAGAAAGCGTAGAGGAAGGGGTTGAGGCAGCTGTTGACATAGCTGATGCAGGTGCAGTAGGGGAAGACGTTCATGAGGAAGAGGTCGAAGTCGCAGGGCCAGTGCAGCAGGCTGCCCAGCATGTAGAGCGTCTTCACCAGGTGGTAGGGCATCCAGCACAGGGCGAAGGTCACCACCAGCACCACAATGATGCTGAGCAGCCGGCGCCGCTTGCGCAGGCCCTCGATGCGCTCCTTGCGGAAGTGGCCGGCGATGGTTTGCGCGATGAAGAAGTAACAGGTCAGCATGACGGTGAAGGGCAGCACGAAGCCCACGGCCGTGGACGAGACACCCAGGCCCACCTCCCAGGCCCACTCCGAGCTGGAGCTCGCCACCATGGAGTAGTCCATGTAGCACTGCACCTTGGTGGTGTTCTCCAGGTCCCCAGTGGAGCGGAACACCATGACCGGCACAGCCAGGAAGGCAGCCAGCACCCACAGGACCGCTGTGGCCACGGCCCCGCTGACCCGCAGCCTGAGCCGAGCATTGGCCACCGGCCTCACAATGGCCAGGTAGCGGTCGAAGCTGAGGCCGGTGAGGCAGAAGACGCTGGCGTACATGTTGACGAAGATGAGATAGCTGCTGAGCTTGCAGGCAAAGGTGCCAAAGGGCCAGTCGTAATCCCGGTACGTGTAGGTGGCCCACAGCGGCAGGGTCACCACGAAAGTCAGATCGGCCACTGCCAAGCTGGCGATGAAGATGTCAGCTGAGCGTCTCTTCTCGCGGCTGCTCCGAAACACGGTCCAGAGAACCAGGCCGTTGCCCGTGGTGCCCAGGAGGAAGACCAGCACGTAGATGGCAGGGATGAGGGCCCCCGAGGACTTCCAGTCCGTGTACTCACACTCAGACTGGTTGTCTGCCCCATAGTAGTTGTCGAAATCGCCACCTTCCTCCATGCTGGGGAGCGCGGAGAAGATGGGCAGGGGCTCCCTGGGGCACCAGCTCAGTGGCTGTGTCACCAGCTCAGCAAGTACCCTGAGCTTCTGGCTTGAGCCTCAGAGGGTGGCGAGAAGGGATAAAGGTGTCCAGAGCCCTTCCCAGAATGCAGGAGGAGCTGCCTCCAGATCCTCCGGACTCTGGAGGGTGCCTCACTCCTGCAGGCTTCCCTCCACCCTCTCCTGCCAGCCCCAGCCTCAGCCAAGACACCTCCTCGCGCCCTCCTGAGTCTGTGTCTCCTCCTTTGCTTGTCGCTCCCCACTCCACCTCTAGACCAACCCCTCACTTGAGAGTCTTAGGATCCTTAAGTTACAGCCCACTTTTTTTTCTTGTTCCTGGGCAAGTGAACCAAATTGACCCCTGCAGTGCTGGGCAGAATGTTATCTGTGGTTTGCAGCCTGCCGTCCTGGCCCCATCTCCCTTCTCCGGCCCCCATCCTCTATATCTCTGGTTTCCTCTGGCCTTTGGAGCACCCCCTCCTCAGTCCTCTCTACCCGCAGGTTCTCACCCCCTCCCATCCCCTCTAAATGGGGTAAATTATGCAGATTGGGATCCAGCCTGAGCTGGAGCCAGGGCTGTAGGGGGCAAGGAGGGTGTGAGATTTCACAGGATGGTCTGAGCATCTGGCAAACCCTCCTGGCAGGCCGGTCTGTTCCCCACCCTCCTCTCCTGCCCTCCCAGCCCCCACCCAGACCAGACTTCACTCCTCTTCGCCTCCCATCATCCTCCTTTACACCTCGGCTTGGACCCCCGTCTCTGGGAACTTTGTGGTTTACAGACAGTTATATGGAGATTTCTCTAGAATTCCTAAGCTGTTAGACGGCAATTTGCAGATGGCATAGAAAGTTTTAGAAAGTCAAAGACATAGTCACAGAAGAAAAAAAATCCCAGACCAAAGGATCTCTAATCAAATCGTTAAACCTATGGGGAAACTGAGGTAAATGTCTTGCCTATGGTTCCAGGATAAATTTTGTTATGGTTTTGTTGTTTGCTTTTCTTCTTTTCCTAACACCTAACACTGCCTTGCAAGTAGTAGGTAATCACTAGATGGTTGTTGAGTGAATAAGCAAATGGAAAGATGAATTGAGGAGTGAAAAGAGAAGCCCATATATAGAAGAATGAGTGCATAATTACTGTGAGATGCAAACATGGGTATATTTCAGTCCTCAGGTTCTTACTGTCCTCCATGAACCAGGAGGTGTTTGTAAAACCTTGTGGGGGTCAGGAAGTTGCAGCTAGAGGAGGGGACAGAGAAAAGGGCAGCCACTAAGTGGATGCTGTGGACACAGTCCCATAGAAACTCACTTTGCCCTGTCCGTTCACCTTTCCAGGACCTCTGGGCAGGAAGGGGAGAAGAATGCACAAGATAAGATTAAAAAAACAAAACAAAACATGCAGCCCCAAGAGTGGAGGGGGCCCTCTAAAGCTGGGCAGGGATGAGATGTAGCAAAATCAGGAAAGAAGTCTTGGCCACATTCAAAGCAAAGAGCTTACAAAACTAGAATCCATGTCTCAAGGGAAGGCTGGCTGAAAAATCTTTTGCAGGCATCTTAAGGCAGGCGCCCCAAACTGAAATACCCGCAAGGACCAAGTGTGTATATGGGTAAAACAGCCAGTATGAAACAATAGGGAGTGTTGGAGACCGTGGCAAACCAGAGCAAGCTCACTCCATGGAAAGGAAGCCTCCTATGTTCCAGATTCTGGTTGCCATGCAGAAATGTAGAACCCAACATTACCATATCTTCTGATATTTCAACATAATTTCAAACTCTGGATTTTATGAGCAATTTCCAGGTTTGCAAATTTGGAAAATTTATCCCATTTAAAAGACATAGGGCAGGACACGTAAAACATGTCCTCAGGCCCCCAGCTGGTGCTCTTTAAACAGGAGCTTGCCAAGTATAGAAGGTGGGAGAACAACAGAGAGGACAGGCCAGGAGGAAGATACATAAAGTACATACATAGAAATGAAAACAAACATGGCCAAAGTCTTAGGGGCCAATGGAGAGATACAGGAGAGAAGGCTAGGAAGAAAGTTAAGAAAGATGAGGGTCTTGAATGACCTTTACCTGAAGGCAGTGTGTGAAGGAGAACATTGGTTTTTCTCCTGAGGATTACATAGTGAAAACTCGCTACATGCCAGGCATTCTTTTAAATATTCTGCACATTTATACATGTTTACTAACTCTTTTAATAGGCACAGTGACTTTAGGAAGTAGGTGCTCTCATTAATCTCAATTTACAGATTGAGGAAACTGAGGCACAGGAAGTGAGGTAACTTGGCCAAGGTCACCCATCTAGTGATTGTCAGAGTCAGAATTTGAACCAAGGCTATCTTGAGCCCATGGACTAACCACTAAGTTCCCAAAGGAAAAAACTCTAATCCTTCTTAAATTTGGTTTGTCTTCTGTTGAGCATGGCAGAAATATAGGATGGTGCCAGGATACATGTAATGTACTTTACAATAAGCCTTCTCAGATGCAATTAAAAACAGATTGACTAAAATATTTTAGAGATACACCCTACTCTTGATGGAACAAGGAATAAGAACCCTGCCGGGCAATAGGCCATGGTCTACCCAGAGGGTTAGGGCCATAGCTTGATCCAGAACTGCCCTGTGACCAGCCATTCCCAAAGAGGGCTCCTGGTTGCCTGATGCCATCTGGAAAGTTAACAGGACCCAGCCTCTGGAATCTTGTCGGCAAAACGGTGGTCAGGACACCCAGTAGGACCCAGAGCTGGGAATTTCGGTTTCTGTGGCACCCAGGGTAGGAACTTCTTGGGGCCTGCTTGCTTCTGCATGTTTGTCTAATGAAAGTCTGCACAGGACACAGAGCAGCATTCATTATAATCCGGGAGCAAGCCTGGGTGGAAATGGTTAATCTTCGACCACATCAGACTTGCTCAACCTTGACCTATCAAAAGGGACCCTTGAGAGTTGTGCAGGAACAAATTTGGCTCAGGGCAGGGTACAATCAATGGCCCCATTATGAATAAAAACAACAACTGCTCCGGACATCCCAGGATAAAGGCCAAGTTCTAGGACGCCGGTGAATCCAGATCTTGTCTGGCTCCCACAGAAAGGCAGGTACCCGTGGTACCCGTGCCCTTTGCAGCTCAGAACATGGAGGGAGGGAAGCAAGTGAGCCCAGGGTGTCAAAGGCAGGTCTCTCCCCCAAGCTGTTTCCACTGGATCAGAAGCCAGATGGAGACCCCAGGGAGAGGATATGGCCCCATCCCTTTAATCCTCTGACCTCCAGGCTCTCTGCCTCAGGCGGTTAAGGAGCCATTGATATCACCAGAGGTGCCAAACTGGTTAAAACGGGAGGGTATTAGGGGCCAAGGTGAGGAGGGGGCCACTGACTGGGGCAGGTGGGGTGGAGTGTGGATGAGATCAGGCCTCCAGCCAAAAGTCACCTGAAACCAGACGGCCTGGGTGCCCCCAGCAACGGCAGCCTGGGACAAGCAGAATCAGCCAGACTCACTCCTCATCCAGCCTGACACCCAAGGTCCCTGTCTGTCCAATGTAGATGAAAGGTGAGTGAGTACGACCAGTAGCTGAGGGCTGACCTTAGGTGTCTCCAGGGCTCAGAAGTGAGCCCTCATCAGACAGAGAGCACTCGGGCAAACACCCGCTTCCCATTCTGGTACCCCCACCTTGCTGAATTAAAGCCAAAGGAATGCACTCAGCAAAAGGATGGGAAAGGCTGGGACAAGGGCCCCCATTTGCTAAACTGATTCATAAGAAGCCACCCTAAGCCATCTGGCAAACCAGCAGCTAAGGCCGGACTGTGGGCCAGTGTCCTGGGGCTGACCAGCCCTGGAGAGGCCAAGCAGGTTTCCTGGGAGACCTCTTTCTCTCCCGGATGATTTCTCTGGGGTATTGTGATGAGCCAGAGATGGACAGCTCCTGGCAGAGCAGGACCCCAGACCTGCCACAGGGTCTTTTCAGGAGGGCCCAGACTGCTGGCGACCCCTGGAGTCAGGGATTCAATAGCCCTCCCCCACCCCTCCCCCGGGGCTGTTCCTGGCCCAGAAAGCAGAGCCTGCTTTGGTCCGGTGCCAGTGATCCTGTGGCCATCTGCCTTGCGAGCAGGGCTTGTGTGCGCCGTGGGCCGAGTGTGCACGGGATGCACGCTGTCACGCACCTAGTGTGTACTGGGGTCTGGGATCCAGATAGACATCCTCCCCGAAGGACAGGAAGGGGTGGTTAATTGGGTTTCTCTTGGCTGGGATGAAGGGAAAAGCCAAACTGGCTGCCGGACCTCGCCCAGAACTTACCCCATGCACTGGGTGGGGGACATCAAAGTGGAGCTGCCTTTCTCGACCCCTGCTGACTTCTCGCCTCCTCCCCGCAGCCCTGCAGCAGCCCCTTCACTTCACAAGCTGCTTTGAACTCCACAGCCTAGGTCGCACCCAGGGCGGCAGAGCCCTTTTCTCCCTTTCCCAAGAGAAGGCCACAGCTGTGTGCCTCACAGCTGGTGGTGTTATCTGAGGGAAAGGGGAGGGACGACAGGGAGCAGGCAGGGTGAAATCCACTGTCCAGTCCACTCTGCAACCCCTCTTGCTTCCTCCTTCCCATCCCAGCTCTACACACACACACACACACGCACACACACACACACACACACACAACCTCAGCTAATCAGAGCAAAAAAACAAATGGCGGCTGCCTTCTTACAATCAAAGCAGACCCTCTCAGCAGATCCTCCCCCTGGCCATTTGGTGCTACTTCAAACTTCCAGGCCATATTCCAAACTCCCAGAACTTCCTCAGGCTCTGGGGACAGCAAATGTGGGAATATCTGGCAAGCCAGGAAATATGAGTTCCAGGCCCGTCTTGGCTACTAATTCATTCATTCAGCAAATACTTATTGAGCAGCTACTATGGGCCAGGCTCTGTTTGAGACCCTGGGCACACACTGACTGTGTAAACAATTCAGACCGTGTCTCTAGTCTCCTGCAAGTACAGTCTAGAGGTGGGAAGAGACCAAATGGATGAGCAATAGGTAAATGCACAGAACTCAGATAATGGTGAGTGCTACAGAGTTAAACTGGATGGTGACACAAAGAATAAATGGAAAGGGGGTGGTGTTAGGGCAGACCACCAACATGGGGGTCCTCTTAGAGGTGCTGACATTCTACCTGCAACCTAAATGACTAGCTGCTGCATGACCCTGGATGAAGCCTTCTATGCTCTCTGAGCCTCAGTTTCCCCATCTGTACATGGGACATTGAACCAGCTGGGTCTAGCTTTCTGTGATCCTGGGAACTGTGGCAGCGGCTCCCAGAGGTGGTTGGAGAAGCGGATTTCTTGCTAAAGAGGGAGACAAAATAACAGTGTAGCAGGTCAGTGATGTGCAGAATCAGAACAGAATCCATTCTCCTTACCACGGCACACCAAGCCCCATCTAATGGGCTGTTTGCTAAGCCTCTGAGCAATGGGGGTCTGGAAGCCTTTTCTCCTTGCCCCGCTCCCTTACCCAGCATTCCCACCACCACCACATTGCTTAGCACAGCACCCTATGCACAGTGGGCCTCTAATAAATACATGGGACCATCTGGCTGCAGTAGGACCAGCATTTCTATAAACTCAGTAGTAATTGGGGCTCTCTTTAGGACCACCTGGATGGGGGTGAGGTTCCCGTGACTTAGAATAGGAAGGATTCCTAAGATTCATTCAGTTCATTGGTCCCAAGCTGAGGTCAGAGGCCCTAGGATACAGTGATAGGGGAGAGGAGGTAGCACAGAGCCAGCCTTCCCTAAAACCTTTCGGAAATGGCACATAACCCCCTAACCCTTATGAGATAGCCCTCTCTAAATGTCAAGTGATTCTCACTGTTCAATATGGTGACTCTGGTTACTCCATGCTGTTCAGTATGGCTTTGATGAATAAAAAACAAGAGTATGAATTAATTATGATTTAATAAACAGAATGGGTTAGACAAACAGAATCCTCCCCAAATGACACTCACTGTGGGGTAAGAACAGAAATCAAGCCAAGCGGCCTTTAAAGCCAGTGAAAAGGTTGCAGCCGCTAATCTATTCCACACCCTCAACTTTCCTGAAGAGGAAGGCGAGACCCAAGGAGGGACAGGGCACTCATCCAGGTGTCCCCACCCGGTCAGCGCACCACCTTCTGTGCCACTCTTTGTCTCCCATCCCTAAAGATCGCGCCCAGAGGAAGCCTTTCTCCTTGTAGCTCTCTGGCCTTTGTTAGGTGCAGGGGAGGGCCTTGGGCAGCAGGCCGCCTGGACAGGAAACAGAGCAGAGGCCGGAAGGAGGTCAGGAAGAGGCGGACAGGACCCCGGCCCTGCTCGCACCCAGCCCTACCAATCTTCAGGAGAGCAACACAGTATTTCCAAAAATATTTACAGTGAGTGTAAATTAATGAGGTACTGTATCAGTACTGACAATAGGAGGATGTGGGGCTGGGCCCTCCTGGGGTGGGTGGGGGGAGATCAACGCAATCCACCCAGAGTCTGTGCAGGGAGACTAGGGCTTGGGGAAGGCCAGCCTTGCACGGCTACAGGAGGCAAGCAAGCCTCCACCCTGAGACCAGAGCAGGTACTGGAGACAATGACGCCTCATCCAGACTGCCTGGAGACACCCTCCCCAGAGTTGGAAAGACATCCTAGACCCTCACAACTGCAAAGAGCACCGTCAACCTGCCTCCCTGCCCCAACCCAGTGCAGAAATCTCTATTGCACCCTAGCCTGACCATCCAGGGGCGTCTTGAATACCTCTGTGCACCATACACTCACTCCTGCCCCTCCCAGTCTATGCACATTCCAACTGGGGGCACGGCCGCTCATTAACCAGTGTTGCCTTCAATAGAGCTGCATGGTTCAGAGCACACTGCTGCAAGGGGCCTGATCATTTGAAGCCTCAGTTTTCTCATAGGTAAAATGGGAGCATAGTATCTACCTCATGGGGTTGGTATAAGGTATCAATCAGAGGGTGGAGGTAAACTACCCAACATAGAAGGATGCCATGTACGCAGAAAACCACACAGAGATGCAAAAGAAAAAGCTTAAAATGTACTGGGGCTAAAGTTAGATAAGGCTGGAAGAGCCAACCACCATTTCGTTGCCATTAAAGTGGCACTGAAAAGCTAGACCCACATACCACATGTGGCTATCAAGCATCTGAAACGTGGCCAGGGTGAAAAGAGAGCCAGAAAATTAACATTACATACATAGTTCTGCTTAGCTGAAACATCTGATCTAAGCTTTAAGATGTTCCCTCTGGAGGCATCTCTGAGGGTAGGCTGGAATGGACAAGCTCACTGGGAAACAGATGCAGCTGTCCAGAGCAAAAGCCTGTATAAGGGAGAAGACTCAGATTATTTTTTTTGTTACAGGGTAGAATCTGGGAGGGGTGTGATTTCTCTTCTCCCTAAGCTAGAACACCACATAAACACAACCACAAGTAATCAGTAAAGCTTTCCCATCCCCACAAGTAAAGTTCGTCAGGTAGTGCATAAGCACATGTAAATGCTTTCCCCAACATAATTTTCAAAAAAAAAAAATTTTTTTCCAAAAAATTTCATAAGATAACTTACATTATGATTCCCATTTTATAGGTTAGTAAACCAAGGTTCTGAGAGTGACATCACTGGCTCAGGAGCATATGGCCAACAAGTAACAGAGGGAGGATTTGAACCCTTGACTTTGATCCCAGAAGAGCTCTACAGCCAGGATATTGTCTCCCCGTGCAGGGCCAAGCCTCTGCACCAAATAGGACCTGTTAGTGCTTCACTGAAGGAAACATCAGGGAATCTACACAGAGCCCGCACTACCCCATGGCATTAGCCCAGTTGTAAACACCACTGTGAGGTTGAGTGAAGGAAAATTCATGGAGGGCTCTGATCCAGCACTCAGGAATTCACAGGGCTAAGATAGCAGAGGCATAATTTGCAAGAACAACCTGCTTTGCAATGATTAAAGGAGTAAACTCTGAAAGCAAAATGCCTGGTTTCAAAATCCTGGCTCTGTTACTACACCTCTCCGAGTGCTGGCTTCATTAACTATAAACTAGGGGTAATAACATACAGCCATTGTCAGAATTATGAGATACTAGACACAGACTTGGGTCTGTGCCTGGCAGTGAGCAATGCTCAGTAAACACAGCCTATTACAATTTTCCCATTTAATCAGTGACATTAGACATTAAGAAATTTGTCTAAGTCCTTCAATTCCTAAGTATTAAAAGCAGGATATGAACCTAGGATGGCTGGTTCCGGGGTCTGTGGTATTAACCACCATGGTATATGGTTCATGATGTCAAACAATTTGTAAAGTCATGTTTTTTCTTGTCTTTCATTTTTAATGACCCCTTCTAGCTTAGTCTCTTGAAGTATGGCAGGTGCCTGCTCCACCTGTCCAGTGCTTAGATAGCAGTCAGTGGGATTAGTCAACAGATTGGTGAGCACAGAAAGGTAGCTGCCTTGGGACGCCACAGGGCTTGCCCCAGGGCTTCACAGGCACCACAGGAATCCAGCTGCCATCCACCTTTGCCTGGAAGGCACAGGGCAGGTACTACAGCATCTTGCACCCTTGTGACTGCTCAGGCCTGCAGGTGGTTGGGAGATGGAAATGAACACTGGACATGGGTGTCACTGCCAGACAGGAGCACAGAGCTGCTTCCTGAGGTACAGTGAGAGCCTGGTGGGCCGCCACTGGGCTTCTGACCACTGGGCAATGCTGACCTCTTGTGGACATGAACTGGTACTCAGCCTTGACCTTCCCAGAGCCCGATTCCCAGCACTGACTTCCAGAACTTACCTTGGGACAGAGACCCCACAGGCTGTTTCCACGCAGCTCGGGTAGACCTCCTTCCTCTCAGCCCCCGTGGCATCTGGAATGGTCAGCCCCAGAGTCTTCCAGCTATAGGGCTGTGCTAAGAATCCTTAGCAAAAGGGACCTGCCCACACAGTCAAAACAGCTGATGATTCTTAGAACCCAGCTCGGGCCCCCCATATCCTGGAGAATCAAGCTCTAGGCCCCTTCACCCAGCTCAGTGTTTTGAGCTATGTATTCTTTCCTGAAACGTGGTTGCATTTCACTGTAATTACCCAATATCATATTATGACACTGATATGGGAAATGTTGTCATTTTCTCTTTGGGTAGTGCAGGAATAAAACCAATCATCCTCAATATTATTCATGTCTCTCCTTCAAGCATGTCATTTTCTAAAGATACACATGAAAGAGGAAGATGTAACCGTTTTATTAAAGAAAATGATGGACTAGAAAGAAACTAAGGGATCTTTTTAAATAAACTAAGAATAAGGAGGAAGTCCTGTCTCTGGAGGCAGGAATCTCTTCGCTGAGCACCCAGCGGCACCTCGTGGCTGCTTGCATAACCGCAATCCCGACCTCCACCGCTCACTTCCCATCCAGCAATTCGAAGACAGAATTTATCTGAACCTTTCATCTCAACGAACCTTGCACTGAAATCTCTCCCACTACACCCACTAATTCTAGCCTTGGAGAAAAGGAGCGCACAGCTGAGTGGGCCCAAGCAAGAGGTGTGAACATAGAAATATTCTGCATATTTCAACCTCCAAACCATTCCGACTTTGAAGCCCTGGGGCCCCAAAGGCCACATGGAGAGATTTGACTAATCATAAACTTTTTAAAACGTGTGTATGCTTTTGCTTTTTCTCTTTTTCTCTCTCTGCAAATACATTTTCCTATTTCTCAGGCGCAGAGACGTGGAAGACAGAGCTAATCACAGGCCGAGCCAAGGCTGGAGCTCCAGACTCCTGTGATTCACTCAATCAAGAATGCTTACTGCTTTGCTCCTCTGTGGGAGACCCTGTGCTAAGCTCTACAGTGAGTCAGATCACTGCCTAGGCCTCTTCTTCAAGAGACAGAGCCTTGTGGGGAAGACCAGCATCTACTAAGGGCACAAAAACTGCAACTGTGGGAAATATTACAAGGAAGGTATATGCACAATCAGAATTTTGAGTCTCTAAGAGGCCGTAAGTACTGAAAAGATTAGGACCCCCTCTATAATCAATTTAAAATAAAAACAGAATAAAAAGTGTAAGGAGATCCACAAAAAGTCTTGCTTTTCCATATGACCTCTTCTTTGAAATTTCTTTTTTTAAGTTAAATAGCATTTTATGAAAAATCAGGAGTGATACTGTTTTACTAATGCCTGAAATACAAAATACACACCCAGTCTGCTTATGGGGGAATCCAGGACCAGATATATTTATAATAGAGGTTTTACCTAGTCGGGAAAATCAAGAAAGACTTCCCTGGGAAATGGTAACCGCTTTGAGAGCTCCAAGAGGAGAAGGCAGGCGGGTCACAAGGATGACAGAGCATGACAGCAGGCACCAGGCAGACCACCATGAAGGTCCTGCAGCTGCCTGGGGCTCAGCAAAGCTGAGGTTGAAGCGAGGCTGAAGCGAGGCAAGTGAGGCTGGAACAGAGGACACAGGGACTGTGTTACAAGAGAAGGCTAGGGACCAGGCCACAGGGCTCTGTGGGCCACCTTGAGGATTTTTGTCTTTATCCTCCAAGCAATGGAAAACCACCTACAGGTTTTAATTAACAGGGCACAGTGACAAGATCCAGTTGGTCACAGAACAGCCACTCCTGCTGTGTGTGGAGAATGGATATGAAGGAGGACAAGAGTTCAATTAGAAGATATTTCTCCCGAGAGGTGACAGGAGCTTCAGTGAAGTGTGCAGTGGTCAAAATGGAGAGTGAATAGATTTCAGAGATATTTTGGACTGGATGGAGGTAGAAGGACAAGGGAGATGGGAGGGCATCTGTTAGGTTTCTCACATGCTGGAACTAAACGAATAGGGATGTCATTCATGGAAACAGGGTGCAGCAGGAAGGGGTAAGTGAGCCTCAGGATCTATTTTTTCCTCTCCCTTTAGAGATTGCACCAAGGTCCTCTTGTGGGCCACTTCGGATTTCTCAAGCTCCCCTACCTTTGCTCTGTGAGGGCTCTGATGGACCCGAAGTAGGCACAGTCTGACCTATGGCCCATGCCACGCCTACTTGCCTCCTGCTCTGGGGCTTCCATATTGAGATGGCTGGTGCCCATGTCCTTGCATGCAAACCGAGAAAAGCAAAAGAATTTGTACCCCAGACAACATACTTTTGATCAATAGGAGACAGAAGCCAGTGGAGACATTCCCTCCTAAAGGGCTGGTTCTCGGGGGCAGTTTATACAACTGAGTCATAGCCTTACAGATTGGCCAGTTCATATAGGCAAGTTCACTTTCTCTCTCCCTCCTTCCTGCCTCACTCCCTATGTTTCTTATCCCTGTTCCCTGGGAATTTATTCCCTATTAAATTAAAGTACATAAGCTCCCTGCCTTAGACACTGCTCTGAAGGGAACCCAGTCTAGGCAATAAAATAACCCCTCATGTTTTAATGGCCCAGAAACAAGAGTACCCAGCTTCCCCACAGCGGGTTACCTACCCTCTAACTGCAGCCTCTGACTAGTCCCCAGGGTATGAGTAGAAGTGATATATGCTTTTTCTGGGTCACATCCTTTAAAAAGGAAATTGCTTAGTCTTCGCTTCCTTTCTCTCCCTCTTCCTGGAACACAGACATGGGGCCAGTGAGCCAGCCTTGACCAGGCAGATGAAGACCGCAGCTGAAAGAATGGTAGAGCATCTGGACGCCATGTGGACAGCTGGACCATGCATCTGTCTGTCTGTCTCACATCTTAGCCTGTTACCATAACCGACATACAGGAAATAGTGGAACAGGACCCTGTTTGGGGAAAACCCACGACTCCAGTTTTGGACATTTTACATTTGAGCAGCATTTGAGAAATCCAAGTGAAAGGGCAATTTTGATCAGTTGGCTGTGAACCTGGAAGTCAGTGGAGAGGCCTGGACTGAAAATGTAAGTTTGTGAATCATCTCCCTCTCATGTGTGGCTGGTAACTAAAGTTTAAATGTGTCTGAGGTGGTCTATGAAGAATGCAGAGAGTGAGAAGGAAAGGGAGCCTGTGGTAGGGGGCTTCTAAGGTGCTCCCAGTAATCCCCACTTCTTATATTTATGCCTTTGAATGTGGGCTGGACCTAGTGACTCACTTCTAAAAAGTAAAGTATAGTAAAAGTGCTAAGATGTCACTTTCAAGATTATGTTGTAAAAACTAGCTTCCACCTTGGGCGCCCTCCTTGTCAATCACTTCCTCTGAGGACTGTCAACTGCCATGGGTTTAAGCTGCCCTATGGTAGACCACACAGCAAGGACTTGAAGGAGGCCTCTGGCCAACAGCCAGTGAAAAAGTCCCCTTAGTCCAAAATCCTGTAAAGAGGTGAATCCTGCCAATAACCACATAAGGGAGATAGGAAGCAGATTCTGCAGTCCCAGTCGAGTTTCCAGATTACTGTTCAGCCCTGGCCAACACCCTTAATTGCAGGCTTCTGGGACTCTAATCCAGAGACACTTAACTAAGCCACAGCCAGATTTCTGACCCAGAGAAACTGTGAGATGATGAATGCTTATTGCTCTAAGCTGCTAAGTTTGGGGGCAATTTGTTTCTCAGTCTTCGATAACTAATACAGAGCCCATGCCAGAGCCTTAAGGATCTCTACCCCTTTAATGACTGGCAGACGAGAACAAGCCTGCAAAGGAGGCAAAGAAAACCAGCCATGGGCTTAGGAGGCCATCCAGGTGGATGCCAAGTCACAGAATACAAGAGAAGAGAACATTTCAATAAAGAGGGATGAGTTAGCAGTGTTGGGAGGCTAGTGACAGATCAAGGAAGAAGAGAGAAGAATACTTGGTGGGCTCTGAGATGCGGAAGTCACTGGTGACCTTAGGCTATAAGCTCACCTTTCAAGGTGAATAAGTCTGGAAAATCTATTTAGAATGATTCAGGGGAAAGTTGGAAAGAAGTAAACAGAAATTTGACTAGAACTTTAACAGGAAAAGCTAAAAGAAATAGAACAGTAGTTGGGAGCAGGATAGAATTATTTCTAATGGCAAACACTAGAGCTTATTTAAAAGCCAAGGGGACATGATCATCCCCATAGATGCTGAAAAAGAATTTGACAAAATTCAACATCCATTCATGATAAAAACTCTCAACAAAATGGGTATAGAGGGCAAGTAGCTCAACATAATAAAGTCCATATATGACAAACCCACAGCCAACATTATACTTAACAGCGAAAAGCTGAAAGCTTTTCCTTTAAGATCGGGAGCAAGACAAGGATGCCCTCTCTCCCCACTTTTAATCAACATAGTTCTAGAGGTCCTAGCCATGGCAATCAGACAATATAAAGAAATAAAAGGCATCCAGATTGGCAAGGAAGGAGTCAAACTGTCCCTGTTTGCAGATGACATGATATTGTACATAAAAAAACCCTAAAGAATCCATTCCAAAACTACTAAATCTAATATCTGAATTCAGCAAAGTTGCGGGGTACAAAATTAATACGCAGAAATCTGTTACATTCCTATACACTAACGATGAACTAGCAGAAAGAAAAATCAGGAAAACAATTCTATTCACAACTGCATCAAAAAGAATAAAATACCTAGGAATAAACCTAACCAAGGAAGTGAAAGACTTATACTCTGAAAACTACAAGACAGTCATGAGAGAAATTAAAGAAGAAACCAATAAAAGGAAACACATCCCATGCTCATGGATAGGAAGAATTAATATTGTCAAAATGGCCATCCTGCCTAAAGCAATCTACAGATTCAATGCAGTCTCTATCAAAATACCAACAGCATTCTTCAACAAACTAGAGCAAATAGTTCTAAAATTCATATGGAACCACAAAAGACCCTGAATAGCCAAAGCAATCCCGAGAAGGAAGAATGAAGCAGAGGGAATTACGCCCCCTGACTTCAAGCTCTACTACAAAGCCACAGTGATCAAGACAATTTGGTATTGGCACAAGAACAGACCCATAGACCAATGGAACAGACTAGAGAGCCAGATATAAACCCAAGCATATATGGTCAATTAATATATGATACAGGAGCCATGGATATACAATGGAGAAATGACAACAGCCTCTTCAACAGCTGGTGTTGGCAAAACTGGACAGCTACATGCAAGAGAATGAAACTGGATTATTGTTTAACCCCATACACAAAAGTAAACTCAAAATGGATCAAAGACCTGAATGTAAGTCATGAAACCATAAAACTCTTAGAAAAAAACATATGCAAAAATCTCTTGGACATAAACATGAGCAACTTCTTCATGAACATATCTCTCCAGGCAAAGGAAACAAAAGCAAAAATGAACAAGTGGGACTATATCAAGCTGAAAATCTTCTGTACAGCAAAGGACACCATCAGTAGAACAAAAAGACATCCTACACTATGAGAGAATATATGCATAAATGACATATCCGATAAGGGGTTGACATCCAAAATATATAAAGAGCTCATGCACCTCAGCAAACAAAAAGCAAGAAAGCAAATAAGCCAATTAAAAAATGGGCAGAGGATCTCAATAGACACTTCTCCAACAAAGAAATTCAGATGGCCAACAGGCACATGAAAAGATGCTCCACATCCCTAATCATCAGAGAAATGCAAATTAAAACCACAATGAGATATCACCTCACACCAGTTAGGATGGCCAACATCCAACAGACAAACAACAAATGTTGGCAAGGATGTGGAGAAAGGGGAACCCTCCTACACTGCTGGTGGGAATGTAAACTAATTCAACCATTGTGGAAAGCAGTATGGAGGTTCCTCAAAAAACTCAAAATAGAGGTACCATTTGACCCAGGAATTCCACTCCTAGGAATTTACCCTAAGAATGCAGCAGCCCAGTTTGAAAAAGACATATGCACCCCTATGTTTATCATAGCACTATTTACAATAGCCAAGAAATGAAAGAACCTAAGTGTCCATCAGTAGATGAATGGATAAAGAAGATGTGGTACATATACACAATGGAATACTATTCATCCATGAGAAGAAAACCATTTGTTGTTACATGGATGGAGCTAGAGGGTATTATGCTCAGTGAAATAAGCCAGGCAGAGAAAAACTAGCATCAAATGATTTCACTCATCTGTGGAGTATAAGAACAAAGAAAAAACTGAAGGAACAAAACAGCAGCAGACTCACAGAACCCAAGAATGGACTAACAGTTACCAAAGGGAAAGGGACTGGGGAAGATGGATGGGAAGGGCGGGATAAGGGGGAAAAGGGGGTATTACGATTAGCACACATAATGCAGCAGGGGTGGGGGGGATACGGGGAAGGCAGTATAACAGAGAAGACAAGTAGTGATTCTACAGCATCTTACTACGCTGATGGACAGTGACTGTAATGGGGTATGTGGTGGGGACTTGATAATGGGGGGAGTCTAGTAACCATAATATTGTTCATGTAATTGTACGTTAATGATAGCAAAATAAAAAAATAAAAATAAAAGCCACAGGGGACTTCTGGATGGCAAGATGAGAAATAGTGCAGACCCACTCTGCAGGAAACAACCATAACTAATGGAAATTATTAAGCCCAACCATTTAAAGTCTCTGGTAATTGTCCTAAGAGAGTACAGTAAATGAAGACACATTTATTCCAAAACTAATCTTGGAAAGAACAGCAAGAGTCTGTGAAACTTGAGCCATGACATGCTGCCTCCCTCCCACCTCTTCATCTTAACAAGACAATGGAAGCTCCAATCTGAGCAGATGTGGTTTTAAAAATGCACCTCCTTCTTCCTTAAGTTCCCAGTCAAAGGATTTAGTACCTCACTGGGAAAGGCAGGCTACTAGCCTTTCTCATTTCCCCAAACCCCAAGCTGCAGTGGCTAACCCCATGGTAAAGGTGGCCAAAACATCAGGTGCTCACTTAGTCCACCCAGCTCTCACTCACAGATCAGAGGCTCACCCCCAGGCACAGAAGGCTAAGGAGGATATGGGGATGACTGCCCTCAGGCCAGATCAGTTGTAGGGTGAAGTTTCTATACCATATAACCTGAAAAGACTAGAATGTCCATCATCTTTCAATGCCCTGCTCATAAATCAGGGTTGTCTCTCTGAAGGAAGTGGGCCCCCAGCTCTGGAGAAAGGGTTCAGAATTTTGCCCAGGAGGAGAGGAAGTTAATAAGACTGGAGAGCTCCAAAGCTCTCCCCAAAGGAGCTGAATTTATTTGGAACAGAGTGTGGGGAATTTCCAGCCTAAGAGTGCTCACAAAAACAATGAAGATTTTGACGGTAAGCAACAGAGAGGCAGCTAGTAGATCCATTCGAGCAACAAGCTAAACCATAGGCCAGCTAGTTTATCAAAGAGAATCAGGGTAAGAGGCAACTAAGAAGAGTCTTCCTGGGGTCAGAACAAACCTCAAAGACTCACCAAGTTTAATTGGATTAGGCAGCAGAGCAGTGGATGCCCCAGGGCACTATCTACAATACTAGAACAATCGGAAAAATAGAAAATTAGGGGAGGCTAAAAGCCAGGTTTAATAATAACAGAGACAGACAGCTTAACAGAGATATCAGAGAGAGAGAGATATCAAAGAGGGTCCTGCTGAAACCAGTCAACCCAGAATGACTGTGTGCACGCCCAAAGTTACACTCCGTAAAGAATAACATTACAGGCTTCATATTAAGGGGGAAATATAATCAGCTAAAATAGTT